>OY987286.1:16768339-17153339 GCA_963920785.1 Sphagnum contortum | reverse complement strand
ACCGGAAAATCTTAAGGTTCATCCCATATTTCATGTTTCGCTTTTGAAGCCGGTCACCCGTGATGCCTCAAGGCCTCATCGAGAGCACAATTCAAGGCCCCCTCCGGACTTGGTTCACAATGAACCCGAGTTTGAAGTGGAGGCCGTGCTCAAGTCAAGGCAACTAAGGGGGCGAGAGCGGGAGTACTTGGTCAAGTGGAAAGGTTACCATCCAATAGAGGCATCTTGGGTGAATGAGTCCGATATGGAACATGCCCAAGAAACGATAGAAGAATTCCACAATAGACCGACAAAAAGGCAAAGGAAACATAGAGCGTGATGAGGACATCACCTTTCTTTTAGTGGGGCGGAAAATCACACAAATGTACCACATCAAGTTGTAAGTGAAATAAAGGCAAAATTTTAAAACTTCCAAGAGATTGCATCACAAACATAAGTGAGTATGATAGAAAGGGGTTGTCGAGTGGCATGGACAAATGGAACTCTCTTGCGTAAGCCCAAATCAAAATCGGACTCCTACTTGGGGGCTAGGAGAAATCTTAGTCCCAAAAGAGGAGGCAAGCAAGGTGAGCTTGCGGGAGCGTGCACATGCCCAAAGTGCATCCCGAAGGGTTGGTTGGTAGTGGCGGCCAACGCGGGAAGTCATGACCCCGTTCGCGTACTATAATCGCGTAGCTTGGGAGTTAGGCCTTTGCAAAGCCTAAACGTTGTTTCTCGTACCTTGATAGGCATACCTTTTTGTTAAGGCTTGGTTGTTGTGATCAAGGCGCAAGATTGGGAAAGGAGTCATGTCAAGTAGCTTAGGTCAAGAGTAGATTTGACTTAAGTCCTCATGAGGGGAAGGATGGAAAAAGGTTCCTCCCAAATGAGGGCTTCGTCAATTAGGCTAGTTTAGTCTTTTGACGAAGCAAAGGTGGAGGGTTGTGGAGAAGACCCTCTTGGACTTGCCAAGAAAGTGTTGGAAACTTGGGGACGCCTAAGTTAGCTTGAGGCAAGGTCTTGCCACAAAAGTTGGCATTTGATGGCTAAGGATCCAAATGAAAGCAATTGCATTGAAGAAATAATTTCTAAGTGTCAATGAGGACATTGACCTCTTCTTCTAGTGGGGGAGAGTGTCGCAACCCTAGCTTTGGGCTCGCGACCAAGGCAAGGGGTTGCAAGGTTGCGGGAGTCAAGAGGAAAGAAGCCCGGGAGTCCAAAGGAAGGAAGCCCGAGAGTCCAAAGGAAAGAAGCCCGGGAGTCGAAAGGAAGGAAGCCCGGGAGCAAAGGCAAAGGCATTGGAAGGGTGCGGGCCAAGAGGAAGCCCGGGAGTCATCACATACTCCCGGGAGTCTAAGGAAGTGCGAGGGAGTGTGAAGGAGTGCGCACTCACACTCCCAAGGCAACTCCCATTTTGGGAGAGGGAGTCCCGGTGGACTTCCGAAACTTCAGAGTGCGAGTTGAAGGGTCAAATCTCCATGGATTGTTGCGCTCTTGGTACCGTTGAAAAGCTCTTGAAACGTAGATGTCTAAAATGGGCTCGCATTGCTCATTTGGACATCTAAAAGGAAAGTTATGGGCAAAAGAAGGGCCGGGAGTCAAACTGGCAGTTTGACTCCCGACCACTAAAAGTCGGGAATCGATGCCTTCTCGACATCCGATTTGAGAGTGCGACACGGAGTTGGAAAGCTCTCGACGAGGGCTACAACTTTGCTTTAGACCGCGTCGCGATCGGACTCTGCAGTCGGGAGATATCGGCGTCCAAAGTCCCGGGACTCTAACCCGGGACGATTTCGGGACTCCCACGCGGGAGTCCCGGGAGTCCCGGGACAAAATGCCCATTTGGATTCCACCTCCGCTGCGAGCTGCAGAGTATACTATAAGGGGGAAGGTGGTGGCTTCCCCCAAGTCCGGGCCGTGGTGAGTGTTGTGTGTCCGTGTTGCCCGTGGTTCGTCCTAGCGCCAAAAGTGCTCCAACTATGCACTAACCACTTTGTGTGGGTTTTGTGCAGGCCCGTGTGAGTGAGTAAAGCTTGTCACATCTTCCTAGTCCTATCCCGGAGCTCCAACACGCCCTTCTACCCCTCCAAGTGTTATGAGCTAGGGAGCGGCTCCAAGTTCCAACTCCTTCCGCGTTGCCGCATACTTGGACCCTCAAGTGGGTCTACAAGGAACTTGGGAGCGCGTCACTTCATTTCTTCCATGTAAAACAGGAATGGCTGCTTGCATATGGACATGGGTACATGCCGTGTGTCATAGTTGAACTCCAGGTCATGATTACCATGGTTCCAAGCTGTAAAGCAAGTTTCAACAGTCGTCAATGTTTGAGGAAGAATAATCTGCGGGAATACTTGCACAACATACCTTAATGAAATGGAGAATGACAACCCGAACTCATGATCATAACAAATTGACTACTGCAAGAAATTTCCAAGATTAGTACGCATGGCCTTCATTATTTGCTTCAAGCCTTCAAGTGCAGTCAGCTTTGGGAATATTGGTTCAATCAATTCTAAATGGTGCATAGATATGAAGGGTGTCACTGGATGAGCTGCAAGCAATCCATGTGCATTTCCAAAAACATCAAACTACACAATGGCAAACACTAGTAAGTGATAGAATTTCACTAGAAGAGAGACATAGCATGAGAGAGAGAGTGAATTTATGCTCCTGATTTGTACCAGGTGCAAATTTCAGACATTGCAGATGCATCGGAGACTTCACAATTGTGGTCTGGAAGAAAAGGATGTTGCTGCATCTGCTGCTGGTGGAATTTGCTTTGGTTTTTGTGTAATCATCAAATGGCAACATGGTTGTACAGAATCTTAAGGATTCAGTAGTGCCATTATAAAATCAGTAGCCCACTGCAGGACTTCCTCGCAAATCAAATCTCTTAACAACATTGCAAATTGATCTTCTTCTGTTCTTCTGGATTTGATGAATGTCAGTCTGTTGCTCTTCAATAACAACTTCCGCACACATCAAATCCCTCGTCACCATGAGCATTGTAGAAGAAGAAGAATCTGTAGCATTCTTCTTCATCTCCAACTACATCTTCTTATTATCTGCCGCATCCTTCTCAATCCGAGTAGTTGTCTCCTTCTCCTTGAAGAACGACATAATTTGTTTTTTCCTGTTATTTCTTCTCCCTCTTCCACGTAGTCCCTAAATTCAGGAACATGCTTGGGTTTGCTTAAATTCTGCTTGCAAGAGAGCATAGAAGGAGAGATGAGAATCATAGTAGTGACATACTCTCAAATTTTTCAAACATACGCGTATTTTACGTTTTTTTGGGCTTTTAAAAAAATACTTGAAAATACTTGATACAAAGGCCAATTTTCAAGCCTTTGTATTTTTATAATGTATTTTTAAAAGTACTTGAAAATACTTCTTTTTGAGCACCTTCGAAAAATACTTGTATTTCGTATGTCACTACTATGATGAGAATGGGAGGAACGAACTTTGCATTGAGGCTGTGGAAAACTTCAGCAGTAACATGAAAAAAAAGCCACCACCACCCACCTGTTTGTTGTTGTTGTCAGATCCTTAGAGAGCTGCTGCTGTTGCTGCTCTAGACAATAGAGGAGGGTTTTGCACCAACAGAGGTGGTGGTTGTGGTGATGATGCTACTGTTGCTGTTCTTTCGCCGCAACCGTGACACTGTGTTGATGATGATGATGATGATGATGATGGGTAGCAGGGGAGACTTGGACTTCCTTGTGAGCACGGAATCCTCGAAGTGATCCTTGAAGCTAGAGCAAAAATGAAAGAGAGACATCTACTATGACAGATCGACGGATCCACGCGGAGACATGGGGGAGAATGAGAAGCAGGCATTTTCATTACCAATCTTGTGTCCTCTTCAGCATGCAACAATTTCATGGAAATTTTTCTTTGTGTGATTCTTTGTCAAATTAACTAAGCACACCTAGATGTTGAAAATGGATCTTTCCATCTCTCTCTCTCTTTCTTCTTTAGAGAAACAGTGATTTTAAAATGGCTAGCTGAATAAAAAAAAGTGTTGTGTCATTAGTTTGGGCAGTGAATGTACACAGAGGAAGAACATGGGGATTGAAAGATGGAAAGGAGCTCACACACAGATCAAGCAAGCAGGTAATCACCTCAGTTCATCCCACATCTTCATGTTTTCCTCCCCCTTGAAATCATGAAGTTTCAAAGTTCAGACAAACACTAAGAAGATGAGCTAATTTTGTATACCCAAAAAAATAATTTCAAAGTCCAGAGGGGTGTTGATGCAGATGAAAACAATGCCCATCATGATCATCTTGGTGTTATGTAAGCAGAGAATTCAACAACTTGATGTGTCAATATATGAACACTTTCACGTTTTTGTTCCTTACTTCTTTAGTTGTCATTTTGGTGACATCTTAATGTGTGGTTTTGCTGCGGGAGCTGTGTAGTCTCGATGTAGATGGTGATCCTTTTCGTTCTTTACTTATGTAATATGACGACGATCTGCACATGATTCTGATTTCAATGCTCAAGCATCTTTCCAATATAATGTTGAGCCAAAACTATTTTCCTGAGCCAAATCGGCATGCAGCAACAGCATGGTAGAGAGACCCTAATAGGCATCCTTCTATTTTTAAATAAACGAATGGCGGGATGGATGAGATGTCCGTCCAACTTAAACAGACGGATGACGGGATGGATGAAATGTCCGTCCAATTGGATGACGTTGCAAAGGAACAGACCACTCTAGCAGCCATGTGCAATGTCTTTATATTTAGCCCGGAGACTGTCCGTCCGGCTTCAAGGGAAGTTTCATTGTTCCTTTATTACAGATGGACATTGCCGATTGGTGCATTAATCGACGTGTAAGATCCATACCACCACTAGTCGCATTACTGTTAATCAATCCATCGACGGCAAATATCCTTGCCCCGTCGATTGTTGCAGGAGCGCATTTGAGTGCAATGATCACTTCTAGTGCCATTGCAAAGCGCAACTTCACTAGGTACTCCTACTCTCGTCCTCTAAGTTACCTTGATTTTAGCATGACCTCTACCTCAAACTCTGGTTCATTATGAACTAAGTCCGGTGGAGGCCTTGAGTGGTGCTTTCGATTAGGCCTTGAGGCATCGCGGGAGATTGGCTTCAAAAGATAAACATGAAATGTGGGATGAACTCTAAGGTTTTTCGGAAGTTCTAACTTATAAGTGTCGGAAAGTTTCTTTTCCAACACTTTGAATGGACCCGCATATGGGCCCAAGAACTTATGACTTAAACCTTTTGGCAACCTAAAATTCTTGATGTTCAACCACACCTCGTCTCCCTCTTGAAACTTCACCTCTCGTCGGGACTGGTCT
This sequence comes from Sphagnum contortum, assembly GCA_963920785.1. Lineage (NCBI taxonomy): Eukaryota > Viridiplantae > Streptophyta > Sphagnopsida > Sphagnales > Sphagnaceae > Sphagnum > Sphagnum contortum. Next base: position 17,148,030 of record OY987286.1, on the reverse strand, counting down.
GCAAAATCCTTGTACCTCTTGTGCGCCTTTTCCAAGTTGGTCTTGGCCAACTCCCACAAGCGCTTCCTTTCTTCATCAAGTTGCGTCACCATTGGCACTTCCTCACTTGCATCAATCAAAGGTTGTTCTTGTGCTGCCCAAGTCATGGGCACAATTGGTGACTTGCCCGTCACCATTTGGAATGGGGTGAATCTAGTTGCAGAATGTGCCAAATTATTGTAACAAAATTCCGCCAACTTTAAATCGTCCACCCAATCTTGTTGATTCGTTGCCACATAATTCCTTAGGAATTGTTGGATCACCAAGTTCACCCTTTCGGTTTGTCCATCGGTTTCGGTACAGAATGAAATGCTCATCTTGAGTTCTGACCCCATTCGCTTCCACAAGGCTCGCCAAAACTTACTTGTAAACTTCGAGTCTCGATCCGACACTATGTCTTTTGGAAGACCATGATGCTTGAAAATGTGGGAGAAGAACAACCTCCCCGTCTCTTGAGCCGTGGCTTCATCCATTGTGGGAATGAAGTGTGCCATCTTGCTAAATCGATCCACCACAACCATGATGGCATCAAACCCCTTTGAAGGGGGCAACCTTACCATAAAGTCCATTGACACACTTTCCCACGACCCTTTGGGAATTGGCAAAGGTTGTAACAAACCCATTTGCTTCTTCTTGAGGGTCCGATTTTGTTGACAAGTTAAACAAGTTTTCACGTACTCCTCCGCACTATCCTTCAAGTTGGGCCAATAGTAGGACTTCTTTAGGAATGTTGTGGTGCGCTTTGCACCCCCATGGCCCGCCAGCGGTCCATCATGACATTCCTTCAAAAATGTGTCTCGCATCTTCCCTTCCGGCACATAGAGTCGATTTTGCTTGTACCACAATAATCCATTTTGCAAATTGAAGTGGGACTTGGCTCCATTTTGGATGCTTTGCCTTACCTCCTTGGCAAAAGCATCCCGGCGGCTCGCTAGTCTAACTTCTTTTTGAAGTTTTAACTCTCTCGCATACACCACTCTAAGTTGGTGTTTTCGGCTCAAGGCATCGGGGACTATGTTCTCCTTTCCCAGCTTGTGCCGGATGTCCGCATTGAATAAGGCCAATGTGTCTTGCCACCTTTGTTGTTTTGATGACAACTTGGGTTGAGTTGCGAAGTACTTCAAGGTCACATTGTCGGTCCACACCACCACATCTTTGGAGCCTATGTAATGGCCCCAAGTCTTGAAGCAATGTATGACCGCCCACATTTCCTTCTCGTGTGTTGGCCACCTTCTCTCCGTTTCACTCAACTTCTTGCTTTCAAAGGCCACCGGCCTTCCATCTTGCACTATGACACCCCCAATTGCAAAGTCACAGGCGTCGGAATGGATTTCAAAGTCCTTGTCAAAGTCGGGCAACTTCCACACCGGCGCCTTCACCAAAATGCCCTTCAATGTTTCAAAGGCTTCGTTGCATGCTTCATCCTAATCATAAGTGACGGTGGACTTCTTCAAGAGGTTTATCAAAGGGGCCCCTATTTTCGCAAAGTTCTTTATGAACTTGCAATAATAGGAAGCCAATCCCAAAAAGGATCTCAAAGTGGGAACTGACTTGGGCGGCTTCCAATCCAAAATTGCCTTGACCTTGTGATCATCCATCATCAAACCTTCTTGATTTATCCTATGTCCAAGAAAGTCCACTTCTGTCACCCCAAACTCACACTTCTCGAACTTTGTATACAACTTGTTTTCCCTTAGCCTTTGGAACACCTTGCGAAGGTGCTCCGCATGCTCCTCCATGGAGCTACTATAGATCAAAATGTCATCTATGTAGACGACCACAAAATCATCAAACCATTCCCGGAAAATGTCATTCATGAAAGTGCAAAATGTTGCGGGTGCATTGGTGAGCCCAAAGGGCATCACCAAGAATTCATATGAACCATACCTTGTGCGGCAAGCGGTCTTTTCTTCGTCCCCTTCTTTGATCCTTATATGGTAATACCCCGAACGTAGATCAATTCTACTAAAAACCTTGGCTCCCGAGAGACGATCAAATAGATCATCGATGCGAGGTAAAGGATACCAATTTTTCACCATTGCCTTGTTGAGTGCTCTATAATCCACACACATCCTCAAAGTCCCATCCTTCTTGTGAACAAAAAGGACGTGTGCCCCATATGGCGACTTGCTTGGTTTGATATAACCTTTGGTGAGGAGTTCTTCAAGTTGAACTTTAAGCTCTTTCAACTCCTCATGACTCATTCAATATGGGGCCTTGGCGGGAGGTTCCATTCCCGGCATCACTTTAATCGCATGATCAACACGTCTTCTCGGGGGTAAGTCTTCGGGCAACTCATCGGGCATCACATCCGGAAACTCTTCCGAAACTCGCCTTATGCATTTGGCGGAAGTCACCAACTTGGTGGCTTCCTTAGGCTCATACTCATCCAACACCCGCATGACACACATCATGCCAAAACCTCCCACGCATTCTATAACATAAAGTGGATGGTTGGACCACCCACACAAGGCAACTCGTGTGCCTTGACTTGCACAATCCCACTTTTAAATGAGATTCTAACTAACCTATTATGCCCTTCTATGAGCACATTGTTTTTGGATGATGAACTCCATTCTCGAAATGCAATCCATTCCACCCAAGGTGGAAACCAATAAGTCCACCTTTCCTTTCCAATTTCCCAATTGGAGAGGCACTCCCTTTGCTTGTAAAGTAGTTGGATGGGGAACCCCATCCGCGAAGTGCACCTCAATGGGTGCTTTGAGCTCCTCCAAGTGGAGCTCCATCCTTTCGACGCTCTCCCGAGTTATGAAGTTGTGAGAAGCCCCCGTCTCCAAAAGACATAAGATATCTCGCTTAACAATCTTCCCCTTCAAGAATATAAGTCGATTGCATTCCGGTTGAGCTAAAGTGGCATTGAGAGCAAGTACTTTAGAGCTCCCGACCCCCGTTTTTGACTTGGGACAATCTTTGGAGTAATGCCCCACCTCGTTGCAATTGAAACATGCACCCTTGGGTTTTTCCCCAAAATTTCCCTCGTTTTGGCTCCCTTTGAAAGGGGCCCCTTTCTTCACAAAACTTCCCTTTAGTTTGGGCTTATCCTTGGTTGGGCTACCTTGCCCCCGGTTCCATTCCCCCTCATGCCTTGGCTTCTTGTGAAGGAACTTGTTGTCCTTCTTGAACCCGGATTTGTCACTCCGCCCCACATCCGAGAAGTTCTCCACTTTTGTGATGGCCTCGGATAATGAGGCGGGCCAACTCTCCTTAAGCTTTCGCTTGGCCCAAGTTGGAAGTCCCATCATAAATTGGCACACACGGTCCAACTCATGCATGTGCTAGATCTCTAGCTTGAGTTCGAAATAAGTCTTCACATATTGCCTCAAATTTTCATTTGTGGCATTCACAAGGTCACGAAGTTTGCACCTGGAGATGTAGTCAGAATTTCTCGGAATGAACTCCGCCTCAATGCAGTCCTTGAAAAAATCCCACATATAGCCATGGTTCTTCCCCTCCTCTTGTCTCACTATCCGCCACCATGTGGCGGCATAGCCTTTCAAGTAGCCTCGCATTGGTCATTTGGACATCTGCAGCCCAAGTTATGGGCAAAAGAAGGGCCCATAATCAAACTGGCAGTTTGACTCCCGACCACTAAAATTCTAGAATCGACCTCATCTTGGCCTCCGATTTGAGAATGCAACATGGTGTTGGAGAGATCTCGACGAGGGCTACAACTTTGGTTCAGACCTCGTCACGATCGGACTTTGTAGTCGGGAGTTATGAGCTCCCAAAGTTCCAGGACTCCAACCGGGACAATTTCGGGACTCCATTTCGGGAGTCCCAAGAATTTGTGCCATTTGGATGTAGCCTCCACTACGAGCTGCAGAGAATACTATATGGGGGAAGGTGGTGGCTTCCCTTGAGTCCGGGCCGTGGTGAGTCTTGTGTGTCCAAGTGCCCGTGGCTTGACCCAACACCCAAGGGTGTTCCCGAATGCTAACTAACCTCTTTTGGTTGGTTTTTGGATGCAGATTCACACAACATAAGCTAGTCCCTCTTCCTAGTCTATTCTTGGGGCTCCCAACACGACCCTCTATCCCTTTTTAGTGTTGGAAATCGGGAGCGTGCTCTAAGTCCCAACTTTCCGCAACTTGAATAAGTGAAACCCTCAAGTGGGTTCACCCCGGGATATAGGAGCGCATCACCTCAGCAAATCGGACTTGACCACCTCTACTGAAATCCTCCGGCAGCCAATTTTTGGCAACCCTTCAATTCTCAGCGCAAGAGGCACTCCACTAGGTGTGAGCGGCCTGAGAGAAGGATGTTCCCTTGCCCAGGCTGGGTGCACCCGTATCAGGGACCTTTGGAACCCGAAGACTAGAGATTAGAAGGGATTCATCGAGTTGGGGAGGTCTCACCACCCCTCTAACAGGCAGTGCTTGGACATCATTAAGTCCAGCATTCCTTGGTGTCCCGACGAACTCGACTACCACATCTGGGTGGGAGACTGGATTGCTAATCCAACCCCTAACTCGGGCAACTCGCTGGATTGGGTCTACTTGGTCTTCGACCCGACCCGCGACAGGGCCACAGCACTCGAGTTCGAAAAGAAAATGACTAACAACCGCATATAAGCAATCTCCCATCAAGCTATCACGATCGCCACGGAGGGCTTCCGCTCGGTCAGAGTGCTCTCCTAGGAGAAACCTAGAACAACCCTCAAGATAGCGAGAGAAGCACCGGTGCCAGGTAAGAACCCTTTCCTCTACTGGATCTTTGACATAGGCTTCATCCGCGATCTCCCGTGGGACTTTGGTGAATGGCATTGGCAGTCTAACCCGCCGTTGGGATATGCGCCCTTTTACGGCTACACTGCCAAAAGGGGCTACACTAACATCCGAAAATCGAACTCCACCTCCAACATGATAGCCTTCCTTCAAACACCACCATCGCCCAGATGACTGCCAAACTCTGGCACAATGCGCGCCCACGGAAGGTGGGCACGCTCATCTGGCTGACGTTCAACAAAGGGCTTTTGGTGGGCACTTGGCTCTAATTAATGGGCTTACCTTCGCTCTACAAGGTTTGCAACTCCAACACCACGCCTGGCAAGCGTTCAAAAGGATTTGGGTCGAATGGCAAGCGCCTCACGACCTGGAAATCACCTAGCCCTTCGACCTGCAGGGCGAGGCTGTCACCAAGCAAGAGGATGACCCCCCGGGGCTCTTCGCCTACCACCCAGGCGACTACACATATCCTAGGCCACCTTTAGACATCTTACGTAGCTTCATTGACGCGCTCCTAAGTTTCGGGGTGAACCCACTTGAGGGTTTCACCTTGGCAAGTTGAGGAAAATTGGGACTTAGTGCACGCTCCCGACTTCCAACACTAGAAAAGGGTAGAGGGTCGTGTTGGGAGTCCCGGGATTAGACTAGGAAGAGGGACTAGCTTAGCTTGTGTGAATCTACATCCAAAAAGCAACCACGTGAGGTTAGTTTAACATTCGGGACACCCTAGGGTGTTAGGACAAGCCACGAGCATTTTGACACACAAGACTCACCACGGCCCGGACTCCGGGGAAGCCACCACCTTCCCCCATATAGTATTCTTTGTAGCTCTCCACCGAGGCTACATCCAAATGGCTATTTTTCCCGGGACTCCCAAGTTGGAGTCTCGAAATTGTCCCGGTTGGAGTCCTGGGACTTTGGGAGCTCATAACTCCCGACTGCAGAGTCTGATCGTGACGAGGTCTAAATCAAAGTTGTAGCCCTCGTCGAGATCTTTCTAACGCCATGTTTCACTCTCAAATCGGATGTTGGGACGAGGTCGATTCTCGACTTTTGTGGTCAGGAGTCAAACTACCATTTTGACTCTCGGCCTTTCTTTTGCCCATAACTTGGGCTGCAGATGTCCAAATGACCAATGCGAGGCCATTTTCGATATCTACGTTTCAAGACCTTTCCAATAACATCAAGAACACCCCAATGCGAGGTGTTTTGGGTCTTGCTGTTGAGCTCTAAACATTCGGGAGTCATGGAGGACTCCAAGACCCCAACTTTGGGCGTGTTGGGCTTCAACCTCACACTTGGCCAAAGTGGGGTTGCAACAATTCAACTAAATTATGTACCAATTTTCATTTTTTTAAAATCCAAAAATTAATATTTAAAATTTGATCAATGGGAAAATTCATACAAATATAAGTAGAGCTTCCCCTCCCCCAACCCCACCCCCATCCCCTAATTGTGGAGTAGGTGGGTTAGCAATCATGCATAAAAAGGTTTTGGGTTTAGAGGTGGCTGAAGGTGAAAAGGGGAAATAAAAATATTTAATATCCATGCTATAATTTGATGACTTATTGGCACCTAGGTTTGCGAAATATTTTATGGATATTTGTCTAAATAAAGCGACTTTAAAATTTCTTTTCCGTGTAATGTGGCAACTTGGACCCTAATCCCCTATTGGAAAATGCCAATAGTTGTTTTACACGTAATTTTATTTTTTAAATTATTTCATTGATGTGTTATTTTGAAAAATTTTAATTCCTAAATATATTTATTCCAATAATTAATTAGAAAAAAAAATGGGGTTTTGTAACCAACTTCTATGACTATTTTTGTCTAAGCTGACTAGTGTTTTAGTTACATGCAACAAAAATCAGTCACCTTGGACAAAAATAGTCACATTGGACAAGTTGAAAAAACCCATTTTTCTCTTAGTGTGGTTGTAGAATAATATTGCAATCTTAAAAACCTTCAAAGTTCCTTGATTTTATTTTAAAAATAACCATTGTAAATATCTAAAACAAAATGACATATCCAAATTTAAGTTAATTTAGTTAAGATTATGTTAGTTTAATCAAGTTTAACCAAATTTATGTTAGTTTAACCAAGATTTAATTCATTTATTTAAACCAAGATTATATTAATTTTGTCAAATTTAGTTTAGCCAAATTTAGGTTAGTTTAACTAACCTATTATATCTAAAACAAAATGATATGTCCCAGCCATAGTTATGACATTCTTGGTGCGAGAATGTTATGGAAGCCCAAAAAATCCATAAAATTCGTTAAAATTCGTTAAAATTTGTCAAAATTCGTTAAAATTCGCGTCGAAGAATGTTATGACAAGGTGCTAAATGAAGAATTTTAAAGAAGTTTATTTTGCAAAATGAAGAATGTCATCACTAGGGTCCCAGCTTTAGTTAATTTAATCAAGATTATGTTAGTTTAGTCAAATGTAATTCCTTTCCATCTCTCATGTTGTTTAGATTTTCACTCGAATCAAGGTTTTGACTACTATTGGAAACTCCATGAACATTAGATTCAACATCGGGGAATGAAACTAACATTGCATTGGACTCAAAACAAAAAAAAAAATAAATAAAAAAAAAATTGGTACCTAGAATGGAGCCATAACTTCTACTAACCTTAGAAAACAAGCAACACACAAGTGCCATAAACACAAGAAAGTAAAATTGTGTCAAACACTATATCTATGAGTATATGCACCTCTGTCAATGTTCCTTAGTGGGTTATTCCACCAATTCACCCTTGCCTTCACAATTCAAAGTAAAATTGAATCAACCACTGAATCTTGAAGTATGTGCACTTTTGTCAATGTCGTTCTGGGGTTCATTCCACCAGCTGGTCTTTTGAACTCCACATACCATGTTGATGATATCATGCTCACTGAAGAGCAGCAAGGTAGACATAAAATTGTATACATGTACACATAAAACCAGATTGCACGTGCCCAATCTTTAGTACAAACTTGATATTCAGAATCATCAATCAATCCACAATTACATGGAGCTCCAGTTGATAATTGATCAGTTGGTGGCTGTAAAAGCTCTGAAAAAGTTAAATGAACAAGACCACAAATGAATTCTATGCCATTTTGCTATCGATTCACAAATTGATCAAAAACTTGTTTCTGTTTGTGCAGGCAGTCCTATTGACAACAATGAGTTTGACAATGAGTTTAAAGAAAGATGCAATCCACAAGACAACAGGAAACAATAAAAGCTCGTATGATACACTCTGGTTTATTTGCATCAAAATAGAATGAAATAAAACAAGGTCTGGACAGGTGCAAGATATGAGAAATATACACAACATTTCAAAATCAAATCTGCTACCCATGCCTATTAACAAACTACTATATTATCCTAAATGGCACATGCCATATGTCACAAGTGAAATTCATTTCACTCTTGAGTCTTGAAACCCGATTTTATTTCATGAGTAGAGTTTAAATCTACTTGCAGTTGTTTGGGAGTGGCTTGCCGCAAAGGCCTGGGTTCCCAGGCCGGAAACTAGACACCTCTAGGTCTTGCATGGCCAGGGGAATGGGACCTGCAGTCAGCACAGTATAGCAATCACAAAAGTATGAGTGCATGATACGGTGTGGTGCAAGCAAACCTATTTGTGAGATTTCGTATTTCACATCAAGACAGTTCACAGAAATCTTGCGAAAGAATTAAGGGACGTCTAGATGTGTCCAGAGCTTGGAATACCTGTGAGCATGTTGTTGATGAAGCTTGCGATATGAAAATCAGGATCAAAAGTCCAACCATAATTTGAAGGAATCGGGCCAGTGATTTTGTTGTGGCTGACCTCCATCGTGACAAAGTTGGGGAGGTTGCCGAGTTCCTCTGGGAGGGGCCCTGTCAGCTGGTTGTTTGCAGCCCACAATTCTTGAAAATTTATCAACTTTCCAAGTTCGTGTGGAAGTGGACCGGACAATTTGTTGTCTCCAACGGCAAGAGTGCACAGCTGCGTGCAGTTTCCGATGGCTGCCGGAATTGGTCCGTTGAGCTTGTTATTGTTGAGGAAGAGCATCAATAACTTGGGCTTGATGTTGCACATTTCGCCGGGAATAGATCCGGTGAATTGGTTGGACATTAAGTTGAGTTCACCACTTATCGTCCCTGTCGAGGTTATGCCTCCCAACCACTTGGGAATGGGACCAGATAGCTTGTTGAAACTTAGGTCAAGGGTATCTAATTCCTTCAACAGGGTGATCCGCGTGGATCCAATTGAGGTCATTTGGTTGTTCCAAAGAGACAAGGTGTTGAGGTTCTTGAGATTGCCAATGGAGTCAGGAAGGCCTCCAGGAAACCGGTTGCCAATGAGGAAGAGTCCGGTTAATTTGACGAGTTTACCAACCTCTGCAGGGATGCTTGGACCATTGAATTGACAGTCAGTTAATGTTAGACTCACGAGGTTTGTGAGGGTGAAGATCGCGGGAGAAATGGAAAATCTAAATTTTATTTCGACACGGGCAAAAGACAGTTGAGTCAAGGGCGTGAGGTTGCTAAGGGAGGCGCCAAAACTGGAGCCTTTCACTTTTGGATCTGCAATGAGACGACTACTCCTTACACGATTCCAAGTTGGCCACAGGCTCAGTGAGTTGACCCTTGAATGTGTATTGTCGCAAGAGACGCCCTACACGCACGAGATCATTAATAACAGTCAGGCTAACAAATAATGCATCTTCTAACCGCATTGTACGTGAAGATTCAGAAGTAGTGACTTTCGTTTTCTACGGCTGGTTAATTGAAATTATTTATCCTTAGGAGATGCAGGTACAAGGAGTCCTATGTTACTGTGGCAGACACATAGCTCACTGTAAAATATAGCTCTGAAATGTGATGAGGCCCATGACCTATAAATGTGTATTCAAATGGTCAATTCCAAAATTCAAATAGGAAGAAGTAACCTCACCAACCAGACGCAACAATCAGGTTGTGCATCCCAATTATTGAGATGCCCATCCGTGTTGATGAGTTGGGCTTTGAACGCGAGGAGGGCGTCTCTATCAGCAGCATTGCACATAGCTGCCAAGCTTTCACCAACGAAGGCACACAGCAGCAAAAGCAACAGCAGCAACAATGATCTTCCCATTGTGACCTCCAGCTTGAAGCAGCAAATGGGTTTAATTGAATCTGTAGAGGAAAAAAATGCTCTAGCGAAAGCTGGCCCAATTGAACTTGTCCAAAGTGTACAAACGTCTATACGATCCTTGAGAGCCAAGCCTTGCTATGAATTGGGAATGGTTCCCACTTTTCATGCCGTCTTCTTATAGGTATTCAAAGTCGTCGGTCTCAAACCGCGGCCAAGGTGGTGTTAGGGAAGACGCTTTGCTTGGCTAATTTTTCAAAGTTGGTGTTTCTTATTTTTGCTACTTTGCCATGTTGACGTTTCCTATTTTGTCAAGTCCACTTCGCTAAAAGCTTATTAAGTGCACATTGACTTTACCATTTTGGCAACTCCACTTTCTAGGTTGCCAAGTCGACATTATCAAATTACTAACCTCCACCTAAATATTGCCAATGCGACATATGCCAAGTTGGCAAGTCAGCTTCATCTTGACCCAATGGTTCTCAAACGTCTAAAATTAAAATTTTCACAGGCTGCCCACACACACACACACATACACACATTTACACGTAAGACGGGCTTTTGGACCTGTCTTTGCCAAACTCTGCTGCCAAACAGGCTGCCCATTGCCTAAATATTCAACATTGCCAATGGTGCATATGCCAAGTTAGCAAGTCAGCTTCATCTTGCCCCCATGGTCTTTAAACTTCTAAAACAAAAAAATTCACAGGCTGCCCAATGCCTAAAAATTCAACGTTGCCAATGCTACATATGCCAACGTGGCAAGTCAGCTTCATCTTGGTGATTGCCCAAATGGTTTTCAAATTATCTAAACTTAAAACTTTGACAGGCCACCCAATGCCGAAAAATTCTTTCTTTTTCTTTTGCAAAACTTTTGCCCCCCAAAAAAACACCACACAATTTTCGAGCTGATCATGAGGGAAGTGAAAGTATCCATTGTTGCTTTCTGACGACCTGGGCTGCTGCACAGCCGATCAGTGAAACGAAAGTATCCAGATTTCAAACACAAGAAGATGCAGCAAGCACTCTAGTTGAACGGTAAATTTAAACCTCCGTGGGTGGATTGCGGAGCTGGGTGCATGCAATGGCGTCAGGGACTATACAATTGAACAGTTTTTTGTGCAATAGCAGGCTTGGAAGGCATGTAAGGCTATGGAAGGTCAGAAGACAACGGAGCTTTTGTACCAAATGCAGCAAGAAGGAATAATTCCCGATAGGTTCACTTTTGTTTCAGTAATCAATGCCTATGCTAGTCTAAGAGCACATGGAGAGGGCAGACGCATCCATACTGCACAGATCATACAAAGGGGCTGCGATTCAGATCTCTATGTGAATAATGCACATGTATGCAAATGCGCGAGCCTAGAGGATGCTTGGAGAGTGTTGAATGAGATGCCCACACGCAAATGTGTCCAGAAGGTGTAGAGCCAGATAGGGTCATCTTTCTTGTTCGTCTGTCAGCTTGTAGCCATGCAGGAGATGAATTAGGCCTGTGCTCCTTTGAATCCAGGGGGCCTATTTACAGTATTCCTGCAGCATTTGAGCTCTATGCCTGCATGGTCGATCTTCTTGGCCGTGCTGACCAGCTGCACGTTGCAGAGGATTTGGTCAAGAAAAATGTCCAATAAACCAGATTTTGTGGGGGTGGCCTTGCTTGGTGATTGTAGAGTTCATGGTAAGGTGGAGATGGGAGAACGTGTTGCCAAACAAGTTCTCGAATTAAACCCTGGGGATGCAGCAGGCCATGTGCTGCTTTGAACCATTTATCCTGCTGCTGCCAAGTGGGACATCCGGCCAAATATCCTAATGTTACAGTGAAGGGTGTAAAAACATCCTTCCTATTTTGGATGGAATCATGCTTATCTTCTTCCCAACTTGACCTAAGCCACGGCAACGAAATTTTTCTGTTGAGCAGCTCAGATGCTGCCAAGGTTAAAACTTTCTGTTTCTCTTCTCATGGCACAAAATGTGATGCAAGTGATCAGATATATACATTGAATATGGGTAATTTTTGCTATTTTTTTTAGCATAATAATAATATGGAAATTATGGTAAAGTTAAATACAATAATTGATGTAATGTAAATTATTTGATTTTGTTCTATTGTAGTTTAAAATCTCAATCCAGTAATTACTGTAAATATATTTTTAATTTTATTTACTTTTCGAATTATATTATTTAGAGTCATTTTACGGTATTCATTGGTTTTGGTCACTTTATTCCAGTATTTTATTTATGGTAATGGCATTTAGTAATTCATATCACAATGTAATTTTAATTAAATTACAGAGTATGTGTAATGTTAACTTAATAGGCTAATTTTGTTATGCTAAATTTCATCACTGTAATTAAGTTTTTAATTCATTGTATTTATTATTGACCACCCATGTAGAAGCTTAAATTCTAACTCATTTTATTTACATAAATTCAAATTAAAAATTTCTTCAGTTTCAATAATTAATTTTGAATAATCAGGGTCCTTATTAAATTTCAGTGACGATGAATTTCATCGGATGCGGTTTAGGTAGGATGACAATAAACTCTCATAATATTTTGTCTTACCATGTTTCTTCGCATAATATGTTGAAATGAATTATTTTAATTCAAAATTTGTTATATAACTACATAGATATTTATATAACAATTTTTTCTATGGTTGCAACCTCTTAGATTTTTTAATTTTTTTATTGGATACATTTTTTGAAATCTCTTATTTTCTTTCTATCGGAAGCTTGCTTTTTATTTATTTATTTTAACAACACTTGTGATATTTCTTTTCATTTTTACTTGTATAACGTAAGAAAGGAAAACACATTTTATTTTGAAGAATTAAAAAAATATTTCTTTTATTTATTTATTACAATTTTGTTGTCATAATCATTATTCCAAATATGCCTAAAAGTTTATGTCACTAGTAGTGTGTAGCAGTGCGGAGCCCAAGTGATTAATAAGGTAATTGATTTCTTTTGTAATATGTCTTTGCAAGTGCTAAATTTTCAATTTTGAACTATATATGTAACCTTGTCACTGCCCCCACAGCGATGGAGGCAAGAAGAGGCTGGTCTAATTAAAAGACAATAAAAAAACACCTCACAATGGCAATTTGGCTGGGCCTCAAGTTTTCATCACTTGTGGGACGTCTGTTGGCTTTTTTAGATTTTTAAAAAAAATTCCTTTTTTCTTTCTTGTTGTTCTTGAATCCTTGTGAAAAATTGCAACAATTTGTTTTGGGAACAAATCTTTGAGCTTGAATGGCATGGGAGGCCCCTAGGCGATGCAGACATTTGGTTGTTGAGAATCAAGTTTACTTTTGTGAAGAAAGGAAGATGATATGAGGGAGATGGGATTTTGAAGGTTTGCTCATGACCAAGAAAGCGGAAGCTCCACCGTCACCGAGCAAAGAGGGAGGTGGATCAAGAGGAGATTTCTCCCTAGAAAACACTAGATAGAAGTAGACGTGGCACTTAGAAAGCATGGTTATTGGAAGCTTTCTTACGACCTTTATCTCACACTAGGTGTGCTTTGTTTGCCCTAATCATGGTGATATCTTCCGAAGCAAATCAAAAGATTAGACACTATCTATGCAAGATGCAATACATAGTCATCGTGCGGCTTCTATGTCATCAAAGTACATAATTTGATAAGGATGCAAATCAAAAGATTGTACGGAATCTATGCAAGATGTAATACATAGTCATCATGCGGCTCTTATGTCATCAAAGCACATGATTTGATATGGATTTTTTCTACAATAGTTATAGGTAGGTCAAGGAAAAATTGTGTGTGATTTCTTTATGGATCCTTAGCAAAAGTGGGATTACAAATTAGAAAAGCTAACTGAACATCAATCTTGTTAGAGTCCACATGTCAATGGCGTCATAGCTCTTATTGTTGTTGATTTTTCTTGGTTGCTATGGTACCATGGTCTTACTTTTGGCAAAATTTCTTTTCTAATCCTTTGTATTTGTAGGACAATAGCAATAGGATGGAAAAGTTAAATAAGTGCAACATGTGGTGACAAAAAAAAATTCAGTAATGTAAGAGGTCACTACGCCTCTCTTTGTTTCTAAGATAGCATAAATTCATCATGGGATGTGGAAATCACATGGGTGATCAACTTCATTTGGAATTTCGCTTCTAAACAACTAAAAGGTACCTAGATTTAAAAAATGAAAAAAGACATGAAACATTCTCATTTGAAAATTGACAAAACCCACCTTGGGTGGCAGTAAAAATGGTTGTAATTTGATAAGTAGAAAACCAAGTGGATTTTTCAAGGATCATTCCTTGTTGTCACATTTTCTAGAAAAGTTGCATTGCCTCATTAAATTGCCTAGCTTACCATCTAAAAATGGATAATTACATAATGCATGGTGCCATCCTTATCAAGTTACATAAGTAGAAATGGCTATTAATTTTGACATAGACCTTCTCCCTCCATTGTCAAACCAAATTGTGAGGAGCTACTCTAGCCTAGGTTTCCATTGTTCCCTTTGTTATGGTGACTTCGACGAGTCAACATAAGCTAGTACTCCTTTGTTGCAAACACACATTACCAAACATTTGACATAATGCACAAACTTCGACTTGATGGTTGGTGCCAAATGTCTTTCACAAAAAGATTGAAAGGGGAATGAAAGATTTTACAAAGATTCTTAAATGTTCAAGAAGAGACTTCTAATGAGTTGCATCTTGACATAGAAAATTGTGCAGATTATTGTTTTATAAAAGATTTTTCCACATATACTCCTACTAGCCCTGGCTATTATGTTCCTTATCCCATTCCATATAAGAGGAAAAAACAACCTAGTAGATTAAGTTAGATATGTACATGCTTTTAATTTTGGGCCTTGAACTCTTTGTCTTGACTTTTGATTTGCTAAAGACTACATAGATCAAGAGTTTCTTGAAACAAGAGAAATTTTTGTTTTCTTAAAGGCTTTGTAAAGATGTTGGTTACTTGATTAGTAGTAGGAATGTGATTGAGTTCAATCTCATTAGTTAACATTTTTTCTCTAATAAAGTGATAATGAACTTCTATGTGTCTTGTTTATGTGTGAAAAATAGGATTATTAGCAATTTTGATACTGCAAGAATTATCACACCAAATTTAGGCCACCTTCCTTATTAAGAACCTTAATTCCCTAATCAGGTTTTGCAACCACATGGACTCTTTCGTACCTTCAATTGATGAAAGGGCTACTGTTGGTTGCCACTTGCTTGATTAGGTGATAGTTGATCCACCAAGCTGAAATGCATATCCAACAGTTGATTTCCTAGTAGCAATATCACTAGCCCAATTTACATCTACGAAACCTTTGAGTTTGACTTCTTTAGTTGAAGACCCAAAATCAATTGTACCATGAAAATACTTAAATATCCTTTTGATTGCTTCCATGTGTGGTTTTTGTGGGGTAGCATATATCTGTTAACCACTCCCATTGCATAGATATTCTAGGTCGTGCATTGGTGAAATAGATTAGTTTCCCCACAATTTTCAGGTAGAAATGAATGTCCACATGTTCTTCACCCATGTTAGCTAAAAGCTTAGAGTTTTTTACCATTGGTGTAGGACTAGGTTACATTCATTTGGACCAAGCTCCTTAAATGTGAGGCAAACATAACCTCTCTAGGTCATGAAGATGCCTAAAGGAAAATAGAGGAATTTTACTTGAAAATAGAACTCCATGCCTCCAAGTTTAGACATCTTGAATCTATTGATGAGTTGTTCGGCGAACCATTCAATTGTCGCAACCCTAGCCTTGGCTTGCGACCAAGGCAAGGGGGTTGCAAGGTGCGGGCCTATAAGTAGACCCGGGAGTCATATCACATGCTCCCGGGAGTGCAAAGAGTATGAGGGAGTGAACCCTCACACTCCCAAATGAACTCCCACATTGGGAGTTCGGGAGAGTTGGAGTCCCAAAGGGACTCCCGAAACTTCAGAGAGAGATTTGAGGGGTCAAATATCAATGGCTCGTGGCGCTCTTTATATCAATGGAAAGCTCTTGAAGAGTAAATGTCTAAAATGGGCTCGCATTGCTCATTTGGACATCTGAAACGTAAGTTATGGCCAAAAGAAGGCCCGGGAGTCGAACTCCCGGGAGTCCGCCAGTTTTGACTCCCGACTAGTAAAAGTCGGGAATCAACCCGAAATACTTGGGTGCAGAAAACGTGCGACATACCGTTAGAAAGGTCTCGACGAGACCTACAACTTTGCTTCAGATGGCAACTCGATCGGAGGTCTGCTCCGAAAGTTATACGGCTTCAAAGTCGTGGGAGTCCAAAGTTGCGCGATTTCGGGACTCCCACGCGGGAGTCCCGGGAGTCCCGGGAGAGAAAAGCCATTTGGATGCAGGCTCGGCCGCGAGCTGCAGAGTATACTATAAGGGGGGAAGGTGATGCTTCCCCAAGGGGGAAGATGCTAGCTTCCCCAAGGGAATAAGGGGTGGCTTACTCCCGAGCCCGAAGTGTAGTGACCCAAAGTGAGTCCGAGTTCACCCGTGGCTTGTCCCAACACGAGAAGGCTCCCGAATGAGTTCAAACGGGGAGTAAGATGGTGGCTTACTCCCAAGGTCCGGGCCATGGCTCTTCCTAACACCAAATGTGCTATTTGGGCTAACCACTTGGTGTGGCTAATGGAGGGTCCGTGTGAGTGAGTAAAGCTTGTCAATTCTTCCTAGTCCCATCCCGGAGCTTCCAACACCCCCTCTACCCTTCTAAGTGTTGTGAGCTAGGGAGCGGCCCCAAGTTCCAACCGCTTCCGCATTGCCGCATACTTGGACCCTCAAGTGGGTCCACAAGGAACTTGGGAGTGCGTCATCAATCCTCTTTGTATGATTTCCTATTACGAACAAGTCATCCACATAGATGATTAGAATGACCACTTTTTGATCTTCATGCATGTAATACATGATCCATAAAGCTCTTAACCAATCTTTGTTGCTTGAAGTAGTTGTCAATTTTTTCATACCATGCCCTTAACGCTTGTATTAGTCCATATAATGACTTTAACAACTTACAGACCTTCTCCTCTTGTCTTGGCACCTCAAAGCCTTTAGGTTGCACCATGTACACTTCTTCTTTTAATTTAACATTTAAAAATGTTGTTTTCACATCTAGGTGTGAAAGCCTCCATTTATATTGAGCAATAACTGCTACTAATGCTTTGAGAGTACCCCATTTTACCATAGGAGCAAACTTGTCTTCATAATCAAAACCTTCCACCTACTCACAACCCTTCGCCACAAGTGTGCTTAACATGTGTTCCATTAACTCCTATTTTTTGTTTAAAGACCCATTAGGAACAGACATGATTTCTTCCTAGACATAAATCCATTAGTATCCATGTCCCATTTTCTTGGATAGAAT
Organism: Sphagnum contortum; assembly: GCA_963920785.1. Taxonomy (NCBI): domain Eukaryota; kingdom Viridiplantae; phylum Streptophyta; class Sphagnopsida; order Sphagnales; family Sphagnaceae; genus Sphagnum; species Sphagnum contortum. The sequence continues at coordinate 17,130,764 of OY987286.1, read as the reverse complement.
CCATTTTTTCATGCATCATCCACCTTGGGTCTCCAACAGTTTCTACAAAAGTTTTGGGCTCTTCATCTCCACTCCCTCCTTCACAATCAGTAGTGGCAATGTAGTCATTTAGTCTTCGAGGAGTTATTCGATCTCAAGAAGGAGGTTTTCTTGGTACAAGGTCTTGTTGAATTATTTGTGGAGAGTTATTTATGGTGTATAGTGAAACAAATTCATTTATAGGAACTGGTTCTTTTGACTCTTGTGGGAATGAGGCTAGACCACTTTTAAGTGAAGATGTAGACTATGTCCTAGATGTAGATTCATCATTGCTAGGTTCAATTGGTTCTCCATCATGGACTTCATCACTATTATTGGTCTCAGGAAAAGAGATTGGATTTGGTGGAAATATTATACGCAACCTATAGACATTTGAATTTACTCAAAAACCAATTTGGTACTCATCAAAGAGGACATTTCTAAACATAATGATTTTCCATAACAAAGGACTATGACACCCAAAGCCTTTTGTTTTTGAATCATACCCAATGAATGTTGTTTTGATGGCCTTTGCATCCAATTTTCTCTCTTCCTTATCAACATGTACATAGGCTAAACTACCAAAGACTTTTAAATGGCTAAGATCAAGTGCTTTACTTGTGAACTTTTCAAATGGGGTTGTTCCCAAGTTCGCCCTTGTGGGGGATCGATTCACAAGGTAGTTTGTTGTATTTATAACCTTTGCCCATAGGAAATGTGGGGTTTTACTTGCTTGAGTCATGCATCTCGCCCTCTCCATCAACGTCTAATTTTTTCTTTCTAAAACATTGGAGTGAGGTGTTCTTATTTGATTCAATTGTCGAAATATGCCATTTCAGTCCAAGAATTCCTAAAATTTTTTAGATAGGAATTCATCACCTCAATCACTTTGGAATGATTTGATCTTTCTACTTGTGATTGTTTCAACTACAAATTTGAACTTCATGAAAGCCAAAAAAACTTCATTCTTTTGTTGTAAGAAAAATACCCAAATGTAGTGATTAAATTCATCAATGAATGTGACAAAATACTTCTTTCCACCAAATGATGGAACTCAAAGCAGTCCACAAACATAAAAATGAATGAGGTCAAATATTGCATTTGAGCAAGAATTAGTTGATCTGGGTGTTTTCTCCTTATGTTGTTTTCCAAGTTGAGAACCTTCACAAATTGTTTGCAAAAAAAGAAGAATAGGGAGTCCTATGGCCAAGCTGTTTATAGTAAAATAGTGGACACCTTTATGGTTTAGGTGAGCTAGTCGTTTACGCCAGAGGTCAACCATATTTGACATTTCTTCCATCAAAGCAGTATGTTCAAGGTTTTTAGCACAACATGTTTCACTTGTTACAATTGTACAATTGTAGTTTCAAGTTTGTATAGACCAACTCTCTCTCTCACTCCTCTAGCAACTACTTGATTACTTAAGCAGAAAACATTCATTGACATTAAAAAATGGCTATCAAACCATTGTCAATTAGATATCCTTATTTTATTTTATTTTTGTGTCAATTATGTACATAACATACATCTTCAATCTTTTTTACTTCTCTAGTTGGAAAATGAAAAATTACATCACCTTTTCTTTGAGTAGGATGGGAGTTGCCACGTGTAGATTTGATGTTTTGAGACTCTACAAAAGGGTAAGTTTGCAATATAATGAAACATTACAAGTGTAACCACTCCTAAATAACACACTTGTCAATTTTTAACTTGACTTCAGATTGAATATTTTCATGTAATCTACACTACTTTGGTGTAATATACATTCAAGAGTGACATATAAAAATATGAATCAATTATATCAACATTTGAAAATGAAAAAGGACTAATTAAACATTGTAACCAATCTTAAGATCTTGAGTATAGGTCATATAAGAATTATCAAAATTAATCTAGATGTTTTTGGAAATTTTTCATATGCATGTAGATTGAATAATTATTAGACTTTACATGGTTTTGGATCATCATTGGAATTGATATATAAATAAATTGTAAAATTCAAAATCTATAATTTTCTTTCCAATAACTCTTGGATAAATATAAAGATAAGTTGAAAAATTCAAAGAAATTAAACTTTTATTATAAAAATATGTTGTACAAGTCAAATATGTGATTAAACCATAAATTTTGTGCAATGGTCGCATACCATTTCAATTTTCAATTTCAAGTCTTTACCCTTTTAAAAAGGACAAAGGAGTTGGGTTTAGCTCATTTTATTGTGCACATACCCAAAAGCGTTGACATGATTTAAAGCTTCTACACTTCCAACGACATGTTTACTAGCTCCACTATTAATGTATCAAGGTTCACCTTTAGCTCCAATAACAAGAACTACAAGTGTTTCTTCAAACAAACTCAGCTGCATAAGCTGGATGTGTTATTAGTTTTTTATCGTTGTCATGATGTGGTGTGACATCTCCACTTGACACTACAAATGTTTAATTGGAGTCAATTCTGCTTACTTGGACTAGTTGCAACTTGACAAAGCATTATGGCCAATAGTGACCTTCTTGTCCACAATGATTGCATGCTCCTATTTTGGACCCACATGCAAAGCTAGACCTTTGATAATAGTTGCCATCTCTTTGATTTTGCAACAAATATTTGAACTTCACAATCAAAACTTCTTCATCGCCTATTTGTCGACTCCTATTTTGAGATCAATATTCTTCCAATTGGAGTCTCCTTGTCAGTTCTTTTAAGTGTCGGCAATTCTTGCTCACTAGAGATCACATGTAAAAATGTTTCATAGCTCTTAGGGTGAACATTGATGATCTATTCCACCATGATGTTAGCATTTGGTTTGTCCTCAAATTTGGCCATTTGATTTAACAGTTCTCTCACTCCTTACCAAAAAGTTCCCATAGATGTTCTTTCTTCCATTTGAAGATGGGAGAACTTGTTACGAATCATAAGTCTCTTTGCATTAATCTTTACACCATATAGGGACTTTAATACGTCCCAACATTCCTTTGGACCACTAACGTTCATGATATAACGTACCACTTGGTCTTTAACTAAGAGTTTAAGACTAGAAAAAACCTTCCTATTTTGCTTTTTGAGAGCTTCTCCATTTGAACTTAAAGATGTTGTAGCTTTCTTTTTGGAACCAAGGATTCCTTTAAGAGGCTCTATTAGATCCCATAGATCCTCACATTCTAAAATTGTTTGCATTCTAAATTTTCAAAGAGTGTAATTAGCTGACCCCTCCAACTTAGTTACCTTAGAGATTGAATTTTCAAGACCTGACATGGTGAACTTACTTGCTAAAAAAAATTTGAAAAAGGTTTGATACATAATTCACACCGTCAATCTCTATTGTTTTGTCCCTTTTATTATTGTGGAGCAAGGCTCACACTTATACCCACTCCTGTTAGTTTTCATGGAGGAAAGCTCACATGCTCAATGAAAAACCTATTGGGTGTTACCCCCAAGTTGCTCTGATACTATGATGAAACTCACTAATTATTGATCAAGTTGCTAATCTCCTTACTTGTCAGAACAAGAAAAGAAAGGAACTTAAATACCAAACTAGAGAGCAAGGACCATTGACCGAATGAACTTAATGCATGTAACTAACTCAATAAATAGTAACAACCTAACTAACTATTGTCAATCGTAACTAACTAACTACTACGACAAATTATTTATAGTCAGGAGGTTCTAAAACAATAGGAATAGTGGAGAAGTGGGACCAAAGGATTGATCAAGATGTAGAGAGTGATAAAATAATTTCCAACATGAACCACATGTAACTGCATGGAGGGCTTGCTCAAGGATTGTGGAGATGCCATTTGCTTTTTCAGATGTTTTTCATGCTATGGCTAAAGTTCCCGTGAGTCCCCAATGTTGTCCCAATAATTCCCCATTTTTCCTACATCCCTGGCCTCAATACCAACTCTTTTAGTCTACACACGTGAGCCAAATGGAATGACTATAAACAACATTTCTATCTTGGAAGTGTGATTTAAGTTTTGAAACATTTAGTCTAAAAGGGTTCAAAACTTTTAATGGCCAATCAACAAGGCCCATCACACACAAGAAAAAAAGGTTGAATTGTGGGTGCACCCACAACAAGGTAACTCAGAGAAATCATACTGAACATTTGTAAGCTACCAGTTACAACTTACTAGTACAAATCAGATATCATAATGTTGCCACTTGCAATGTTATGCTCAGAGGATTTGCCATACACACACGGGCATGGCAAGGATGCTCTTGAACATTTTCAACAAATGTGTGTAGAAGGTGTAGAGCCAGATAGGGTAACCCTCCTTGCTCTTCTGGCAGCCTGTAGCAATGCAGGTCAATTGGATGAAGGCCTGTGCTACATTGAATCCATGGGGCCTGTTTACCATATTCCTGCAACAATTCAGCTCTATGCCTGCATGGTTGATCTTCTTGGCCGTCCCGGCCAACAGCACAAGGCAAAGGATTTGGTTATATGCTCATTTCAAACATTTGTGCCACTGCTGCCAAGTGGGATCTCCAGATAAATATTCTGAAAAGACAGAGGTTGTAGATGGGTGTTGAACCTGGATTTAGGTGAATTGTGAGGTGCTTACATTTGCAGCAGATGATCACTGCACAAATTTGTGGGTATTTGGTGACTCCCACAATGCCACAAAGTTTATTTCAAAGCTTCTTGGCAAAGCAATTATATTAAAATATGCTAATTGCTTTCATCACTTTCAGGACTGTCTTTGTTCTTGTGGTGATAAATGGTGATGCCATTGGTCTGTTTTCTCAGAGGCCTCTGGATTATTTTCTTCATACCTTACAGCTGGCTTCCTCAGGTCCTTTTACTACAACAGGGATAAGACGATACCCTGTTAACCAGAACAAGGAAACTGTGGGGCACTGTTCAAGGATGAAGAGCCAGGGATCACACAAACCAGAATACAAGTAATTTTCCAGGAAGGTTGATCTGGTTGTTATCCAATTGGAGAGGGGTCACATCAATGGAATTATACTATCTTGCTTACTTCATTGATCATCTGCTAAGTTTTGAGGAAACTTGTTTGTGAAGTTCAAATGCTATGAAGTGGGAAGCGGGATGATGATGGTCACCATCATCCCGATGATGTCCTGATTTGTAGCCCCAATACACCAGCTGGGTTTTTTGGGTCTGCATAATCATCTACTAATTGCACTCACATGATGGACATGGGTGTTTATTCATGAGCTTTGTAGATAATATATGATGGAGGTCCTTCTTGACACATGAGTTGGAAAACCTCAAACAAAATATGACACTAAACCTGGTGTGTGTGTTTGGTCAGCCAACAACAATATTCTAAGCCTTCTTAATGCATATGGAATAAAGTATAGAGAAGGTGGTATTGAATCTCATTGTGCTGTTCAGAGTCCAGACCTTCACACATCAGAAAAATGTGCTGGTAGTATAAGTACTCATCACTTGATAGTGATGAGGTGATAATGAAATGGAAGCCCCTCTCTGTTGTGTTCAGAAGTATAGGCAAAATGCTGAGCTCTGGAATTCAATTTTAGAAATTTTAGGAAGTATCTATGTACAACTGACACACAAGGAACAGCTGCACATTTTGGATTACGTGGATGTGCTGTGACTTCAGATCTTTCAGACCTTCAACTTAACAAAGGAACAGGGAACAAGGCACAAGGAAGGAGAGGTTTTTTCACAAAGATAGAAGAATTATTCCAGGTTGACAGAGACAATTGTTCACAAATGATTCAAGAAATGTACCAATAGGGAATCAAATAATCATGATATTGGTGTTTTTTGATGAGCAAGAAATTTTCATATAGCTGATCATGACAAATCCAGCCAAATTCCTATGTGCAGTGCACAAATGCCCTTACCTTCGCAATTCAAAGTGATTGTTTCAAACACTGAATCTATATGCACATGCACTTGTATCAATGTTGCTCGGTGGTTCATTCCACCAGTTGGTGTATGATCTTTTTTGAACTTGACACAACATGTTGATGATATGATGCTAACTGAATAGCAGCAAGGTAGACATCAATATATATCTATAATGAGATTGCAAGTGCCCAATCTTTAGCAGAAACTTGATTTTCAGAATTATCAATCCATCCTGAATAAAATGGAGTTCCTGCTGATAATTGATCAGTTGGTGGCTGGAACCGCTCCAAATTCAAGCAAAATCATCAAGATCATAAATGAATTCTACACCAATTCACTATCAATTCACAAATTGATCAAAAACTTGTTGCCTGTCTGTGTGGGCAGTCTCATTGATGACAATGAGTTCAACAATGAGTTTAAAGAAAGATAATCAACAAGACAACAGGAAACCACAAAAGCTCATATGATACAGTCTGGTTTATTTGCATCAAAATAAAATGAAATAAAACAAGGTCTGGACAGGTGCAAGACATGAGAAATGTAAACAATATTTTAAAATCAAATCTGCTACCGGTGCTTATTAACAAACTACTATATTATCGTCAATGGCACACGCCATATGTCACAAGTGAGAGTCATTTCACCATTGAGTCTTGACACCCAATTGTATTTCATGGGTAGAGTTTGAATCTACTTGCATTTGTTTGAGAGTGGATAGCCACAAAGGCCTGGGTTCCCAGGGTGGAAACTGAACTCCCCTAGGGCTTGCATGGCCGGTGGAATGGGACCTGTAGCGAGCACGGTATGACAATGATAAAAGTATGAGTGCATGATGCAGTGTGGTGGAAGCAAACCCATTTGTCAGATCTCGAATTTAACATCAAAATAGTTCTGAGAAATCTTGTGAAAGAATTAAGGGACGTCTAGATGTGTCCAGATTTTTTCATTACCTGTGAGCATGTTGTAGGTGAAGTCTACAGTATCAAAATCGGGCTCGAAAGTCCGACCGTAATTTGAAGGAATCGCGCCAGTGATTTTGTTGTGGCTGATGTCCATCTGGTTGAAATTGTGGAGGTTGCCGAGTTCCTTTGGGAGGGGACCCGTCAGTTGGTTGTTTGGAGCGAACAAGTTTTGAAGATTTTTCAGATTTCCAAGTTCGTGTGGAAGTGGTCCAGATAATTCATTGTCCACAACCGAAAGAGTCCACAGCTGCGTGCAGTTGCCGATGGCTGCGGGAATTGGTCCGCTGAGCTTGTTGTAGTCGAGCCAAAGACCCAACAACTTGGGCTTGATGTTGCACAGCTCCCCGGGAAAAGATCCGGTGAATTGGTTGAACATTAAGTTGAGGGCACCATTTGCCGCTCCTGTCAAGGTTATGCCTCCCAACCACTTGGGAATCGGACCAGATAGCTTGTTGTGAGCTAGGTCAACGTAATCCAATTCCTTCAGCAGGGTGATCCGCGTGGATCCAATTGAGGTCATTTGGTTGTTCTCAAGAGACAACGAATTGAGGTTCTTGAGATTGCCAATGGAGTCAGGAAGACCACCAGGAAACCGGTTGCCAGTGAGGAAGAGTTCGGTTAATTTGACGAGTTTACCAACATCTGCAGGGATGGTCGGACCACTGAATTGACAGTCGGTTAGTGAGAGACTCACAAGGTTTGTGAGGGTGAAGATCGCGTGAGGAATGGAGAATCTGAATCTTATTTGGACATTGACGAAGGTCAGTTGAGTCAAGGCCGTGAGGTTGCTAAGGGAGGCGCCAAAACTGGAGCCGTTCACTTTTGGTTTTACAATGAGACTATTGTTTCTGGCACAATTCTTGCAATTTCCCCACAAGCTGAGGGAGTTTACCCTTGAATGTGTATTGTCGCAAGAGACGCCCTGCACGCACGAGGCCATTAATAACAGGTTATGCTAACGACTATTACATCTTCTAACCCCATTCTGCTTGAAGATTCAGAAATACTAACTCTGGCTTTCTGGGGCTGGCTAGTTGAAATTATCCTTAGGAGATGCAGGGAGTAGGAGTACTGTATTATGACGGCAGGGCACATAGCTCACTGTAAAATATAGCTGAGAAATGTAATGAAGAAAATGACCTATAATGTGTATTCTAATTGACAACTTTAAAATCCAGAGAGGAAGAAGCAGCCTTACCGTCCAGATGCAACAGTCTGTCTGTGGATCCCAATCATTGAATTGCCCTTGCGTGTCAATGATTTGGGCTTTCAACGCGAGGAGGGCATCTCTATCAAAAGCATTGCACATCGTTGCCAGGCTTCCACCAGCAAAGGCACATAACAAAATCAGCAGCAGCAGCAACGATGATCTGCCCATTGCGACCTCCACCTTGAAGCATGGATATGAATCTCTAGAAGGAAAAAAAATGCACTAACGGAAGCTGGCCCAGTTGAACCTTCAAAACTGTACAAAGCTCTGTACGGTCCTTGAGATGCAAGCCTTGCCGTGAAATGGGGATGTTTCCCACATTTCATGCCGTCTTCTTATAGGTGTTTCATCATGGGCCTCAAACCACGGCCAGGAAGTTGCTATGGAATACCATTTGCTTGGCTAAATTTTGCTAAGTTGGTGTATCTTATTTTTGTTACTTTGCCATGTTGATGTTTCCTATTTTGTCAAGTCCACTTTGCTAAAAGCTTATTATGTTGCACATTGACTTTACCACTTTGGCAACTTCACTTTGCTAGGTTGCCACGTCCACATTGTCAAATTGCCAATCGCCAACCTCCACATCACTGAATCACCAACTAAACATTGCCAAAACTCAACATTGGCAATGCTACATATGCCAACTTGGCAAGTCAGCTTCATGTTGCCCCAATGATTTTCAAACTTCTAAAATTAAAATTTTTACAGGCTGCCCAAGGCCTAAAAATTCAACATTGCCAATGCTACATATGCCAAGTTGGCAAGTCAGCTTCATCTTGCAGATTGCCCCAGTGGTTTTCAAATTGTCTAAACTTAGAATTTTCACAAGCTGTCCAATGCCTAAAAATTCTTTCTTTTTCTTTTGTAAGGCTTTTGGCCCCCAAAAATAAAAAATCACCACACAACTTTCGAGCTGATCATGAGGAAAGTGCAAGTATCCATTGTTGCTGTTGAATTTTGGTCATTGGTAAATCCCAAATATCTAGATTTCAAACACAAGAAGAGGGAACAAGCACTCTAGTTGAATGGTCAATCTAAACCTCCATGGGTGGATGCAGAGCTGGTTGCAATGGGGTCAGGGACTGTAAAATTGGACAGTTCTTTGTGGAATACCAGGCTTGGAACACATGAAAGGGCTGGCGAGGTGAGAAGACAATGGAGCTCTTTTACCAGATGCAGCAAGAAGGAATGATTCTCGATAGGTCACTTTTGTTTCAGTAATCAATACCTGTCGTAGTCTACGAGCACTTGAAATGGGCAACTGCATCTGTACATAGTTCATACAAAGTGGCTGAGATTCAGATCTCTATATGAATAATGCTCTCATTGACATGTATTCCAAATGTGGGAGCCTAGAGGATGCTTGGAGTGTCAGACGAGATGCCCACACATGATGTGGTTGCTTGGAATGGTATGATTATTGGACATGTATGATCTGGGGTAAGTCAGAGCAGAAGGATTGAAACTATTTCAGCAAATGCTGTGTGAAAGGGTGCAGCCAAAGCCTTGGTTGGTGCCTGTAGAGTTCATTGTGAGATGGAGATGGGAGAACATGTTGCCAAAAGAGTTCTTGAATTAAACCCTGAGAATGTAGCAGGGTTATGTGCTGCTTTGAACCATTTATGATGCTGCTGCCAAGTGGGATCTCCGGGCAAATATTCTAAATAGCCAGATGAGTGTGAAGAAGGACCCAGGGCAAACCAGGGTGACATCAATGGAATTTTACTATCTTGCTTACTTCATTGATCATTTGCTACGTTTTTAGGAGCTGTGTTCAAGTTCCAGTGCTACAAAGGAGGAAAGGAGATGACAATGGTCATTCCACAGCTAGAGGAAACATTGTGCTCTCATTTGTGGCCTTATCATATCAGGTTGGGCTTTCAGGTCTGCATAATCATCTACAAATTGCACTCAGAAGTTGAACATGGGTGCTCATTTGTGATTTGTGGATAATGTAACATGGAGGTCCTTCTCGACACTTGAGTTGGGAACATCCTCAAACAAAATATGACACTACACTCTGTATGTGTGTGTGTGTGTGTGTGTGTGTGTGTGTGTGTTTGGTCAGCCCAAGAACATTCTATGCCTTCTTAATGCCTATGGAATAAAGTCTAGAGAAGGTGGTATTGAATCTCAATTGTGCTGCTCAGAGTCCAGACCTTCACAGATCAGAAAAGTGTGCTGGTAGTATATTTGCACATCACTTGTGTCCTTTCCAGAAGCCAGAATTTGTAAATCTTCCAGGTTGAATCCTGCTATGTGGAATGTTGTTGGGTCCTATTGTTATTCATCACTTGATAGCCTCTTATTCGCGGTGATCATGAAACTGAAGCCCCTCTCAGCTGTATTCACCGGTGAAGCTCTCACCAAGCAAGGAAGAGTTCCTGAAAGAGGGAGCATTCAAAGTTCAATACTCTAAAGCCTTTCCGCCTTTTCACTGCAATGGAACTGGAGGTTCTCAGGTGTTTTCTGTGACTCCATTCATATTTGATACTGACAAAGATCATACTTTCCAGTGGGTAAGAGCAAATTGCACTAAATAGTATTCTTAATCATATGTTTAAGCTCCGAAGTAAATCATACTTTCAGAGCTGACCAAGCCGAAATTGAAGTGCACTATAGGTCAAGTTTCTATTTTCCCTAAACGTGCAAGCCTATGTCAGTATTAAGCTGACTTCAGATTTAATGGTCTCAAACAGTTTTTCTATTTGTTTGGTTGATTTTCGTTACTTGTTAACACAAAGGGGGAAAAAACAAATATAGTGCCACTCATTTCAAGCCATAGTCATCAAGATTTTGAAAAAAAATTCATCTCATTTTGATGGAATTTTTTTAATCAGGACACAGTTGTCATTAGGACTCTACTGTTTGGATCAGTGATTTTTTTGGTGGCTATTTTTTGCCATTTTTGTGAAAAAAAAGAAGAAGAATATTTTGTTGTAAATTTCCTTTTCGTTAAATTCACCAAAAATCATTACAATTGCCTACAATATGAAAGGGTGCTTAAGATTTTCTACTTTCATATTTTGAATATCACCAAGTTTGTCTAAATATATGTATGGACTATCCCCACTTGAGCAACATCAGAAATTTGAAAGAAAAAACCAATTGTTTGAGTAAGTTTAGCATTAATTGTCCATGAGAGATTTTTATTTTCAATGTCGTAATGTAGCCAGACTGGTGATTGTCCATGAAAGGAATTAGCCAAATTTGGCTACAAGTTAGAGAAGAAAGCCTAAAAATCATGCTATATTTTTGTGAGTTGGTGGAACCTATTGTCTAAATCTGACAAGTTGAGCCATTTTTTCACAAAAGTCTTTGTAGGAGTTGCCCTAGATTTTTTTTGTTGCCAAGTGGCAAAACTTTGCCAAAATGATGGTCCACAATTAATGTTAGATTGTTATTGGGTTGCTTGGCAACTTCTACTAGAGCAGAAAATTTGGTGGGGGGGGGGAAGGGGAAACATCCATAATCTGCACTCTACTACAAATGAACTAAAACCCAACTAAAGTGAAGAACATAAACATCTACAGATTATGGACTCACATTACTAGATATATATATGCCATGTCAAGTGGATATACTCTTTGTTGCATACAGTGGAGGAAACTTGAATATTTTTAAATGGTCTAGAGTACTCATTCCCCCTCCTCTAGTGTCAACAACTGCACAAATGTCATTACAGAACAACCTGCAAACGAACTTAATAGAAGTTTGTTATTTCTCTTCATCCTAAAAAAATTTCATTTGAACTAAGAGTTGATACATCAGGAAATAAAAGGGTCTTGGTACACTTGGACAGAGCATTTGCAAGCAAATGTGCAAAGAGGTTCGAAGTCATTCAAAATTGGATAAAACAAAGTTGAATAAGTCAGTTATCCTCCAAAGAAAGATATTGATATTAGAACCACAAAATCAATCAAGATCAAATTCTAAAGGTCTCTTCCATGCTTTAGAATCACGGTCAATAGCCTATATATTAATTAGGACATTTGTGTTCACTAGAATTTTGTAGTTTAAAATTTGAAAATCTTTAGTATCAAAATGAAGGATTGCCAATGGAGGTGGAGGGTGTAAACAAAAGTTTTTTTGATAATGTTTTGTAAGATGAATTGGGAAGATTTGAATATAACAATAATTTATTCTTACCTACAACTTTGTCAAGTTCTTTTTATGCCTTTGTCATAATTTCAAGATCGAGGTTGAATTCATATAATGCCCACTCCAAGGTGCTTGGAGATGTATCCATTGATGCCCCAAGCATATCTTGTAAATGAAAACCTACGAACATTTTATGAACCAAGGAAAATAAAAATCAAATAACATTGATGAATACAATAGATGTAATTTTTAAAATTTTGTTAAATCAACTAGAGTACAATATTGTGCATATACCATCAAAACTCCCATTTTTGACCTTTCATCAAGTTTCTTATTAAGATTTAACAAAATATTTTATAGTGGATTCAACAACTACTTTGTTTCCCTTTTTATATTCCTCCAAATTGTTTGAAGAAACAACTTACATTTCAGTTTTTTGCATTTAATTTGTCTTTCAAAACCTTGCAAGTTGAATGCTTTCAAGATTGGTATGAAATCATTGTCATTAATTTTACCCATTGCCTTTACCATTGTTGATGAAATAATTATTTTTGAAGATGACATTTGGTTTCTCACAAAACTAGACAAACAATATTCAACAAATGTTATTGCTAATCAATTGATGGAAAATAGGGCCCCATTACAAAAAAACCATAACTTTGTAAAAGGTTCAACTTGATTAAAACGTTTTTATGTGTGTGTTGCCCACATTCTTGCTAATCCACTAGTTTATTATGTTGAACTGAACATGAATAATTGTCAATGGAAACTTGAAGGCATTCGTACATTACAAGATTGTAAAACAACCAACATCAAAGAGAATCCTTTAGATTATGGCAAGATCAATGTTGGGTGGTAATGAAACAATATTAGGCATGGTTTGTTCATGTAAAGTTCAACAATTGAAACTTTGTCGGACTTTTGTTCAATTTATAAAAGAAAGGAAGATAAAGCACTTCTAATAAATCAATACAACAAGGCAAATATTCAACAAAAGTAAAATAAATCAATGATTTAATAAGATTTTTGCATGGAAGAAATTTTAGTGTCCTATTCAAATACCTTTTAAGGTTTTTTCCTAGATGGACCATGGGACATCTATTAGTTACACTTTTTGTTATGATGGATCCATTTGTGATGGGCATCAATGGTGGGGAACGCCAATTACATTTTAAAATAAACCTTTATAAAACCCATTACCACATGACATAATGACATTTCACATTGTTGGGCTTGATGTGTTTATTGGTGGAAATTTTAAGAAGGATGAAAACATTTTCAACCAAAACAAAAGAGTTTATTCACATAATTAGTTTGCAAGGTTAAGACATTAATGTTGATTTAACTATCATTATGTTATTTTTGTTAAATGCATGACCCAAAAAGTGGGAATTGTCAACCAGCCAATACTAAGCATGGTTTATTTATTGTTTGATGGCTAAAACTTATAATTACATTGATATACCCATGGGTATATAAAAAGTCAAATATGTTTTTGATATATCTTACCCAAATGGTAAATTTTTATTCCCTTTTAATTCATATCTAAAATTGGTAAGTATTTTCCATGTCTATATTTTACTTGGTTACATATAGTTGTTCAATTTATCCTTCTTGAATGGAGGGTAATTATTTTGGAAAAGGGTAATTAACAAAAGGGTATATGCCAAAATCATTATATAACATATATGTATTTCCACATTTTGCAATGCCTACGGTTATGATGAATTTGTGCAAATTATAGTGACCAACAATTGAATTTTTTTGGGATATTTTATTATACATTATGGTAATTACCTTGGAAAATACTCTTACCAATGATCTTGGAATATGTCATTATAAGAATGCCTCACTTGATAATACATTTATTAACATTACTGAAATTGATGCTATTATATTATGTTGATTTTATTCATACAATCTTTGAAATTTCATGTGTTTATGTTTTCAATTCCAATTTTACAAGGACATTTTTTTTTCTCCTTTTAAAATATATCATAGCTATGTAAATTTAAACCTTATGCTTACCCAATTACCCAATATTAGGTATGGTTTGTAAAATTAAGATTGGACATTTGAACTTGTTAGTATCTTGTTCAATGTGAAAAAAGAAAGGAAAACAAAACACTTTTACTACATTAATAATAATAAGATAATAACTCATCAAGAAAGGAAATGTATCAAGGATTTGAAGGGATTTTTTGTACACTAAAAAGTAGGAGAAAGAACATTATTCAATGAAAAGCGTATTATCTTTGTACTAGAAAAAAAAAATCTTCGTCCATTTTTTGTGCATATTTAAAATTCTTCTATTGATGGTTTGTACAAATTATTGTTGAAAGGTGACAAATGCAAGTTGTCACATGAGCATGAACATTACTTGTATCTCCATGTACACCCTTGTTCTTGTATATTTTTTTTGTAATCTAGGTTTTTTATATTATTGCCACCCCCTTTTTATAAAAAAATACAATTTTTTTTTGGATTGCAAAGTCTTTTTTTTTTAAATCCCTTGTATTGGTTTTACACATATGTAGTGTCCCACCACTACCAAGAAACATGGGTCTAATTCACTAACCCATTTCACTACAATGTTTTTAAAGTGAAATGGGTTCATTAACTACTATTTTAGCCAAGTGCAATTTCACCATTGGTGAAATCATTAATGCTTCATTCATTAAGATTCAATTTTTTGTTATTCAAATTATCTACAAATCAGTAAAAAAAGATATATAATTATTGAATGTAAGCATTTATTAAACATGTGTGTTTATTAGTTTATTAAGAGGTTTGGTATCCATACAACTTTTTAAACATGTTATAGTTTGTATTAAATTTATTTTCATGAATGAAAAAACATTTCCAAAAACTAGATGAAATTTTTATTCAAAATAAAAAATTATACAATTTACGACACCAAAAAACTTATATGTGTATAAATTAATAATTAAAAATTTTCCACATATAGTTAAAATTAGATGATAAAATCATTTACCCCTAATTCAAAATAATTCATTCTAGAGTTTATTTTTCTGTTTTTCAAATTATTGTCAATATATATTTAAATAAATTTATTTATTTATCATTTATTTTTTAAAGTATTTTTTTAATTTATCAAAACTTTTGGTCACACAATTAGTTTTTAAAATTTAAATTTTTTATTAAATGTCATTTTATAAATTCAAAAACCCTTTAAAAGATGAAATTTTATTATTCATAATATAATTTAATAAAAAATATGATATTGAAGAAAAAATGTGTGTATAAACTAATAATT
Organism: Sphagnum contortum; assembly: GCA_963920785.1. NCBI lineage: Eukaryota > Viridiplantae > Streptophyta > Sphagnopsida > Sphagnales > Sphagnaceae > Sphagnum > Sphagnum contortum. Next base: position 17,115,345 of record OY987286.1, on the reverse strand, counting down.
ATTTCCATGATGTTTATAGAATTATATATCATTATCAAGTAGTTTCAAATCACATAATATTATGTGTTTTAATAACTTAAATATCACACATTGGGGTAATTATTGATTAATTATATTAACATAATAAAATAATTATATTGATTAAATATATGTTTAAAATGTGGAGGGATATAATATTCATATTATATATGTGCTCATCAACAATTAACTATTTTTTGAAACAAAAAATCAATGTTGTTTTTTAATAGGCTTGTTATTTGAAATATGTTTTTTCTTTCAAAATATATTGTTGAAATGGATTAAATAAAAAAAATCAAATGCATTTTCAGGCAAATTACTTGATTTTTCTTCTCTTAAAAAACTTATATGTGTGAAAATCTTGAAATATATATAGAATGAGGTGATTGGATGGCAAAGGCAATAGATTATCACCTTTTAATCCAAGGTTCAAACTTTGTTAAAACTTTCATGTGGTCAATCATGTATGTTGATCATATAGTCAACATTGTTATATATACATAAAATGATTTTTTTAATATACAAAATAAAATTTAGAATTAATATTAAATAAATCATTAAATGATTCAAAATTTTAATTTAATTTAAATAATAAATGTCATGTGGCAATTTCTAATTTGATTAATTCCAAGTGAATTCACTTGTTCATACCATACCAACCCATCACCAATCACCAAGAAATGTAGTGAATTCACTAGATTTTTAATCTAATGAATTATTGATGATATCATCTAAATGATTAATGAAACTCCTAATGAATTAGGGATGCAACTTTATTAGTGCACATTGGAATATAAAGTTAGATGTTAACTTTCTTTTTTTATTCTTGTACTTCCTTTTCCAAGGTAATTTTGGGTTGTCTATTATAATTGTTCTATTGCAAGAGATGCCTCCAGCCCACAAGACCATGACCAATTACACTATCGAAATTTCAGTTTGTTTTGGGTTTTGTTGGACAAACCCCAACTTAGTTAGCTAGTCAAATTTAAAGCTTTTGAGTAATCTTGGAGGAAAAGATTGTTGCCCATGACTACCTACATATCTACTTGCTCATGAGGATTTACTTACCTAACTATGACTACTTATTTATTTACTTGCTCACAATTATCAACCTACCTTGCAATACCTTCATTCATATACATATTGCATTTTTCCAAGTTTTTTTATATGCACTTCCAAGCTACATTCTACCTCCTCCATCACCTAACTTCACTTCTAAAGAAACACATGCACCTTCATTGCATTTTCAAGTATGTCTAGCTTGAAGTTCATCATCACTTCTTTTTTGTGTTTTTTCAAGCCTTTGTGCAAAACTTTAGAACAACCTAAAGCTTCCTCTTTGGCTTACCCTCATGTAAGTCATATGAGTTTCAAGGAACATTTAAAGCTACCTAGTAGGCACCCCTCCATTGTAGGTTCCATTAAAGGTAAGCTTGTGGTGGGCTTTTCATGTTTTTTAATTTGAAAGGTCATTGTTTTGTGTTTGTTTTCTTTGTTGCAAGTGTGGTGGCAACTCCTCAAAGCTTGTCATCATCATTCTTTTTCTTTAAAAAAATTATTTATTTATTATTATTAATTTTAGTGTTGCATGAGTGGCATCAAGTTTCACGCTTGTTGTCATGTGTTTTGTTTTTTTTTAAATGTTATTTTGTGAAAGAAGGGCAATGTAATGCTTTAAACTAGTTGACGTTCTATCTAGTCTTTGTTTAGTTTTTGTTGTCTTACAATGGTGACAATGAGCTCCAAGGTCATTATTGTTGTAATTTTTTTTTGTTTATTTGCTACAAGCGCCATGACAACACATTGTGAATTGAACATTGTTGAGGTTTTTAATTTGGTTGTGCTACAAGGGTGAGAATGAGTTTCAAGCTTGTTATTGTTTTGTTTTTTTTTTAGTTTTTTTTTTTTTTTTTGGCTTACAAGCATGGTTGTAATTAGCTTTAAACTAATCATTATCATTATAGCATGTTTTGTTTCTAATGTGTTACAAATATAATAACAAGTTTTAAGCTTGACATTGTTATGTTTTTCGTTTTTGGTTGTTTTTGGTTGTGATCACAACATCAACAAGCTCTAAGCTCATCATCATCAATACTCCCAAGTGAAAAAACACTTTGGGAGTTATAGTTCTATAAGAATCTTAAATTTTTAAAACAAAAGTCCAAATGGCATATTATGTCCAAATTAGACCCTCAATATGCCATTGGAAATGTTATGAAAAATAATTATCAAAAGTGGGTTCAGATTTTTCATTTGGAGTTATGAAATAAAAATTATGGCCAAAAAAATAGTCATGAATCAATTTGGCAATTTAACTCCCAACCACTAAAGGTTAAAAAAAAAAAGGATTAATTCACCTTTTAATTGAACATGTGATATGAAATTGGAAAGTCTCTTCAAAGGCTACAACTTTCCTTTGAGAGATTTTCAATTAAAGCTTGTATGTAAGGATCATGAACCCATAAAGTTGTGAGATTCATAACTTGCCAGAATCAAAAATTTCTAGTCCACCTTTTGGGAGTTTAGGATTTTTGGATATTCTTACCATTTTGATGCACTCACTAATCCCATAGTATATACTATAGGGAAAAAACTAACGGTTCTTCTCCAAGTTTAAGTTGTGGTGTCTTTTATGAAAATTTCAATTCACCCATGGTTTATATAGTCACCATTTAAAGTCCAACTTAAATTAATTACTTTTTTCTTTTTGCATTCTAAATTAAACATGGGAATTAACATTATTTTTATCCCACATGCTATAACCTAAATAAATTCCATGGATTTGAAAATGGAAACATAAATAAATCTAGGCCCCAACTAGCAAATATCTCCCCTTGTGTGCATCACTAGTAAGAGTCAATAGGGTCCAAATTCTTTAAGGTGTACCAAAATCTTGTCACAATGTCACCATGTCCAATTTTTTTTACCTGATCATTTTGACCATGCAATGACACACTTATGGAAGATTATGATGGAATCTAACATTGTAGTGGTCTAAAATATGGTAGTTATGAATATTTGGCACTTTTTGATTCATTATTTTTTATGGGGATCAAAATATAGGGTAAAATAGGATTACATTAAGGACTAGGTCCTTTTCATCTTGGGTGGCACACCTTAAAGGATTTTGATTCGATAATTATTAGTTTTTTCATCCACCAATGGAGTTTATTCCCACCCAACAATAATATCTTCCTTATTTTTAAATAAAAATTCAATAGACTATTTATTGGTATGGCATATGTTTTGGGTTTAAGGAGGACATGCAAAAACTAGATTTGTTTTATGGCTTTGATCAATGACTATCAAGTTGAAACTTATTTAAGGTGCCACGGTTGTCAACAATTGAATATTCCAAATACAAGAAAAACAAGGATTACGATGTTATACATTTTTTTAAAAACAATTCAAGTAAACTAATTTCCTAACTTGGGCTATTGAGGATGTTGATGTTTCACTTAACTTTAGAAAAACAATTGTTTCTTAAATTTTTGGTCATCCTTTTTGGGACTTGGAATGGGGTTCCATTATTTTCTACATAGGAAATTTTGGAAATTGATGTCTTGCATAATAGGGGAAAGTGTAGATCCATATTTATGTGTGTTGCATATTAGCCTTCTTCAATAGTCAAGATCATCTCATTATGATTATAGGGGGTATACATGATTAATAACGTGTATTAAACCATAGTTAATCACTAGCTTGAATATAACATTAGACGCGATTCTAATCATATTTTAATCAAATTGACTTCTATGCCTTGCATTTCTATAAATTGGGCAAAATGAACGTGAATCTTTTCTAGAAATTTTCCATTGTGATGTAGTCATGATCCCCCACCAATTCAATTCTAAATTGACAAGAAATTCAACTTGTTGAAGAGTCAAAATGGAATTGTTTAGTTTTTTAAACATGTAACTCAAACTAATTTTAAAACTCCAAAATTTTATCCTCCATCTAGCTTCTTTGTCTAAGTTCTTTTTGATTCCAATGATTTTTTTTCTTCCTTCACAAAACACTTAAACCTCCACCAACAAAAGGAAAAAGTTGGGTTGTTGAATTCTTGGGGTGGTAGTTGCTCACATTGAACCATAAACCACATGGGCTAGAGTGAACCAACACCCATTAGCACACCATCCACTAAATGCCCATTTATGATTCAATTGTGATGAATTTCAACAATTGAATCAACAATTGATTTCACCTTGGTCATCCATTATCCCATTGCAATTCATCCATGCATTCCAAAATTGTTCATACATCCATTGAATATCAATTGTGAATTTTCAATGGATGAATATTGCATGAATTTTCCATTCAAGTTTTTGTGGATGAAATTTTTAGGATGAATGATAAGTTTCCATGGATGATGAAATTCACTTGATGAAATAAAGTTTAGATCCATGAAATGTCATTAAAAGTTTTATGTCATTGATGAAATATAATTCATTCACAATTTGATTTCATCCTTTATGATTCATCCCAATTTCCATGGATGATGAAATACTTGATGAAATAAAGTTTAGATCCATGAAATGTCATTAAAAGTTTTGTCATTGATGAAAAATAACTCATTCACAATTTGATTTCATCCATTAATATTCATCCAAATTCCATGAATGAAAATTTGTGAACTATGATTTGTGAATTTGTACTAGATCAATGATAAGAATTTAGTGGATCAAATTCAAGATGAAATCAATTTGAATATGAGATATTGTCCAAAATGTTATTTCATTCTTGAAAGTTCATGTGGGTTGTCATGTTAACATCACCACTTAGTTGGTCTTCTTAAACATGAGGCAAAGGTTACCTTTATTGTAATTTTTTTCACACAACCTTGTTCTTTTTTATTTTCAAAATGCAAGTAAATAAGTATTTGAAACGGTGACTAAGATGTTCATATAAAAAATGATTATGGTAATATGAAGGCCATTGCCTAATGGTTACCAAACATGATTGCCACTGTTTGATGTGGATTGAAATCATCATCATTCTTCAATGGTAATCAAAAGTAACATCCACCATTAGGATAACAACCAAAAGTCAATTTCACCATTCAATGGCACCAAAAACAATAGCCATTATTGAATGGTGATAAAAATTGTTGAAAATTTATCTTCAAAATCATGATGACCAATTTTGGTAAGTTGTCATAAATATTGACATAAATATTTTTCATGGATGATTTGTGATAAATTTAATGAACGATGTCTCATGGATGGTACAAAATTTTGGATGAAATTTACATCATCATATATATAATCCTACATGTGGGGAGGCCACTGCTTCAATTTTATGGAACACTTAAGATTATTTTTTTAAAAATTAAAAAACTTATATATATAGTATGCTATGATATAATGGTATATTTTAAGTATATTTTCATGATTAATTATAGGCACCCTATTTAAATTATATTATTTTCAATATTATTATTGCACCTTATATATTTTGCACACATGTTTGAAATAAAATGGAAGTAACCTCCCCATGATCCTACCACTATGGATGTATTGATTTAAACACAACACAATTCTTTTAGTAAAATTACCATTGCAATGCCAAGTAGGTGGAACATAATGGAAAATAGGTAGAATATATATGGAATCAAAACCAATTATTTATTTTGTTAAAAAAAATTGGTGTTGCTATTGATCACAAAAAGGCCCCAAAAGAATAACAAAAGAGAAATATTTTTTTCGCCTTAAAATCTAAAGTCTTGTGGTCAAAGTTATTTAGACAAGTGGTAATGCTTTGATTAAAAAAGGAAAAAATTGCAATGGTTATAGTTGGAACACTTATCAAAAGGTAGGATGACTATATCTTTTTATTTGTCCTTTTTAAAAAAGTTATGTTTAAAAAATTCTATTGGTAATGACATTGCCATCCATTAGTAGGCAAACTGAATTTGGGTTATAGTGTTTCTTTTGAATTTTAAAAAAATGTTGTCGGCTACTTTAAAAGGTTCCATAATTCTCTAGTTTAAAACCTATATCTACTTGGGTTTCACGTTAAATTTTTCACTACCAAGGATGATGATTTATTTTCCATTCCACACAATTCAATTCAATCATTTCTATTTGGAACTAAAACTAAATTCCATTGGACTAATCATTTTAATTGGAATTAAACTTGTTATAACAACTATAGAATGAATAGAACGTCTTTATGTGCACTTTTAAAACTTATTTTAATTATAAAATTATGATGAAGGTCACTATGTGGTGGGGTGATGATTATTGTATGGCCAAGTTAGGCACTAATGAATATAATTCACCACCTCCCACAAGCAATAGTCTAGGATCATATTATTTAATAATAGTTTGGAGATATGTTAATCTTTCCATGTGTCCAATAAATATATATTTTGCATTACCTACATTTTTTTAATAAAAATGAAACAATTAAGGTTCAAATCTAGGAGCATGGTTCCATACACTTTGCAAAGCAAATTTGTTACACACATCAAGTGGTAGGCATTCTAAGAGGATTTTTAATGGTGCTCAATATATGACATTACAAAAATATTTCTCACCTTCAAGTTTAGTTATTTACTTTTTTCCAACCACACCCATCAAATTAAAATTGGGACTACAAATAGTTGGAAGACACTAATAACAAAACATTTGGACCAATCATTATGATTGACCAATCCAAAACACAGAGAATACTTAGATTATATTTATTACATTACTTTGTCATAGGTGTTTGAATTTTTTGTGCCTTTTACCAACTTCAACCAATTGTGCAACAATCTTGGGCCAAAACCATTTTTTAAAGCAAAACCTACAAGGTTTGATTTTATTCATCCAATTCTAATTTGTAGGGTCACATACTAAGCATTGGTAGAATTGTTTTAATAGACTTTGCAATGAGGTCAAGATGTGACCTTCAAACCTAAATAGGTTTTAGAAAAAGGCAAATGTACAACAAGATGCACCTAATAAAAAAATGGATGTTGAACAAGATATAGCTCCTCCTTGAAAGAATAACCAACCCTCATGCGACATTGTTCCATCAATTGAAACATAGTCATTAATTTATGTCTCCACCCTTCAACAAGATATTAATGTTCTCCCACATGTCTCTTTTGTCAAATTTTAACCCTCTTTCATATTTAAAAAATCCAATCCATGATCCAAATAGTCTAATAAACAAATACAACTTATTTTTACATCATTTTGTATTTTGACTGCATTATGGTTGTCCCCACAATTTGCATCACTCATTAGTCTTGTAGTTTTTGTATGTAAGTTAAATAATTTGCCTTAGATTGGATGGTGCAATAATTCTTAATTTTTTTTTATAAATACTTGAAATCATTCCATTTGGTCAAAATAGGCTAATGAGCCATCAGATCTATGATAATGATAGGCAAACCTAATAGGAAACATTTGTAGAACAAACTTCAAGGGATCGGATTTCATTTCTTCTCTAGAAATTTGCATTGAAGGGACTCCTATGGTAGACATTCTAATATTTGCAAAAATGATGAGATTGATTTTGATGCTTCTACTTTTAACAATATGTCAACCTCCTCCAATCCTTAAGAATGTACCAAGAATACATGAAATGACAATACTCCTTGTTCCATTATCAAGCAAGGCTTTCCTTGTAAACATCCAAGACTTAATCCATTCACTAAATAACAAATATTTCAAGACTATGTGCAAATTTTCAAACCTTATTGGAAACTTGTCATTTGACATGTAACATGCATATTAGGTGCTCAAGAACATAAAATTACCTCCCATGGATCCATTTCAACTACTAAATTTGATGTATTCCATTATTATCCCAAAATTTCATATCTTGTAATAGAGGGTAAGAATTTGATATCCTCATTGATTTTGAGTAGTTCTCTTCTATACAAGACCTCTTATGGCATTGCAATACCTCATCTTTATTTTAATGCAACTCCCCTACTATACTTATTTTCCCCTTACACAATTTGTGTGTTTTTTTTTTCTTTGACTACTTATTGATATTTAGATTTTGGATTATTGTATTGCTTCCTTATCCTCCCCACTTTATGGTCCATAATTAGTTAATTAATTAATTGAGTTCAAGTGAATACAATTATAATTAATGTGATGTAATTCCAATTTGGATTGGATTTGAAATTCAATTCAATTGAATGCAATTCCAATCAAATCTAATTCAATCAATTTGCAATTGAATTTCCACTAACTTGAATTGAATTGAAATTAAATTCAATTAAACTCCACTTTGGACAATCAATTTAATTTGAATTCAATTCAATTCAATTGGAGTTCCTTAACAATGGTTGTTGATTTCATAATCCAACACAGGATAAAAAGTTCCAAAATATATTCAAAGGTAAATAGAAAAGGAGGCACCTTCCCCCTTTGTTCAACAATTCCTTATTGAAGTACCTATTTACTTAAGAATTGGTTGACTATGTGAAATTGTCAAGTGGGCAACCACTAATGAACTCTATATTTATTTTAAACCAATTTTGATTATCGTCACTATAATTATATACTAATATGATCACAATGATTAAAAATTAAGCATATTCTAATTAAGAAGCCCATGTTAATGGTATGTAAATGGAACACTATGGGGGAGAACATATATACACATTACATTACTAAGAATGACATTGCCATTCATTTGAAATTGGAACATATCTAAACCTCTTTTGTTGTTATCACCATTCATTGGTAGGCATTACATATCTCTACCTTATGTATATGTATGTGATTGTACAATCACATAGACTTAGGTAGGAAGCAAAAAAAGCAACGTATTATGTTTACTCCTTGAGAATGGGAAGGATCTTACACCTGAAGTAGGTATACTTGGTTCTTTTAGATGTAAGATCCTTCCCACTATCTATAACTCTTCCTTCTTACTTTCCATGATTTACATATGTTTAGGTTCATGATAACTTTAACCTCTTGGTTTATGATAGGTAAAGCCCATAGGTGGGGAACATTCCAAAATGTAGGGTAATCAACTATGACCTCATCCTAAGCCCTTTTATTTTGGGAATGATGCTAACTTGAAGTTCTACTCTACATAATCAACCCATGTCTATGGCTTAAGGTTCCCCCCATTTAACATTTTATTTGGAATATTATTTGTTTGGCTAAATTGTGAAGTTGATTTTGCATTTTCAATTAGTCCACCTTGTCAAATTACCAAATTGACATCCACTTCATAAGTTTGCTAAGTCCAATTTGCTTATTGTCATTAGGTTCACCAAATTGTCAACCACACATTGCCAAGTTGCCAACTCCATGTCACCAATGCTACATTGCCAACTCGTCAAGTCTATTGAACTACCCAAAATGCTTTGAAATGTTACAAGTTGCCCAATATTGCTTGAAATGTTTTTTTTTGGGGGGCCAAATCTTGCCTCAAAGTAAGACAACCCAATTTTCACACACTGCCAAAGGGCTCAAGACTTTGTTTGTTTCTATTAATTTTGTTTCATTCACGAGAGCTCATCCAAACTTCATCCCCAAAATTCATAACAAGATTATTTGCTTTATGTTAGTTATTTCTTGTGTTAGTTATGTTGGTTTAAAGGCTCCATGGTTGTTTAATGCAATTGCATATCTAATGTCATTGCAATTTTGGGGCAAAGGTAAACTTCATGTGACAAGGTAACATGTAATAGGTGACATGACTTTTGTTGTTCACAAATGTTGTGACTAGATTATATTACAATCCTACATAATCTCATGTTCCCATATTACAAATCATGGATGATATTTGGATGAACTTTTATGTATGGAATAAAATTTCAAATAAAATTTCATGGATAATGTTTATTTCATCCTGAATATGTATGAAATTTTATCCATGATCATTCATCCATTCAAGATTCATGAATGATATCTCACGAATGCTCATCAATAAAATATGAATATTTTTTGCTCAACTATTTTGTAAATTCACTTTACCTACTTCCTAATTATCTTTGCCAAATGGTGAAGTGTAGGTTATTGTTCGGCTATTTTGTAAAATCGATTTTTCCTGGCTGTCAAGTCCACTTTACTAAATCACAGAGTCAACAGTGCCCAATTGTCAAGTCCATGGTGCCAAGTTAGCATTCCCAAGCTACCAATTCCACACCACCAAGGCAACATTGCCAAATTTTCAAGTCCAAATTTGCTTTGTGAACTGCCCATAACATAAAAAAAATTGTGGGCTGTCCAATGTCTAAATTTTTTTTGGTTTGCTAAAACTTCTGCCCAAAAAAATCAGACCCTTTCAAAATTCAATCTAGCTTCTAAATTAAATTTCAACATATCGAGAGCAAATTGAAAGGTTTTGAGTTCACATTTCATATTTTCTTTACATTCATTTTTATGATTGATATCATTTAAAGCCATCTTAATGGAACATAAGTTCATCCATGAAAATTCATGAAAGATGAAATTCATTTCAAAAATATCACTTGTAAATGTATTTCATCCATGAAGTATAGTGCATTTAGAAAAAAACAATTGGCATGAAAAGTCAATCCTTTCTTGTGGTGCATTCAATAACTCTTTTTATTTTTGTCATTCCTATATACATATCCTACTTGGTCATCATTGTTTTTTTTTAAATTGTCACATTAAGAATTATACTGGTGTAGGGTAGAACTGTCCATCACTGAATATGTACTTATCATTGAATATTGTCCAATATTTTCCTCATTCTTTAACCAAATTGAGCAATTTTTGTGTCATTGGACCTGCAAATTGTAAGGTTACAAATGTTCTTTGAGTGTTAAAAGTAAAGGAGCAAGGAACAATGCAGAAAACACAGGAAGAGGATGAACAATAGTTTGTTTCAATTTTTTGAATTTTTTTTTTAGACCCTACTTTAGTTTCAACCCCCTATCTTACTCATTTTTCTTCTGTTTTGAACAATTTAAAACATATGGGTGCACCAACTACGGTTTTACAAAAGCTCTTTGTATTCTGGAGGCAAAGATGCAACAATCCAAAAAATTAAGCTCAAAATTCTAATTTGTTTTAATTCACCCATCGTTAGACATTGAACTTCCTTACACTAAACACCCCCATATCTTCCCCATTCTTTTATGAAATTAAGCAATCTTTGTAGGTTTGGAAGCACTAGGTGGAAGGCCACAAATGGTCTTTGAAATTCACAAGCAAAGGAACAATGTCTAAGGATTCAACTTCCTTTCAGTTCTTAAGTATTTGCTTACCAGCCTATCTATCCTAGTACCTCAACTAGTTTGACATTAACAAAATTATTTATGAAATTTTTGATAAGTATCCAATACTTGGTGGTGATTTGTTTGATGGAGTTTGCCAGGGTTCTACAAACCTTAGTTAACATGTTGAAGATTAACTCGAAACCTGGGTAGGGATATGTTCTAGAGACATGTTCTGTTTAGTCTAATTTTAGGACTATTTCTAGAGCAACTTATTATCTCGGGTCAATCCTGGTAGCATGCATATTCATTTCAACAAGAGATTTTGGTTTGGAAAAGGTTTGTGAGGAAACAAGTAAATATTTTTCCCTATATGGCTATATCATTCTGACAACAATCATTCATGTGTACAACAATGGTCACACTTGATGCTCCCCAAACTTTTGGTTGGTTTTAGTAGAGTGTAACAGATGGTGTGATAGTGGCATTGCTGAATGCAGGTCACAACAGCTTTGAGGATGGATCTCTCATGCCAACAAGAAGATGAATGCACCAATCTTGCACAACAATTTCTTTTGCTTCAAAATTTTGTCAACATTTAATAAAGTTTTTGAGGTTATAACCCCTACAAGGTTTCTTTTGAAATCTTTCGAAAATTTTTACCAAAGAAGTAGGTTAGGGTTTTTGGGACTAGGTTTGCCAAATTTAAAGTGAATCCTCTTGCAAGTTGTCAAATATCAACAAGATTATAATTTTTCTTTATTTGTCCTACAGTCAAATTTGACTAGATCCTCTTGTCAATGGTTGAGAGTGTGGCTACACTGCCAAAGTGAAAAGAAAACCTTGATAGTTCACTATTGCATCCTATACTCCATCAACCCTAAACCAAGAAATTAGTTTTCAATTTTTAAAAAAAAAATGATACAAAAATGTGATAGGTCTAAATGTTCTTAGAAGTGTGCACAAAAAGATGGATGCCAACGCATGTTAATGAAAAATGATTGAAAGTGGATGATCTTCATCATTGTTAAAATGTGCAAAGATTGTTAATTTTTAAAATCCAATATCAACATATATTAAAAGACGTGGGGATGTTAAATGAAGCTTCCCCTGAATCCGACCGCCTGTCATCCGCCTCGTCATCCAGCCGGACGGACATTTCATCCATCCCATCATCCGTCTATTTACAACAACAAGAGCCGCAGCAGCAGGAATAACAATAGCAGGAGCGATGGCGACGGCTGTGAATGATGACCACAACCATGTGGTTGCAGCAATCATGGAGGCGCAAAACATTTTTGTGCAGTACTCAATGTATGGTGGTGATGGACCTTCATCTCTTGAGGCATACACATACCCCATCATACTTCTCATTCTAATTTGGTCACAAATTTACAAAGTGATGCAATTCCAAGTACATGGAGGATCCAATGCTAAATCTTTTTGTAGACATTGGTTTTAGATGCATTTGGTCCAAGTCTAGGATGGGTTTAGGGTTTATCTATGACGTCTTACATGATAACCATGGCTTGCATGCAGTTGGTGGATGTACTTGTGCCCAAGCCAAAGAAGGGAAAGGCTTCCCCTTAATCCGTCCCGTCATTCAACCGGACAGGCATTTCATCCATCCCGTCATCTGTTTGTTTAAGTCGGACGGACATTTCATCCATCCCACCATCCGTCTATTTAAAAATAGAGATGCCAATTAGGGTCTCTCTGTCATGCTGCTGCTGCATGCCGGTTTAGCTCAGGAAAATAGTTTTGGCTCAACATTCTACTGGAAAGATGCTTGACCATTGAACATGTTGGGGAACACATTGGGAACCAAAGAAAAATGAAAAGAAATCCCCCCCCCCAAATTTAAAAGGAAGAAAAGCAAGCACTACTAGGAGATGTGGCCCAAGTTCACCTTGTATTTCACTAAGATTTGAGTGAACTAGGACAGATTAACTATAGGAAATCATGGTAAAACATGTTAAACCCCCAATACTGGGGACCAGTTGCTACGGACAGGTCAATTAAGCTAGTGAAACAAGATGGAAACAAGTGATGTCCAAATTTAGATGGGAATTACACCTATTAGTTAAATCAACCTACAACACTAGTCAATTAAAAGGGTTTTTTCACCTGGTGTGATTAATTAATTTAAATTGTTTTTTCATATTGTGTTAAGTTAATTTAAGAGAGTTATTTCACAAATTATGGTTGGTTGATTTAAGGAGATTTTTCCATCTATTAACCATTAAATCTGGGTAATTAATTCCATAATATTTTCATCTTGTAATTTCCATGTGTCCATCTAAGAACTCAAGATGACAAGTATAGAAACATGCATAGAAACTTGTAAGGTTTGATGATCCTTGTTTGAACTTTCAGTGTGCTTGCAATTTATACAAGTGAAGAGTCACCACTACCCTTGGATGACATTTTGTTTCCCTAGATTGCCTAGACACACCACATCAATAAATTTATGAACAAATTTGGTGAAGGGTTCTTAGAAGCAATGATTCCATCACTTGAGTGCTACTAACAGCTCCCTGCAAACAAAAAAACATAGAAGCAAAACTTCTCCCACCCCCAAATCAAATCTACCAAACCCTTTTCCAGATTGCTAGCTCCATACCTCTATCTTCTACATCCGCCATTGCCAAAAAACCACACTAGGAACAAATTTCCAAACCCAATGTTACACACATGCAAGCCCTAAGGGCCGCAGCAGAGCTGGATCTAAACTCTCAATGCGATTGGTAGCGAAAATTACTTTCACATCAGCACGTGCATCAAATCCATCCAACTGGTTCAACAACTCCAGCATAGTTCTTTGAATCTCTCGCTCTCCCCCTGAATGTGCATCATATCTGCCAAGTTGTGCAGGAACCTCAAAGACCCACTCTACAACACATCCCTCAAGTTTGAACTATCAGAAGTGTACCTGTGGAGGAAGAACTGGATTGTTCTATCCAATGTTGTGCAAGAGGAAAACCTACCTCTTTGTCCCAACGACATCAATTTCGTCGATAAAGACAATGGATGGGGAAAGCTCATTAGCAACACAAAAGAGTTTTCGCACCAACTTGGACCATCCCCCAAATACTTTTGTATCAGTTCACTTCCAACCACACGCAAAAATGTTGCCAATGTGGAATTTGCCACTGCCTGCTCCAAATTCCAACCCCAGGTCTTTACTTTTAGATTACACCTCATGCATTGGTGCCAATAACAACCCAAAACAACAAAATCCCTCAATCCTGAGTAGTCCGTCCTGCATTCACAAAGCTCACCTTGGCAAGCAGTGTCTTTCCAGTCCCAGGTTCCCCGTACAGGATAACACCCTTAGGAGGCTTGATACCAATGTCCTCATAAAGCTTTGGATGTGTGAGAGGCAGCTCCACTGCCTCCTTAATCTCTTGAATCTGTGGATCCAGACCTCTGATATCTGCATATGACTCCAAAGAGGCCTTCTCCACCTTCATAACGAATACCATGGGGTCCACCTCATCTTGCAACAGTCCTACCACTGACAGCACCCGGAATACAACAAGAAATCACTTATTAGTGTCACTTGGCCATTTATGATGGGGCATGTATCTCAAGAAACGATGCTACATATATGCATGGTGATCATAGTAGTGACATACTCTCAAATTTTTCAAACATACGCGTATTTTACGTTTTTTTGGGCTTTTTAAAAAATACTTGAAAATACTTGATACAAAGGCCAATTTTCAAGCCTTTGTATATTTATAATGTTTTTTTAAAAATACTTGAAAATACTTCTTTTTGAGCACCTTCAAAAAATACTCATATTTCGTATGTCACTACTATGATGGTGATAGACTGAGGTCATAGAACTTTCTGCCCTGAAGATGCTAACACTTCCCTCTTTTGAACTGCTAGTTCCCTGTCAAAGATAGAGTTTGGTTTTTCTCCATTGTTACGGAGGGTTGGTTGGAGGTCATATGCAGCACTCGATTAGCTTCTAGTAGAGAGAGGGGAATTGCAGAAAATGTGCAAAGCAACAAAACTAGAAGGAAAGAACAATAATTGGTATGACCAAGGAGTAGAAATGACTTTCCAGTCATTGATCCTTGCCATCGGCCATAGATTTACAACATCACATGTTCCTAAGGAATATGTTTCATGTGGAGGGATTCAAGAAAGCTTGATTTTTCATATTTTATGTTAAGTCACTTGATTCAAGAAATGGAGTTGATGGGTGCTTACAGAATAGATCACAATGAGATCAATTGTGAACAAGATGTGTTTTCCTTTTTTATTTCAACTTATTGTTTTGCATAAATAATTAACATTCTGTTCATTAGAAGTACACAAATGTAACATGAGGTTATACTACACATGTGCAACATATTCCAAAAACTCATAGGGATTACCCAATTCAAGACACTATTTTAGGAGATAAGCAATTGATGTTTGTTGGACAAGTGAAACCACCAAGTAGCTTTGTTATTTTTTTTTCAAATGTTTGACATTGCTATAAGAAGAATGCAAGGTTCAAAGATGAACATTATTGCAAATTTTTTTTGAAGTTGTGTACTTCTTTTCATGTAGGTGGATGTCATTGGTTGGCTCTTTGGGGGTGGGTTCAAAATAGGTGGAGGTTGTATGGACCAAGTGAACATAGAATTGAAGGTGGTGGCAATTGCTAGGTTATCCTTCTCCCCTTTTGTTAGGTACTCTTGCACATTTTGCGGAATAGTGATTTACTTATGTCAATTGGAGACTTCATCCTTGCAAGTACATATGTGAATTAAATCTTTCTAGCATTGATCCAAAAGGACTTGAAGCAACTTCTAGTTGGATTTTTTTGGGATGGAGGTTCTAGAATGGTTATTCAATCAAGATTGTTGCAAAGATGAATGGTTTAGGCTAAGGACAATTTGGAATATTAAATGTAATTGCAGGAATGGAAGTCACACTATTGTAGTCCACCTTGTACATGAGTTTCATATTGAAACTTACATAGAATTGACCAATGCAAGTAATTCATTTGTGCATGTTTTGGTGATTGGGTTGGTGGTAGTTTTGTGCATTATTAGATCATCTCTATCGCTCCCTGAGCATCACATTGAGGTGAAGGACTTGGTGGTTAAGCATATATCTAATTTTTATTTGTGATTTTGCCTTTCTAATATCTATGGTTGCAATTTGGCTTATCGACAAAGGAAAATGATCAATCATAAAGGAATTCCTTGGTAAAGGATTGTTCATGAAACAAACAAGAAGAAGAAGAGCTCGAGGTGAGGAGGTCAAGAATAACAAGAGAAAGGCAAACACAAGCATGTGCAGCTTTCAAGGAATCCAATATGGGCGGGTGTGATTTTAGATAGGTTTGGAGTCTTAGTGTTACTTGTTGACTCTTGATGTTGTTTGGGCTAATAGAGGAAGCTGATATTGAGGGGGTTCCCAATAGAACGTGAAACATATCTTGAAAAAAACTACTAGATTGAAATGGAGTGGTAGGAGGTTACATTTTTTTCATGGTGATTGTCAAATTAGTTGCTCACAAGAGTGTCTGTTGGATGAGCAAGGAAGGTCACTATCAATAATGCTACAATCTTGGAGTAGGTTCTTCACAGAGGTGAAAAAGTCCAATTTTTTAATAAAGATATCAATGCGCTAAGGATATATCCTTAGAAGGTTGTCACAACCAACACAGATTCCATTGTTGCAGATGGAGCTTAATCCTGCAACAGGCTATTCAACAAATCTCTTTGTTCAACTCTTTGTACAACATGTTTAGCAGATCCTTTTTGTGGAAAAGCAGGCTAGAGCTTTAGACACCTTTAGAAAAAGGGGGAGAGAGTTTTCAGAGTGTGTGAGATCAGACCTGAAGCAGCATGTCAAGAGGTCCTCGAGCCCTTGAAGAGCTTGATTCAAGAGTTTTAGGAGATGAAAGGAGGCATAGGGAGTATTTCCAGGTGGAGTTTTGTCAAGGGGCCTTATTAGTATAAGACTGTAGTGTCATGAGGCTTCATGGGTGTAACAATCTGGATCTTTTTTTGGCCACCTCAATTATCTTCTTGTGCTACTGATCTGGTCACATTTGTTTCTTCTGACACGTTCACACCTCCTATTGTCCTGAAACAATCTTATAATTGTACACCCTATATTCCTACATCTGCTACACTAAGACCTATCTCTGATTCTAGTATTCTTTGAAAGCTTTTAGTGATAATCCATGACATGTACCCATCTCACAAAAAAATCAGGAAGAGCTTCAATGAAATTCCTCCTAAAACTGAAATTCTCAAAACAAACCCGAGTTTGATAAATAGAAATCAAATCTCAGGGATGGTTGCCAAATGGGATTTTTTTTTTTTAATCTCCTGGACTCTGTATTATTTTTATTCTATTTCATACCTTCATATTCATTCTAATCTGAATAAATAAATAACAATTTAAATCTATACTATTTTAATGTTTCTTCTTATCATTTCAGTCCAGACTACTCCAAAAATACAACACCTTTCAGTCTCTTTAAACTAAAAAATTTACCAAACTACACCACACTTTGCATCAAAATTGCAAACCTCCACAGGCTTTGGATCCTGAAGCCTAAATGCAACCAACAATTTAATGAAAGCATGCTTCTAGGGATACAGGAAGAAAAAAAGGAAAAAATTGCTGAGCTGCAAAGAAGAATAGGAGGAAGAAAAAGCATCAGTAACTTCAGATCTGATCAAAAGTCAGGGAAAAAGAGTAATAAGAAGAAATGTGTTATATGCTGCGAGGTGGTGCTCCAACTGATAAGCCTGCATTGTGGGCATTCAGGTCTATCTCCACTAAAAATTGGGTGGGAGTTATCACACTCCACAAACATAGTGCAACCCCCTACCACTGTCCTTTTGCACCCTATATTTCTGAGAAAGAAATAATGTCATACACCTAGTATGGACCTTATTCCTAGACCTTCACTAATATGTATGACTGCAGGTTGCACATAGATCCACACTACCTATATGGTCATCAGACTGCAAGCTCCTTGGATATGTTAGATGCGTGGCTGAATTGAATAATTGAGAAAATCAAGGTGGCTCACACATCTAATGAATGAACCTTCAATCTTGACAAAATGCTATCACCTTCTACACCCTTCTAATGGATGCATCTCAGCACCAGCAGATCACCACAATGCACATTGTGAGTTTCTTACACAATACAGTAGCCCATCACTCCACATTAACACTATCAGCCAAGACTGCAGATCCTTGAAATATGCCATCTTGTTTGCCGATCAAAATTTTTGCACATGAAGTCTCAGACTGAAACAGAACTTGCCTAGGATCTCTACAACCCAGCTCCAAAAATCCTCACACACTCTGCCAGTAACCACACTCAACTCAGATTTCCAAATGCAATTCTGTAAACTCGTTGCATACCCTCCTCATACAACATTGATGCTCATCCAATCAGTGACAGCAACAACTCTCCAACATGCCCCAGACTTAGCTAAAGTTCATACCTCCCTCTTCAAAGTCATTACCCACACACTTCTCTTCCTATATTTGCAGCTTCCCCAAAACGGTCACTCCAACCAGCCAAGATCACAAAAGCAAATCATATGAAAATTAACTAATCCCAAATGTATTTACTGGTCTCATTAAGAAAATGCATCTTCTAGAAAGATCAAGAACACTAAGGCCTACTCATCCTCATTTGGATAGTAAGTAAAAATAAAAAATAGACTTCATCAATGTTTTTCCATTGCAATGGTATATAGTATGGGTCTATGTACTGGTCTCAAGTAAACTACCAGGCTGGTATGACCTGAGGCAATATCAGCCTTGTACCTGCATTCGCCCACTCCCCCCTCCCAATGCGACTGAGGTAATACCAGCTTCAGACTAGTCTCATACCAGTCTCATTACCAGCCTCATCCCAGCCAAAAACCAGTCCCAGGTATTGGGTATTACCCAATTCCTGGGATCTGACTGATATGAAAGTTTTAATGAAGGACCCAATTCCAAGACCAGGCTGGTGTGAAAGATTTAAAGGGACCCAATACTAGGACCAGCTTGTATAATGTGAAAAGGGTAATGAATTTTTGTACAAGATACAGAAAATTTAGTTGGAATTACTCTGAAAAGAAATAAATTTCCAAGATTTTTCATAGAAAAATGTTGCAATTTTGTGAAAACTTGTCACCCAATTTATAATATTGAAAAAAAACTCTCTGATCAGAATGAAGATAATTACACTTTGTACAATAGAGATTATAAGCACATGATACAATAAACCCCCTTTAAAAACACAACTGTTTTAGTCACATTCTTCTTTGTGTCAAACAGTTTTTGGTAACCATCTGTTTTAGTAAGAAACATCATTTTACCTACCAACCCTATTACAGATTTAATTGTTAGTTCATTGAAGATAATTAAAGAAAAAATTCAGATGATCAAATTTAACAATTTTATTGGTCATAACATTTTTTCTTCACACTTACACACGTCTATTCAACACCGTTTCTATATTAGTGAATTATTATTATAACCTTGTTGACAGCACAAAATATTTGCAAAGAGACCGTTTACATTGCTTACAGTCGTTGTTTACCCATATGGAAAATATCTGCAGTCTTATGTTAGCAGTCATATAGCAAACTATGCGAGACCTTATTTTACGTGCCGGACATAGATCTTACCTAACTACGGTGTAAACGTGATTATAATGAGAGAAAATTAAGACAATTATTAAAATTTTATAAATTGTAATTCTCTTTGGCAATGTTAGTGTTGCTTTGTGTTAAGTTGTGCAAATTAACAACAATGAATCTAGTTCAACAATGAACCTAGTTGAAGGGAGAAAAAAAAATAAAAATCTCTAATGCAAATAAGCAAAAGATATATGAACTTCTCAAAAAAGTAAACAAATATTAATTAAAATAATATAATTGATAAAATACACAAGCTAATAGTTAAAGAGTTCAAATTCAATGTAAATAGTCAGATTAAAATAAGCAGAAATCACAACCGCTTTCACAATTAATAATACATGGTAAAACTTAAAATAACCGATCTAAAAAATTCAAACAATTGGCACCTTCATTCTAACATAAAAAAAGCTATTTTGTAACTGTTTTTTTGCTTATAGTCACAATTCTGTAAGAGTTTATATGGAATGTGACTATGCACATTTAAATTCCAATTTGTTAGTGTCACAAAAAAAGTGGTCAAAGGCGTGATTATAAAGAGGGTTTACTGTAATTACCTTGTAATACCAATGACTATAGTTCGATGCTCTTAAAAACATATTATCAAAACCTAAAGCATCAAACCCCCATTTAGTCTCCTTAGAAGTTTAACCAGTAACCCTAAACCTAAAAAAGCAGCCGTTCTGTCACCTCATTTGGATGTGGATCTGTTTTTGGGGTCTTTGTAAGTCGGTTGGAAGGCTTTTCTCCATCGTTTTCTGCCGCACGAGCTTCCAAGACACTGCGTGCGCTTTTGCTCAGGAATCGGTGTTCTCAGCTGCAAGCCCAAATACGCTTCATCAGTAATGTGCCACATCTACAATGTAGCAAGCCCAACGATTGCCTCATCAAAAAGAGAAAGTTCAGTACAGACCTAACAAAACCAGTTTTATGTCCTGGAGAGTCTTGCAGATGTCGGAGAAACTGGGGCGTCGCTCTGGATGCGGGTCCCAACAGCGTTTGATCAAATCAAGTAGTTGTGGAGGGTAGGTGTCTGAAGGCAGGTGTGGCCTTTCATTCCTTGGTTCCGATATCCTCTCAGTGAGTTTATCCCAAGGGTCAGGAAAGGGACATGACGCACCAGAGAGAATTTGTGAGCATACTATTGCAAAGCTATAAGCATCAGCTTCTTTTGTGCGATACCTCGGCAATCTGCCTTCTGCTTCAGGATAGGCTTCTGGTGCCCTCCAGTACCTTCCACCACAAACCCGAGATTGTTCTTCAGTTTGGGAGGTAAGCTTAAGCTTGGCCAAACCAAAGTCACACAGCTTGACATCTCCGTAGCCATCAGCAGCAAGGTCAGTGTCGTCGATGGGAGACACCAAGATGTTATTAGGTTTGAGGTCGCGGTGAACGACGTCTTGTAGATGCAAGTAGTCCATACCGGAAGCAATTTGTGAAATGATGTGAAGTGCTGCCATAGGAGTAAACGGAAACTCTCGTGTGTCGCTTGAACCAACATGTTGGTCGATGAACTCTTGGAGATTCATGGGCATGTATTCCATGACAATTGCACACTCTTTTGAATCTTCATGTCGCTGACAACAAATGAACTTGACGACATGTGGGTGGTTCAAATGCGCCATAACCCCAGCCTCTTTCTGAAATTCATGCTTGTCTTCTTCAGTGGTACAAATGAAGGACTTCTTGGCACATTCCAGACCGAACCATGTACACTTATAGACGGATCCGTAGCTACCTTGTCCAAGATATTTCCCAACTTTCGCTCCGGGATCGTCGGCCGCAGCAAACCACGGAAGTTTCCCATCCTGATATGGTGCACGTTGGAGAGTCTTGAGCGCAGTCAGGACATAATATTGGAGTCGACCAAATCGTGCCTCGTCCTGGATCAGTTTTAATCTCAAGGTGTCTTGGTCGAGGTAGGACGCAACCTCCAACTCGCGCTTCCACTCAGATTCCGCTATCTCCACATAATTCTGGATCCCGTTGGCTGCGTCAAGAAGGTCATTCCTGGGAAGAAGGACAAGCAGGCAATGTTCAAGGTCCGAAAATGCCTCCTTAAAGGCCTCGTGCGTGTCGAGAAGCATGATGGCAGAGTTCGACGAGGCCTGTTGTCGGCAAGAAGACAGAAGATAGCGCGCATTAAGCACAACACGGTAGTACTCTTTGCGTATTGGCGCAGTCGGAGAAAGGTGAACAAGTGCTTCCGAGCGTTTGAGCCTATCGGCAGAAGTCTTGAGCCGCAGTTGCAAGAGACAGCACTGTCGGTGACTGAGAAACGCTGCACGCCACTCCTCCCGTCGGGCCTCCGCTCGGACTTCGGCGCGGACGGTCCACTCGTCCTCTTCAGTCGCCAGGCAGAGCTGACTTGCGAGGGACGATCGCTCCCCCATCATCCTCTTTATCGCCATGATCGCCAGCACGGATATCCTGAACGCCCCTCCCGTCCGGTTGCGCAGCCCTACGTCCGCCGACGGGTGGACTAATTCCTCCGTTGCCATCGCCAGTCGCAGACCGAGTTCCAGATAATCGCTCCCCATCCTAGAGTGCGAGCTTGCGACGCTCCCCGCCTTTGCTGGTGCTTCCTGTGTGTCGCTCGAAATGATAGTCGACCTTGGAATCGAAGGCTCCTTTCCGTGTGAAGAACCAGTCCGTGCTAGAGGGAACCAGAGTAAACAACCTGGAGGATTTGGGGGCTGAGCTGAATAGTTTCTCAGTGGGGTTCCAGTCCCATATTTAATACTTTTACTATCTTTTTTCCGTCAGTGGCAAGACATTAATAAGTTAACAAAGCCGTGTCCCTGCACGCGTAAAGCACTGACGCGGTAAATAGTACACATTAGCGGTAGGCTTTACAAAGAGTAATTTTCAGTGTTAGTCTGGTATCAACTTACTTTGATACCAGCTGATACTTTATCATGTTTTTATACCAGACTGGTACTGGGTATTGGTTATTTTTATATTTTTTGATACCAGGCAAGTACTGGTATCCGGTTCAATACTGATTTTGGGGCTCATATATGACTGGTATATAGACTGGTATCACCTCAAGTCCCTACCAGGTCGTACTGGTATTACGCTGGTACCGGACTAAGCATCTCCGCCAACGCTCGGTGTATGACCCTGCACTCAAAATCTTCAATGAGGTTCATAAGTCCAATCCATCTACTGGAAGACGCGAGGCTCTAAACACCCCATGCCGAGCTCTGTCCGACGCGGCTGTTGCTTTTCTTTTTACACACCATTTCCGGCCTTGCACAGTTCTGCAAGAAACCATGCAGCCTGGTTTTCAATGTTCAAAAACAAGTGGAGAACATTCTGTTTTTCTTCATTGCCAATGTTCTGTGCACTTATTTGGCATTACAGACACAGGTATTGAACACATTACCTCACCCGCAGAAAAAGCAGTAGCAACCACTGGCAGATATTTAAGCACTAAGAAGGAAAAGTTTATTTTTCTAATTTATTGCAGCACAAAGGGCAAAATTAAAAACCCTGCGGCAGAACAACGCAGTTCTCCGCAGGGCTGCACTGTCAGGCCCGAAACCAGCGCCGGACAGAGCACGTTAGGGGGTGTTTAGCGCGTAGCCTGGAAGACTTCTGGGACCATGAAAAAGTACTTTCATAGACCTGGAACTGCATTTGTTGACTGCTCCCTGTTTATGATTGGCTAGATATTTTCATTGGTCCAAGTGGGTTGCTATTAGTAGTCTCCGACATACTTGCAGTCCCAGTTTCAATTTTTGGGTGGGGTTGAAAATAAGTTACTAACTAAAACTTGGATGTATGAAAATATTTTTGCAAGGTCACTTACTAAGGATTGCTGGAGATGCTCTTAGGAAATACCTGGTCTGGTCTTCGCTACCAATCTCTGACCCTATATACCAGATTAAGAGAATCTCCACCCCACTGTACATAACCCCTTTATGTTAAAACTACAATACTGTTTAATGATCACTATCGGCACCCACAAAGTCATAAAAAGCCCTTTAAATAGTCAAAGACCATTTATATCTTTACATCTGGACGAGTCATAGTCACTGTCCAAATCCATAATAGAAAAAAGATTTTAAAGGAGTTAAAATGACCACTGCAAAATGACATCAATACAGGAGCACAGCATCCTGCTCCAAGATTTAATGAAAAGGGGTGTTTGCATGTGGAGGGTGGAGATGCCCTAACACTTGAAATTTCCTTCTTAAGCAAATTCTGATTTGCACAGGGAATTCCGCTATGTAGTTCTTCATAGCCTGCTAATTTTCCTTCATCCCCATTTCACTGGATTTTTGGGTTTTTTGATCCATTGGCAGAGTGGCCAGGTGTTTCATGCCAAGTAAAGCTCATGAAAGAGGTTCTGCAAGAATTGGGACCTGCCCTCAGCTCTAGCTAGAGGTGAGCCCTTTATTCTTGTAAATTCTCCTCCTGGGCTTTACCTTGCACATAAAGTAGTACAAGGACAGCTTCAAAACATGTTGGAGAATAATTAACTAATTTTGAAGACTCCTTGTGAAAAATGAAACCCTTGCAAACCTCATTAAACAAATCACCCAACAACGGGAAAAGAAAGAACCCCAAAATAAACCCAAGTGTGAGCCAAAAGAGCAAAACCCAAAGGTTTTGGAAAAGAACAAATTATGTTTCAGAGTCCAAACCAGTAGCAAGAAGCATCTAAAAGATGCTTTGTATTTCTTCTCAAACTTTTGTTCTTTGAAAATAATATAATTATTGTTGTAGCTGCCAAGGTGCTATGGTAAACTAACCTGTTTCGTGCTTCTCAAGTAATAACAACCTGTTTACCCTTACCGACAAATTCCCAATTTTTCATTCACCTACCAAGTCACAACAACCAGTTTACCATTACCAAAAAATTCACAATTTTTCATTCACACCTACCATGCAACCTGTTTACCTACAACCTGTTTACCCTTACCGACAAAGTCTCAACTTTTTCGTTCACACCAACCACGTAACAACAACCTGTTTACCCTTTACCGACGAATTCACTATTATTTGTTCACCATTACCAAGTAATAACAACCCTTTTACCCTTACCTACAAATTTACAGTTTTTTATTATTACTGTCAGTGTTGATATAATCGGAACTGGTTTAGGGGAAACAGGTATAGGGTCTAATTGTCCTCAACTTGACAATTCCATCAGGAATTGCTCTAAAATGAAATGAGACAGACGGTACTGAATGTGACCGGAGGTGGCAGGGCGGGGAAGCCACTTGAGAAACAAGCCACTTCTTGAACCCCGTGCCTAATGCACAGGTGTGTTATTTCAACAATGTTTGGTTCATGTTTTAGTTTTTTTTAAGAACTTTTATCTTTTTTATTTTTTTATTTTTATGTGTTTTTTTATTATTATATTTTGTATAATTAAAATAAAGTGTTTCTTTTTCACTTTTGTATTTTTGTTTATTTGGATGCAAGTTGAAGTTTGGAGAAAGAAGACACACCTCATTCTTTTTGAAGTAGGGTTTTTCTTCATTACTATAAGTTTTATTTTTTCTTATTTTCTACTCTTTATTTGGTTTCTTTTTTTTTGTAATTTTTTTTCTTTTAAAATTATTTTACTGTATTTCCCTTTCCTTGTTTCATTTGTTTCCATTCCTTTTTTATAGTTTTTGCGTTTTTACATTTTTGTGTTTATGTTTGTTTCATGTTTTAATTTTTTCTATTCTTATTTTGTCTATCTTCATTTATTCTATTTTTATGCGTTTATTTATTTATTTTTTCTATTTTCTTTTTCAAAAACATTTCTAGTTTTTCTTATATGTTTTATAATAAAAGTAAATAATTTATTTATTTATTTATTTTTGTTTGATTAGATGCAGGTTTGAAGTTTGGAAAAAGAAGACAAACCTCATTTTTTTTTCAAGTATGGTTTTTTTTCTCTTTCTTTTGCTCTCTGTTTTGTTTCTTAATTTTTGTCACCTATTTTTTAATTTTTTAAAAAGATTATTTTACTGTATTTCCCTTTTTTGTTTCGTGTTTAAGTGTTAAAAAAAAGTTTCTAATGGTTAAAGTGTTTTTCTGTTTTTATTTTTTTTCTAGTTTTTCCCCTTTTAAAAATATATATTTGTTCTGTTTGGATGGATGACGGGACGGATGGATGGAAAGGATCATTTCATCCCGACGTCCTTTACTATATGTAATGTTCGGGGGTCAGAACTTCACTTCCATGACTTGGTTTTTCAGGTGTTGCGCTTAGTAAGAGATTAGCCAAGGAAGAAGAGAAATTTGAGCGGTGTTTCCAGTTCACTTTCCAACTCCAAAGCAAGGTGAAAAAAATTCACATCTTTTAGAGCTTTGGGTGTGACGTGTGTTCCATCATTCCCGGAGAACTTATGTATTGGGTGTGGACCGGACTCGATTGAAAGCATCCAGGAAAAAACACAGAGCAAAACACCAACCTTATTTGCAGAAAATGTTGTCTGAGATCCAGTCCCACAAGTGAAAAGCTCTTTCAGATATTCACTCAAGTTTCCCACCTTTTTGTTTTCCTGAAACTGTTGCATTACAGGGTGAGAGACAGATTGAAGCTGGCAGGGTGGCACTCAGCAATATGCTAGGGAGCAAAGGGTACTTCGATGGTCAGTCTCGAATTGCCATCCCACCAAAATTCAGAGTGGGCATATATACCTTCTCTTAAAACCTTTCATACTCTTTCTTCCATTAGCGCTTTGTGCAAAAGCAGAAGACTCTTCAATCACCGTTGCCCTTTCAATATTCACACTGACAGATGCCCTATAAATGAACTTGAGATTGAGCTTTTTCTGCACATCATGTTTTCCATAATGAAATGATCCTCGGGTGCATGCTTGCTATTCTGTGTGTTGAGCAGGATTACAAAACAAAAAATGGAGACTATTGGGAATGTTGGCCTACACAGCAGTTCTGAGCCGCTCCTTTTTTCCTCAAGGCTTCCTTTGGGATGAGGGGCTCCATCAGCTTTTGATCAGTTGAAAAAAGATGGGTGTGTTTTGGATCTTGATCCAGGCTATGACAAGAGGAGATTCTCCTCATTGATGATCTTCTTTGTGTATTTCTTCTGCAATATGTGCAGTCAAAAGAGTAGTATTATTCTTGCATGGAGATCCCTGTCAGGGCTGGTATAGGTGAGTCAGGTATAGGGTCCGATAGTATGGTCATCAACTTGATAATTATGAAAACATTCTGTGTGGAATTCATTGTGAATTGCTTGCAATTTTTGAAAATGAGATGGTGGTGGTCTGGATCTTCCTTTGTTTCAATGTGAAGGAGCTTCAGAATCAACTGCCATGGCAGGCAGTGAGGGAAACTGGCAGAAAAGAGTAGGAAAGCGTAAGTCTTGTCAGAGTCTAAAAGAACAAGCTTCCGATTTCTCCAAATCCTCTGACCAGTTCTTCAAAGAGATTACAGCCCTGTAAGTGGCATTTCTTGCAAAAGGACCACCTGCATGTGCTCTAGGGTTTGATATGGTATCCGGGTGTTTGGAATTTTTTTTGCAAGCTGAGGTTCTGGTGAGATGATTAGCTGTACAGATTTTTTGAACAGTTTTCAATCCCTTATTTGGTTCACAAAACTGACAGCCTGGTCTGCTATTGTTCAGGATGATTTTAACCTAATATAGGAGCATCCTGTTGTTGAATCCTCTATCCACATCAGTTGAAAGAAATCAGGGTGCTGTTATAGAGAGAGTGGGAGCAGAAATTATGGTTGAGAACACTGGACAATTCACACAGTCTTGTGCCTCATGCATTTCTGAGATTCAGTAGCCTACAGTTCTGATCAAAGTCTTGGAATGTACACAAAGGGTCCCAAGTTGAGGTAACCTACTTTGGGAAGTGAAATTGCTGTAGACTTTGAAGCTGTAGACTTTGTGGTATAATGTGTACTGAACAAAATGTGAACCATTAATAATCACCGGATCCAGGCTTGCAGGTTGAGCATGTGAGTTAAGGTTTAAGGACCCACTTGTGTACTGGAAATTAGGTTTTGAGTGATTTGTCTTCACTATCTTTCTGATAAAGCATCATTCTGATTTAAGGTAGTTTAGGGTCCCCCCAGAGATGAAGAATTTTTTCCATTGCAACTACTTGCTAGATTCCTCAGAAAACCTCCTCAACCTGGAAGATAAAGTAGAAAACTTCTGACCATTTCCTGCTGCTGTGTAGACCTCTTTCTGTGGATGCCAGTGGCATTGAAGAAATAATCTTGGCAGAGCTTGTCGTCAGGTATGCGGCTACAATCTCTTGTCCACTGTGGATGCCAAGTGTTTTGGGGTTCAAAAACACTGAAATCTTATCTTCATCCAGGTTTTCTAGAGCTGATTGTACAGTGGAGAACTTCAAAGAGCTTGGAAACCTGATCACAGGATGGCTGATGCTTATATTTATTCTTTTGACTTGTTGATATAAGTTTAGAGATTTTGCCTTGGCTCCTTTGGAGTAGGTGAGTCAGATGTTTACAGGTATGGTTTTAAGGCTTTCAAACACTTTTTTGTGGTGACTGCAGGTGTTTACCAGGATACCCAGAGAGGCCCCAAAAGCTTCATGTTGCTTCAAAGAAAGGGCTGTCAGAAGAGCAGTCTCAATGTCTGCGTACTATGCTTATAGAGCAGGTATCCCACACTTTGATGCACCATTTGTAGCATTCTGTTATTTTTCCAAGAAAAGTAGGTGCTAATCCACAGGATCATTTGTCCTGTGAATTTTGTAGGTTGCATTTTTGGCAAGAGAAGGATGTGTTATGGTTTTCAACTTGATGAAGGCAGCACAATTGTTTTTATCTGATTCCAATTTGACCTTTATGTGGGTACACATGCATGCAGAAGTAATCCAATCACCTGTTGACACTGCATAGTGGTAGGTCCATTGTGTTTTTATGATCTAGGGAGAGTGCTCCTGGACTACATTCATATTTTATTGTGATGCAAGTTGAACAACATTGACATATTGAAGTTTGACAAATAGCCTAAGGTTGAAACTCCTCAGGGCTCACTGTTGACACCAGCACCAGCAGAGGACAAGAGCTGGGGTAAAAGTGGCCCAGTGCCCCCTGCATATGGCAATCTGGGTGAGTCAGGCTCCGAAGATTAGGTCTTTTTTGAACTATTCAGCCAGGGATGTGGTGAGAGTGATAACCACTAGGACAAAAGTCCGGAGATGGGGGTAGGGCCCACCCACATGCGTGCCTCTGCAAAAATAAATACCTTGCTGAGAGAAGTTCATATTAAGGAGGAGGCTAGTAAAGACCTCCTGGGGAGAGTGGTTTCGCTCAGAGGGATGTAGAAGGGGCCAACTGCAAAACAGAAAGCTGGAAAATCCTAAGGCCATTCAGTCAGTGAAGTATTACCCATTGCTGAAGAGGTTGAGGAATGGGAGACGAAAGTTGCACCATGAGCAAAGAATGCACAATCAAGCTGTGTCACAGAGATGATGCAGCATGTTTGGAGTGGTTTGTTGCAGATGCGGATTGCTGCAGAGGTAAGCATAGCTACAGAAGACTTTTGCTGCACTTAAGTAATTGGACTGTAGCTCTGAGAATATTTTTAAATTGTCCATGTGCAAATAAACTGTGTCTATGTACCAGGATGTCCCAATTTTAAAGCAGGAGGAGTAATTTCATGTGCAACAAACAGTGCTTCCTGAATGGGGTTCCAATTCACCCATGGATCTTGAACATGTTTCCAGTTCACCTACAGATTCTGAAGAGGATGAGAACGAATTAGATTCTTCATCTGAGAATGAAATACCAATGTTGACAGAGCCTCAAAGATGCTATCATGCAGTCTATCCAAAAAAGTCCTGGTTTGGGTACAACCTCCTCCTTGCAAGCAAGACCCTTAATGTTTTGATGGTAGACAGTGCAGTGCAGGTGGTAAAGTGTATACAGAGGGAGTATGTTGGGTATTGTCCAGTTTGACACTTTTGGGATTGAATGACTGAAAGTATAGTAGTAGAAAAGGGGGAAGAAGAGTAATGAAGTGAGTATATACCTTGACAATAAGATGCTTCTGATTTGCATGAAAAACTGCAGTGCATTGAACCTGCTGCATCTTGTGTGTTGACCAAGATGACTGCTGCCAGATGCATTGCCAGTTTTGGCCACTCAATTATGAAACCTTGGGGTACATTTCTTTCGTTAGCTAAACCCTGAAGAGTTCAAAACTGTCTGATATTCATCTAGAAGTTTCAAGCATATGTGGATTGAGTGGTTACCTCTCTGAGTTTCTCTTAGGATTACAAAAATGGTTTCAAAAGGAAAGATTCTTTGAGTAACCCAATACACACCTGGGCCAATGTTGCAAGTTTACACTAGTGATGATGATGATGCAAAGGATGTTGTTAGCAATTTAGACAACAATAAATAGGCCGAGCACAATGGGGTGACTACCAGCCTTCCACAAAACACCTACAAGCCCCTACAAAACATATGACTATAAATAATGTGAGGACATGATGTGCTTCCATATTTGGTGACCAAATTTTTTTCTTTCCTTTTTCTTTAAAATGCTTGGAAGTTGGGGGCAAGTTAGTGGATCCATCTCTTAGATAACACTTGTTCATGTCTTATTGATGTTGCAAGCCCATAGCTATACTTTTAAGTGCAATCTCTGAGTTTCATGTGGAATTATCAAGCATATGTACATTTAGTGGCTTGCTTGGTATTTCTGATTCTCATTTCTGCAGCTGCCAAACAGTCAGCCTCCAATTTGATCCTATGTGCATTGTTTCCCTGTGGCTCTTGCCTCAATGGGCAAAGGATTTGCTCACTCATCAACCTGATGTCTTTGATGCAGCCTCCCATCAATGCTTTGCACATCGAGTCCACCCAAAGCGGTTGTGTTTAAGGCACATTAATTTTTTTTCAACAAGACAAAACAAAACAAACTACCTTGAGAAAGGCATAAAGTTTGGAAACATGTAGTGCAGTGCTTCTTTTTCCAATTCTGTGATGTAGGCAAAGTGGTGATCATACAGACAAAAAAATGTAGGCACACCCATGAATTAATGAATAGATGAGGTGAATATACACCCATACTAGGTATAATAAGGTATTGCTGAAACAAGTAGCTCATTGCAGAATGGTTCGGCCCTTTATGGCAAGTTAGCTAGTCCAAAGTTCAATTAAATCATGACAGATGATAACACCATGTAACTTGATTATATAATCTGTAGGAAATTTAAATCTGATAATATTCTTTAAAAAACTAAAATAATACACGTAGGTCTCCAGATGTCACTAACAAAGTGGTCCCCACTTCAAGCCAAGATTGTATCCCCAAATCCTAGATAAATGCAAAGTCTCTTCCCTCAGGGCAGATTTGTACTTCCAGTGTCTACTTAACTATTGTTGTCCAATTTGCCCCTAGGGTTCACATCCATGGCCCCCCCTAACCTAGCCACAAATATGGGAAACAAAATTATAATTGCACTATAATTTACATCAATTTGAGGTTGTTTGGCATGGAGGAGAGCTTGAGACAATTTTGAGGGATTTGTAATATATGGGCCAGCCCTTTAACTTTTGCATAGTTCGTGTATAGTTTAGTTCATATGCATGCACAAAATAAAATTTCAAATGATATCTTTTTGGATAGCTTTATTTGATCTTGAAATATCATAAAATTATTCATCTATTCATTCATCACATTTCATCCACAAATTAAGTTTGGTCCATGAAAGCTCATCCATTAAAATTCATGAATGATATTTCATGGATGCCCATCATATGTATATGGATGAAGTTTAAATGCATGAAATAAAACTTGTTCAATTTTTATTTTATTTTTCATAACTGTGGGGATCTTGGGGTCATCTTGTGTAGATGTGCTCTTCCTCCTGCTCCCTATGTAAGTCAAAAGTTGGCTAATCAAGAAGGAACACAACAACAACAAGCTTTAGAGAAGAAGGACGAGAAGGTGATGAATCAATTGTTGTAGAATCTTTATTACATGACAAAACAATAGCTCAGAGAAATAATGATTGTGGAAGGTGCTTGTGGTTGCTACATATCTGAGAAAATTGTTTTCCAAGGAGATTTGCATAATTGAATGAAAGAATATGTACACAAAAGAGGAGTTGTGTACGATATTTGCAGACCTCAAATAGTATACTAGTTGTAAGTTATAGTTAAACAACAACAACTCGTTTAGTAGTTTAGCACCACTTGTATTAATTGGATCCTAGGTAGAAAATTGTGAAACTTATGTAGGAAAGACAGTAGCTTAAGTTAGGAAGTGGCAACTTTCAAGTTAGGAAGCGATGATTAGAAATTAGGAGACTTTGCATGGATGTATTAATACTAGTTAATTTTCTGTAATCTATATTGTGAAACATTCTCCCTTGCATGCACAGAATTGATCCTCTTCGGAATGTTGTACTAATTGAAATTGTGTGTTCTAATAGAGAGAGTGATGCACATATTTAGAGACATCTAGCCCGATGTTTGAATTGTTAGAAATCAATATTGGATCGGAAAACATTGAGTCTGAACATAGTAAGAGCGTCAAGGATTTTGGTTTTAAGTCTGAACATAGTCAAATAGGTTAGGATTCTAAAAGTCTAGCAAGAACAGAAAACTCAATCATTCAAGTTGTTTGAATGGGGAGTTCAAGTGGTGATAATGTGATTTTATCAATACAAGCTATCAAGAATTGCTAACTATAGAGCCTAGAAGTTTATAATGAAAAACATTATGATGCGGGAGATGCTTTGGCATCTTGTTTTGCTAGATTTTATAAGAACAATTGTGGAGCAAGATGCACCGACCACATCACAACAACAATTTAGGGTGTTGGCGATCATCAATTTGTTGGTGAAAGATGAGGTTATTCTTCATATTTCTCATTTGGATAGTCCTATTGCGGTTTGGAACACATTGAAGAATCTTTATGAGTCAACTGGAACTACATGATGACTCATGTTGAGAAACAAGTTTTATAAGTTGAGCATGCAAGATGATTCTAGCATGTGTGACTTCTTGTTGACTATCAAAGATCTTCTAGTTCAAAATACAAGTGTGGGAGATGTGATCAGAGTTGAAGATGTGGTGTTGATAGTCCTAAACACCTTGTTTGATTCTTACAAGAACTTTGTGCAAGGAGTTTAAGCTCAAGAAACACTACCAAGCTTTGATCAACTAATGTCCAAATTCCTACAAGAGGTACAAAGAAGCAAACTTCGTGGTGATTAGACCACAACCAAAATGTTGTTGTTAAACTTCAAAAATCTTTTGAAGAAAAAGAAGACTGATAAAAGCATAAATTTCAAACGCTTAAGAAATTGTTACAATTGTGGCAAGCCCAATCATTGGGCAAACACTTGCTTAAAGCCAAAAAAATCGACAAAGACCAACAAGGTTTCTAGCTTTAAAAACAAACCAACAAGGAGTCAAATCAAAGGAAAGGAGGAAGTAGCTAAAGCTTATCCAACAGCCAATATGATGGAAGATGAATTCTAAAATAGTGTGGATTTCTTTGAGGCAATACTGTTTAATCTAGAACTAAAGAGTAGCAAAAACTCAGCAAGTTGTTGCTGGTATTTTGATGCAGGTGCCAAAAAACATGTGTCAAAAGACAAATCTAGTTTTAAAGGTTTAGAAAATTCTATGAAAATCCAAAATGTAAAATCTATTGGGGGCTAGATTCATGGTGTGTATGGAAAAGGCAATGTTGAGCTTTCTTCAACTTCTGGAAAAATAAAAACTATCACTAATGTGCTCTACGTTTGAAATTTCAAGAAAAACTTGTTGTCAATAGGGATGATTACAGATAGAAGAAACATAATAATGCTTGACTTTGACAAATGCCAAATCATACAAAATCAGAATCCAAATGTCATGATTGCAAAGGGTGTTAGGGATTCGAAAAATGGACTTTACATGCTAGAAACTCAATTTGTAAAGACGTTTGCCTAGATTCTAAAAACATTTGTAACACATGCACACTGGGAAACAAGTGATGTCAACCATCATCAAACCATGTTTTGGCACTAGAGGATGGTGCATCTTCACTACCAAACACTCTACACAATGAGAAAAAAACAATAGTAGTTGGTTTACCAAGATTGATGAAGGTAATAGAAGTTTGCATAGGATGCATGATTGGCAATCAATCACAAAAGGTAATTCTGCTGAAGTTTAAATCAAAAGCTGAAAGTGTCTTGGATTTGATGCACATGGATTTGTGTGGTCCTTTTTCCACTCCATTACTGTTCGGATCAAAGTATTTTGTCACCTTTACTAATGACCTTAGTAGAGAAACATGGGTGATGTTTCTAAAAAAGAAATCTAACACCTTGTTTGCATTCAAAGCTTTCAAAAATGAGGTTGAAAAGCAAATAGGAAAAGTGGTTAAAATCCTTAGATTAGATAACAATGGGAAATACATTAGTAGTGCCTTTACCAAGTATTGTGAAGAATGCAAAAGATAGTTCAATCAAACACATACACCCCTAGCAAAATGGGGTCTTTCAAAGGAAAAATTAGACCATATTTGAGAGGGCCAAAAGCATACTATTGGAAAGTGGATGACCTAAAAGCTTGTGGATAAAAGTAGTAAATATGCAAATTACATTGTGAATCGATCACCGTTGTGAGCTAATCAAAGTCGAACATTGGAAGAACATTGGAACAAAGAAACCAAATCTAAAACATTTGAAGATTTTTGGATGTGCTGCTCATGCCTTGATTTTGAAAACCAACAGGAAAAAGCTTGAGTCAAAGTCAAAGCTCTGCTAGTTCGTGAGTTACGACATTCATACAAAAGCCTATAAGTTGTTTAATCCAAGAACTAGCAAGTTGATTTTTAGTCGCGATGTTATATTTGATGAGACATGCATTGGACTAGATATGGCAACCTACTTCAATTGCTTGCATGTGTTTTGTCTTAAAAAACAAACAATCCAATTAAGGAACTTGGTCACATAATGTGGCCAATAAACAATTCATGAGATGGTCCAGGCAAGTCACCATTATCATCATGAAATCTGTACATTGAAAACCATCATTAGGCTATAAGGAACAAATCTCCTTCAAACCATGATTTCTTTTCGAAAAGGATCGAGTTAGTGGATGGATCCAACAATTAACAACATCTTACCAACCAACAAGGTAGGAGCCTTGATGCATTACAACAAAGATCAATAAGAACAATTGGAATGCCCAGGCATTTTGATGACTTCATCGTCGAAATTGTTGACCAAAATCATGTTTGGGAACTAGTTTCATTTTTAGAAGTAGCCACCAAAAAATTGGTAAATGGCAAAGAATGAAGAAATAGATTCCATCTCACATAATCAAACATGGACATTAATCGAACTACCCCTAGGAAAGAGGCCAATAACAACTAGGTGGGTCTATAAGGTGAAAAATGATCCCATGGGCACACCCTCAAAATACAAGGCTAGATTAGTATCTAAAGTGAATGAACAGAAGGAAGGCTTAAACTTTCAAGAATCTTTTGCACCTATGATCAAGTGGAACACAATCAAGACTATGATAGCTCTAGCCACCCATTGTGGTTGGAAAATGTCACAAATGGACATCAAGATAGCTTTTTTAGATGGTGACTTCAAGAAAGAGGTCTACATGAAGTGACGAGAAGGATTTGAGAAGTCTAGTAATGAACACCTAGTTTGCAAACTCAACAACATAGTAGTGACATACTCTCAAAATTTTCAAACATACGCGTATTTTACGTTTTTTTGGGCTTTTAAAAAAATACTTGAAAATACTTGATACAAAGGCCAATTTTCAAGCCTTTGTATTTTTATAATGTTTTTTTTTAAATACTTGAAAATACTTCTTTTTCAGCACCTTCGAAAAATACTCGTATTTCGTATGTCACTACTATGCTCAACAAAGCATTGTATGGGCTTCCTTCAAGTTCCTTAAGCTTGGTACGAAAAAATTGATAATTTTTTCAAACATTTAAAGTGGAACATATCAACTTGTATTACTGGCATCAAGATGGAAATTTTTTTATTGTCATGTTTTATGTTGATGACTTGATCATCATTGGAAACTTTGAAGAATAGATTGATTGGCTTAAGGAACAACTAGCAAGACAATTCAAGATGACGGACTTGGGGCATCTTCGACATTATCTAGACATCAACCTTTACTTCACCAAAGAGGGAATGTTTTTGTCCTAAAAACAATATGTAGAAAACATGCTTCAAACATTTGGAATGATAGATTGTAATCCAACCAAAGTGTCGATGGTAGAAGGTACTTGACTTGAAACAAATATGAGTGATCAGAAAGTTGATCCCACCATCTACAAGAGGATAGTAGGTAAGCTGATTTACTTGGTACACACTAGACCATATATTATTTTTTGTGTCTTTGTAGTTAATCACTTCTTAGTCAACCCTGAACTATCTCATTTGAATGTAGTTATACAAATTTTTAGATATTTGAAAGGTACCATAGATTATGGAATCTTCTACAAGAGGGGAGGAAACATAGAGCTAGAAGCTTTTGTGGATGTTGATTGGTCAAGTGACATAGAACAATAAAGGTCCACAAGTGGCTTTATTCTCAAAATTGGAAACTCAATAGTATCATGGTGTTGGGAAAGACAATGTACAATGGCTTTGTCTTCAGTTGAAGCAAAATATGGAGCTTTGATGTAAGGAACTAAAGAGGTCATTTGGCTACAAGGACTCCTAGGTAAGTTACAACATGGAAAAGCAGGACTGACAACATTTTTTTGTGACAATATTAGCAGTATCAAAATGGATAAAAATCTAGTCTTTCACGCTAGGACCAAACATAGAATGTCACTATCATTTTGTATGGGAAAAAATAATGTTAGAAGAAATTGACATCATATATATTGCAATTAATAAGCAACTAGGACCAAACACATAGAATGTCACTATCATTTTGTATGGGAAAAAGTAATGTTAGAAGAAATTGACACTGTACATATTGCAATTAATCAGCAACTACAACCAAACACATAGAATG
Source organism: Sphagnum contortum (assembly GCA_963920785.1). Taxonomy (NCBI): domain Eukaryota; kingdom Viridiplantae; phylum Streptophyta; class Sphagnopsida; order Sphagnales; family Sphagnaceae; genus Sphagnum; species Sphagnum contortum. The sequence goes on along the minus strand of OY987286.1, from coordinate 17,078,545 downwards.
TCACTATCATTTTATATGGGAAAAAATAATGTCAAAAGAAATTGACATTGTACATATTGCAAGTAATCAGCAACATGCAGACATCTTTACCAAACCATTAGGAAGAATGAAATTTGAAGGTTTACATCATGCTATTGGAATAATTTCAGAATCAGTAGTTGTAGCATGCTCAAAACCTTGATCTTTGGTTTGAGGGAGGGTGTAGGATATCTGCAGACTTCAAATAATATACTAATTCTAAGTTATAGTTAAACAACAACTTCTAGTTTAGTAGTTTAATATCGCTTGTGTTAGTTGAACCATAATTAGAAAACAGTGAAACCTTTGTAGGAAAGACAACAATTTAAGTTAGGAAGCGGCAGCTTAAGTTAGGAAGCAACAACTCTTAAGTTAAGAAGTGGTGATTAGGAATTAGGAGACTCTGCATTGATGTATTAATACTTATTAATTTTCTATAATCTATATTGGGAAACATTCTTCCTTTCATGCATAGAATTCTTCAAGTTGAAGAAGCTAAAAGAAACCCAAAAAGGCAAAGGCTCTAAAAGCTCCAACTCCACCTTCAAAGAAGTTTGAACAAAAAGCAAAGAAAACAACAACTCAAGCAATGATACAAACACAATGGATCCCTTCACACCTCAAGGAGATAAAAAACTATTAGCTTTGGGGATGGCCAAATCTTACAACCTTAAGGCAATTGAAGCATTATGAATGACCTACAAAATCCACATCACACATTTGTTTCCATTCCTACCAAATTCGATGATGTTTCCTTTGTTTTCTTTACCAATGCTTGTGTTCCTTGGGGTTTTTCTCTTTTTTCTTTTTTTGCAAATGGTATGAATGGTGGGAGAAATCAGGCTTCTTTGACATTAATCCCAAAATCAAGAAGCCACCATTTGTGATGCTACATCTTTGTAGCATTACATCTGAGTGCAATTTTTCTTTGGTTCACAATTTCCGAACTACCAAGAAATCACATAAATTGTGATCATTGAACCATAGCAGTGCAATCCTTCATCCACCAAACTTGGAAACCTACAAATTGACAAAAGACAAACAATGTAAGTGATGTCATTTGGCTCTGCACCTTCTTCACACATTTGTCCAAAATGTTGATGAGCTCCATTTCCATGCCCATGGGGTCACATCCTCTAAGTATGGCATTCCAAAAGACCACATTTCCAGATGGCATCTTGTTGAACACTCTCCATGCATACTCCATGCTCCCACATGTTGCATATGTGTCAACCAAGCTATTGCCCAAAAAGCCATTTGAATTGACCCCACTTTGAATGATTTGCTCATGAGAACACTTGCCTTCATCAAGTGCAACTATGCTGGCACATGCATTCAACACCCCCCACAAAACTAACAGAGTCTGGCCACACACCAAGTCTTTCGGCATTTGTTGAAATAGTTCCAATGCTTCTGCCCTTCCCCACCTTGCACATGTCCCAAAATCATGCTAGACCAAGTGATCAAATCTTGATGGCATCTTTTTTAACAAACCTTGAAGCTTTTGACGTTGGTGAACTCATGCAATCATATTTGAAAAGGAGAATTCCAACCTTAACATTTCATTTGTAAGTAACAATTCAATCTTATTAATAAGCTCCTCAATTTGTATGTACTTGCCATTCTAGCCTAGGTTGAAAATGGTGACAAAATATGTAGGAATAGAAATTATGTTTAGCCAATGAGGCAATGTGACATGCACCCAAGAGGCCTAGTTTTTTTCTTCTTGGGGCAGATGGTGGTGTATTGCGTTTTTTGGTTTTTTTTTGCTCCCAATGTGTTTACACTGTGTTCTCATCAAGTGCCCAAGGGGTTCCCATCAAGTTCCCAATGTGTTCCTCAAGATCTTCCCAATAACACCACACGTTTGCCCTATTTATTTTGCCCAAAGTTTTTATCTTTCCACCTATAGAGTTAATCCAAAGGGGAGACCCCCCAGATCTTTACCTAAAGTGTGAAAACTATTTATGGGAACCTCACAAGTTTTAATAATTTTTTGGGGGCATGGGCAGCCAAAATGGCTCATTACCAAAAAAAAAGTTCCCACAATCTAATTACTGCACAGTAAACTCTCTCTAAACTAATATCCTTGGGACCAGCCAGAAGATATTAGTTTATGGAGAAAATTAGTTTACACAAATTATATAGGGGGTAACAAAAATCATTCCGAAACCTGCCAAAGCAGCATGGAAGGTCATGGATCATTGGGGAAAGTAACAGAACCTTGTGGAACTTGGTGGAGGATCAAATAAGCATGTAGAAAATCATATGACATGAGTGGTAGAAATCTTGGCAGAGAGTGAGGTTGTGGAAAGTTGCACTCTGGGTATTCTCAAAATATTGATAGCTTCTTCCAACGCATCTAGCTCTGTACTTTCAAAGGTGTTTCCTTTGATTTCATCGCTTTTTTGGTGCCATATGTATGATGTATTAGTTTATAAAATGCTATGGGACCGGAAAAAAATATGAAATATCAGTTTATGGAAAATTATTAGATTAAGTGTGGCGGGCATGTGCCCGCATATTAGTTTAGAGAAAATATTAGTTTACACAGTATTAGTTTAGAGAGAGTTTACTGTAATACACAAATAAATAGTAGAGGTTTCCTCTACCCCACACACAACGTCAAACAATGCCCAGATAAGAACTAACTATCTAGCTAAAATTGAGTAAAAGCAAGTTGAAACGTCCATTCTACCACCGGAATGCAAGAACGAGATGCAGAAAGAGATGATCTATGATTTCCCCAATAACTGGCCTTCCTTTCACTTCCTTTCATTTGAAGGAGAATTTTCTGGTTGGTCTTTCTGCTGCCTTTCAATTCGATGGGCATTGACAATATTGTCAAAATTGAGCCCATGCATTCGCCATGAACTGACCTTCACTATTACTCTTTTCACACACCACTCTTTCTACTATTATGTAGCATGGAATGGGTCAGGCTGAGCCCATTCCAGTAAGTAAGTAGTTGGCATTACTTAATCTGGCATAATCTGCCCACTCAGACCATTACAAAACGTAATCTTCCACCTTAGACCATATCCTGTAGGTAGGTAGGTCAAGAATTCAGGTTCTTAACCTGCCTAGGGAACACGAAGAACAATCATCAACACTGGGCTGGGGACTAAATGAGGGAGAGAATACTTAAAACTCGATTTCAGTCCGATCTGCCCAGAATTTTCCAGAACCTCCTTTGGGAGATTGCAGTGCCAGCCACACTGGGGTATCAGCACCTTGATCAACAGTTCTGGGACCGAGGTGGCCGCTAAGGTCTGTGTCCACATGACCAGGGCAGCAGCTGAAGACATTGATGAGCTTTGATTTCCCCCCGGCAGCAGCAAGTCTAGTGTTGTTGTGCAGAACACTCACATAAGCATTGACTGCCATCTTGGAGACAGCGTAGCTGCGATACGGGTATGCAAACCCCGCCTTCCTCATGTCGGGCCAATCCTCTTCTTTCCATGTTCCATTTTCCGTTTCCGCCAAGTACGCAGAGACAGACCTGTCCACTAAGTCTTCAGCGATGTGCTCCCGATCGGACAATGCAGTTTTAAGCTGATTCTTGTCTCCCAAGTTCTGAGTTCATAGATTTACCACACACACAACAACAGTTTATAATTTGTTAGTACACGATCAATTAATGCAGTGTGTCAAAGTCCGTTGAAAATAATGGACAAATCAGGATTGATTTTGATTTTTTGGGGTTCATAGTGATCAATGGTGGGAGCATGATTTTAATTGAAATCATGAATTCTACTTGTAGGTGCCCAAGCTTGAATGGATGCATGCACATTTGATTGTGCCGAGAATAGTTAAGCCTTACTGCATTTTGGATCGAAGAAATATCACTGGCTACACATTCCTTTCATAGAAGTACATAGTTTAAGAGATACACATTCCTTCCATAGAATTACATAGTTGAAGAGATATATGTATCGCTTTCATAGAACTACATAGTGTAATCTTGAGACGCTTTGAAGAATACCTCAGGGAGTTTTCAGTTTGGACAAAAGCTTGAATCCTGAGATGCTATGGAGCGTCAATACACGAGGGCTCAACACAAGTTTACCTTGAGTACACCAGCTCTAGATGACACAACAACAATCCGAGCACCTCCAGGGGTGTTGCGTGCAAGTGGGAGCAAAGCCTTGGTCACATTCTTCACACCGAAATAATTTGTGTTCATAATATTTAGTGCATCTTCGAAGTTGGCTCCCATCTCATTGCTCGATGTCGCTGCATTATTGATCTGGAGGAGCAAACGCAAAGCTCAATCAATTAGCCTGTGAGTACAATAGATCTGCATTATCTACAATTTTTAACCCTATCTGTATGCAGACAGGGGTTATAGTATTAGGTTCATAAGGGTTTAGGGTTTTAGGGTGTTTAGGGTATTGAACAGGCTTGTATGTACGTGTGCAGAAAGAATGTTATGGCCACTGAAATTGCTGGATTTGGTGGTCTAATTTTATTATTTTAGTTAGCCCTAACAGTTAAATGTGTAATAAGGTTTTTAGAGTACCAATGGAATTGCTAAAAAGGGGTCACTTTTTTCAATGTTTAGTAGAAAATGGTTTTGTATGGACCCCAAGACTATTTTTTCAGACCAATGGGGTTGCTGGATTTGGTTGTTTGAATTTGGTTTTTTTTGGTTATGTTGAGTGAACTAACAGTCAATTTGTACCTTCTATTTTCAGACAGGATTCTAGCACAGTACTTGTGCACTTTGTTTCTTTAGTATAATCATGGTATTATTTAGACTTGGTTCAACTCTCACAAACAATTGAACAGGTTTGAAATGCCCAAATTTCTCAAAATTTACAATTCTCAGTCTAGCTGAGCTTTACTTGGTTTGGATCCTAACTAGTCCTACAATATACTAATACAGTTAGTTTACAGGACGATGATCCTCACAATCAATGTTTGCGCGTTTGGAAAGTTACAGGAGAAGAATTTTAGAATAATATGTTTACCAGAATGTCAATCCCACCGTAAGTCTGGCGCAGCCACTCTGCAAGTTCATGGGCGGACTGTTCGCGGCTGACATCAAGAGTATGGAAAACCACTCGGTCATCAAGCCCTTCGCTTTTCAACGATTCTATAGCTTGTTCTGCACGATTCGCATCGCGAGCGGCAAGTACGACCGTAATGCCCTGTTTGGCTAGCTGGCGTACAATCGCCAAGCCAATTCCCTTGTTTGCGCCGGTCACCACCGCCACCGTATCCTTGGAAAACCACTGCCTGAAATTGAACAGTAGTCAGGATCATAGATCGTGACTAAAACAACACATCCGGACTAATTGCAGAAAACCACGTTTCATTGAAAACATGAAACGGTTCTGAAACTAGATCCATTCGGTGTGGTTTCTTTAATAATAATAATAATAGTTCAGCCCCGCGAATGCAGAAGCTCTCGCAAGCTCTCGGATGCAGTTTCGCTTGAAGAGTCCCTAAAGTTTTTAGAGCAATTTTGAAAACCTAATTCTAGATCAATTTTTATGCCATTTCATTGATTTTCTTAAAATCCAATTGAGTCGCAACATAAACAAGGAGACAATTGCATGGCCTATTTACCGCTCAACTTCTTGCCCCATATTGTTTTTCAGCTGGATTAATGTCCCTCGCCCTGCTCGATTTCGGGATCTGCACGACCTACACAAACCTCGTGTCTTGGATGAAGCTCGCTCGACCTCGCAACGCCAGCTTCAAAGTTCACTGTTATCTCACTTTCTACAACTTGCTCTGGTGTGATATTCTTTTTGATGCATGTACCTTGATGAAGTAATTTCACTATTGCGACCTGACTATAACTGAAAGAACTGCTATTCTCTGTCCGGCACCTCTTTGAGAAGTCTGGTATCCATTGCACCTCATTTATACTCAGCAACTACCGGTCAGTATAGAATTTCTCACGAGGTTTCATGTGTCGATTGTAAATTTTGTAGACTGCTGGCGTGTTCTTCAAGCGTCCAAAGGAAGAGCCGTCCTAGAAGATAGTTCTCTCAACTTTGTCTCAGGTCTGGAAATGTAAGTTAGGTGTAGAGAGGCTATCTCATGGCACTTGTAAGTTGCAAGGCATCGGGCCTCGTCCTAACTGCAGGGACGGGGAGACACCTACTTTCAGCTGGAATACCCAACCCCACCAACAGCGTACGTGTGTGCGCGACCTGCATCTGTAGAAAACGGGCGATAGCTGATCACCTGCGGTTGACCTGAACAGATGCTGTTGGGGCACAGAATGTGTAATTACAGCGGCCTAATGCAAAAAGACCCTAGTGAGGGTGGCTTTCCGTCAGCTCGCTGGTGTCACAGTTGCACACGACATATTCTTTTCCCATTAGCTTGCTGTTGTTACATTATTTGCAGAGGACATACGGTGATGACAGCAATGTACTGAAAAGCCATAGGAAGCTGCCCATGGAAAGACGCTAAACACGTAGATATTCCATTAAAAAAGGGTTTTAACATCCAACCGAGAATGAAGTACTAATGAATGATAGATGGAGTAATCAAAAGTACCCTCACTTTTGGTGCGTTGTTTTTGGTTCTGGAAAATGTGAACATAATAACAAAAGGGCTCTAGTGAAGGATGTTTTTTTTTGGGTGAAATAGGCATCATGTTTTGTTTCTTGTGTTTATGTTTTGTAAGTTTTTGTTAGCAATGGTTTTGTTGCTAATTTATGTGACATGTATTTGTTTTGTTGTTAAATTCTAATGTGTGGTATGTGAATTTGAAACTTATTCATTGTGGAGTCTTTGCCTTTTAAAAAAAATGATAGAAATTGTATGTCTTATAATGTGACAAACAAACCCCCATAATCAAACAGTCTTTTTTTGGATTTGTAAGTTTTGTTTTGTGAAAATGAACCCAACCCACTCTTAAACCAAACAATGTCCTTGGAAAAATTATTTGCGTTTTTTTTGGATGAAAGCACAATAGGATGATCCCTTTGGGGCACTTTTACATTTATTGATAAACTTATATTTTTTATGAATTTCACAAAATGTAGTCCATTTAATTTTGGGTTTAAAGTTTAATGTTTTGGTTTTAAAATTTTGATTTTCATAAAACTAATGTTTTTTTTTAAATAAAATAAATCTAATAATTTAAAAGAAACAAACCATGGGTATATTTCTATGTACGCAATATAATAAAACTCATTTTCTCTTTTGAAACTGTCCTAATATTTAATTTGATTATGATACAAATAATTGTTTTTGAAAAAACTAAAAATAGGTCCATTTCAAAACATTTTTCACATTTTTTTTCAAGTGATTTTTTGTGAAAATGTCAATTTATCACATACTTATGATATGGATTGAAAAAAAAACCATTTATGACATGAAAATTATCAAACTTCTTAAGTGGTTTATAAATTGGTTTAAATTATGTGAAATGACATGTGAAATAACTACCATAAGTTTCATGAACATTTTTGAATGTATTTGTATTTTTAAGTTTGCTATAACATATAATTTTTCATGCAAATATCCTCCAAGCCACCATAATATGAAAAGAAAATAATTAATTTTGTCTAAAAATTTTTTGGATTATGCTTTACAATAATATGCAAAAAATTGTGAATTGTTTTTGCATGGTTTAAGTTCAAAAATGATCCCTTCAGAAAACAATATAATGTGACAACACAAAACAGAGCACTGTAGTGTGCTTTTCACCCTCTTAAACTTTTTCAAAACAAACCCATAGCCAAATGTTCAAAACTTGACTAATAAATTTTTCACACAATTTATTTTCAACTATATGCATGAAAATGTGTTATTTCTCTCCCATCACTAAATTAAATAAAAATTAAGATGACTATTTCATTTTTAGCAAGGCTAGTTTTTTCCCATGCCCATAACCAGACAAAAATAACATTCCATTTGAATATCCTAAAACAATAAATACAATACCTTTTTGAACATTGATTCACATGCATGCAACCATATTCACCAACTCTAGTTTACACTAGTCTAATGTTTCTGTACCAAAGTGATGTTCAATGGGGGGACATGTTTACCCTACAACTTCTATCGAAAATTCAAACAAGTAGAGTGCAAAGGTTGTTTGACCTTCAAAGATCCTCATTTAAACCACATAAATTTGTTCTGAGAGTTGTAAGATTATCATGTTTTCCATTCCAAAATTTATCATTAGTTTCATGCTTTTTCATTCCATATGTATTATGGACAAGATTTTTCTTCAATTTTTATTAGGTAGGTGGGTTGGGCAATTATCCACAAGAGGACTTAGCCAAATTTGGGTTACAAGTCTGAGAACAACGCAGAAATTTTTAGGAAACCCCACTATGTACTAGCAACATGCAAGGACACTATTACAACCACACAAGTTCATTCTCAGTTAATACAATTCTTTTACCTCATCTTTTCATAAATCATTATTGTAATTAGTTTCATTGACTAATCAAGGATTTTAGCTACTCAAATTTCAGTAGGTTTAGGGTCTACCATTACAATTGAACCGATTTGATTCTAAAGGCAATGTCAAAACCTAATTTGCAACAGAAATGAGAGAAAAGATCTCACAAAACATACGCTAGGTGGACTTGGAAGAGATTTGTGACGACATACCCACCAAATCCAGAAACTCCATCATATGATGACTTGAAAGCTTCACCTGCATATGCAGAAGAGATCAAATGAATAAGAAGAATGATACCCAATTCTTATGCTGGCCATGGTAGCATGGTCAAATAATCGCTGAGAAATTTTGCTGCACAAGTTTCTGAATTCAAATCCTCAGAACAGATTTGTTGTTATGGTTGTCATGTTAGTGAGCCGTGCAAAACAATGGCGGCACGGTCAACCACACGTGCAACACGCCATATCTCATGCTGCACTACTGCCCATTGTTGCTTTTTTGCATCCTCATCATCATGCTCATTCCTTTCAGCCTGAGCTAGTGCAAGGGCATTCTGGATGCCTGGAAATGGCGCAGTTCCATAATTATTGTTACTCACAGGTCCATACACCTGCCACAATTGCCACCAACATAGACGAAAGGATCTGAAGATATATTTGCCACAGTGAAACAAACCCTTGGTTCAGTTGTTGATTCTTCAAAATAAAATTGGACCCACTTTTCTGTTCTACATGTAAAGCAATTCTCAGATCCATGCTCACACATTCATTTCACCCTCTCAAGCACTGAATTGTCTGCAAATATGGGAAATTGCATTTACATGACATGTGAATGATGTAAGTGCATACCAGATGCTTGTACCAAGATTGTCCGATCCCAGTGAGCCCCTTATCATCCAGGAATGCCCGCTCAGCTTGCAGCAAGCGGTCATTTATAAATCTCCTTCCCAGTAGTGCTGAGGGTAAAAATGAGCCTTGAGGTTGCTGTGCTTCTGTATCCTGCCCCTTTGGCACCCATGAACCTCAACTCAACCAAGCTAAAAAATGGGACATATGACAAACCTGTAATTGTCCCCACTGACATAATCATTTCAATGTGTACAACCCAGGGTTGGTCATGTGTATAGGAAGCATTAAGTTCAGATCTAGAATTTGAAAACTACACCATCATTGCATGAGCACAGACACCCAGTGCTTTGAAAATGACATTAAGACATGGCAATTGCAAATGTCACCTTTGCTTGTTGCTTTATTTGAACAGCTGCTTCTTCCAGTCTTGAGATTGCTGATAAAATAGGGTCAGCTGACACACCAAGAGCTTTACATCCAGACAGCTCCATTTGCACTCCCATGGCATATGACTACATAGACCACATAGTAAACAGTTGTACGTTATACTTCATGTCCATTTCAGTATAACTTTGCTGCCTTGAACTCTTAAGTTACACACTATTGTGGATAACCAAATCCAGTCAGTTTGCACAGTCAGTTGGTGCACATGATTACACTAAAATTACCTGGAGCACTGTTGCATATTTTACATAGTCAAAAGGCAGCACTGCATCACTAGATAGCCGCATTGCCAATAAACCGAACAACGATGTCACTGCAAGCAAACAGAATATTATCACCTTCAGCTTGACAGAATATCATCACCAAATATCTCCCAGCAAACTATTGTGCTATATACTCACACTGGACAGAGATGACAACAACCTTACACCTAATAATGAAACCCTCAATGTAGGACCAAAGATTAACTCTCCTGGAGAGGTTCAAGCTTTCCAACTTCTGCAATTGCTCATTCAGGAAGGAACAGGATTAAGATGGAAGGATGGAGTACCAGCAACATGGCGATGAAAGAGTGGGTCTCCAAATGTCTCCATCCAGTGGAAGTTATCATAGGCAGAGTGGTACATTGGATTTTGATCTAGACAATATATCCCCAATGAAGAATCAACCCCCAATCAAAGAGTGTTACAGTAGCCTTGGTGTTGAGTAGAGGGTACACTGTATCCAGCCTCATAACCCTCAAGCTGACAATGTGATCCCTCGATGAAGAATGATCAAAGACAAAAAGACTTTGACAAGAGCCTTGACATGACAACAAGGTTCAATGTGCCCAACCTCTTATCCTTAGCCCACAAGTCCTGCCCTAGCTCAAATATGACTAATGTCTTTTGGCCTTTAGAGGTATGCCTCCCTTGGAATTGGATCATTTTAAAGTGCCTACCAGACCTTAGAACAATTGCATTTAACTCCACCAACAATGATGCAGCCATTTCTGACAATTCACCAGAAATAGTCAAAAATTCTTGAACCAACAGGTTTTGGCCCTTACCATCACCAAAATGTAAGTCAAGAGCTGGCACCCCTGCGTGCTGCAAGAAGGCTGCAAAATCTGAATCTCCCCCACCCAACCTATTAATCTGCAACCAAATTACGCAGCAGCTTTTAGGCACTAAATATGAGTGCCAATTCTTTCCCCCCTCCACCTTCCACAACCCACTTCCCTGCTTCAGCATGAACCCAGCAAAAAACAAGAAACTGGTCGTGCAATTCAAAATTGGAATGAACACCATCACGCAGGGTGATTTGACTTGAAAGCCCTGAACTTGATGGAGAATGAATCAATTGAGTTTTGAATGCTGCATAGAAGTAAAGCAAAGTCTATACCAAAGGTGCAGAGCCCTTGCCAGAAGCTACCCATTCTTCAAACACCGTGCCATCCACTGAATCAGGATCCTTCACCTGTCATCCACAACCTCACCCCTCCCTCAGTATATGGCTAACCCTATTGACTTGCAGAATGTGGTTATACTACTACACTGCCCCAAGGTAATTGTTGCAAGCATCTGTGTACTGCTATGTAAAAGCAAGCAGTCCCAAAACCTGGGTTCTGATAAGAATAGTGAGCAGTAACACATCACCAGCAGAATTGGCAAAGCTGACCTGCTTGGTAACCTCCTGCAGAAGGCCATCAAGTTGTGGTGAAGCTCCAGCAGAGAATCCAGACCCACCCACACCAGTATCTAGATTCAGATATGCAACTGCATTTAGACCTAAAAGGTCAATATTTTGCTCCACCCACTCTGTAGATCCCACCTGCACCCACAGCACCTCATGACTTGCTCCTGTGCTCATCCATTTGTGCACATGATTCAACCTTTGGCTTTAATGCTGTTTGAGCATCAATTATGAGCACAAATTTTCTAAATTTCCTCAAAAAGCATGGCCAGCACTCCAGTTCCACCTCAATCAGATTGGCTGCAAAATACAAAATATGCATGTGCTGAGGTTCTTCTGTCTCAACTGTCCAATGTATTAGGACCAACTCTCACACATACATGACTATATATTCAACAGTACTGCAAGGGTTGAGAATTATTTGATTGTTGCAACAGCAAGGAAAACATTTAATCAATATACTTAACATTACATAGTGCAATATAAAATATACACATTGATGACTAAAGGGAGCATAATAATTTAGCCTCAAATCAATGTATGCACAGATCCCAAACTCTTAATATCTGCTCAAACAGGAGAGGTATGTGAGGGAGAAGAACAGTTGACAGACCAGACCATACTCTTCAGCATCCCAACTGCACAACACAATACTTCTTCTTGGTCTCCACCCCTTCCATACAAGCTCACCCAACCGCTGGGCAACCTGTGCACACCCAAATTCTAACTGTCAGACCAGACCCCATGCTTGCAGACCATATGAAGGATTTGCCTGGTGCAAAAACCAGTGTGCCCCTCTTGTTATGACCAGGAAAACATGGGTCCAGTCTCAATGGAGACAAGTTATACCAGAAGGATGTAAAACTTGGAACATCTGAGACAAGGCTCTCAGTTATGCTGGCTTTAGATACCTCTCCTTTCTTTTGCCTTCAGCTTGTCAGACACATTGGTTCTCATGTCTCAAGAAAGTCTTGGCTTGATTGTTAGCACTAAGCACACAACAGAAATAATTCAACTAGAGGCACTACTCATCAGCACAAATATGCTCAAATGAGCTACCCACAGTGACATGTAAGATATCCCTTGAGAAGCTAGACCTCTAGAAGTGATGCCGTTCCACTGTGGGGATCCACAGCACCAAAAACCCAAGCATCACGGTGATTTCCTAATATAATGTACCTGCCCCATATGCATATACAAAATGTCAGCTCATGGGAAGCAACTTCACTTATGCATGACAGCAATAGTTTCTCATTGCAAATAACTGAACACCCAGGCCTCAAAACCCAACATCTTGGCAAATCCTCATTTGTTACATTTCTAAAACACAAGTTACATTTCTGTGTTAAGAAGGAATTCCAGAAATCCACTCTTTCCTGCATGCTCATCCTGCAGAAGCTCAACACATTACCCAATAATGTAGGCCTTTATCACTAGAATTGCAGCACAATACCTATCAGGCTCCTCTGCTCCTTTTATGCTGGCAATCACATTCCGTATTCGCATCACAGTCTGATTCGCCTGAAAAAGGTCATCCAACCCTCATTGGTCAGTCCCTCTCTAATTGGTGTCACTCAACTTCAAGCCAATCTATGTGGCCATTACTTCCATTCTCAGTACTCTGTGTCAGGAGCATACATTGACACCAGTAAAAGTGTGTTTAGGCACTCACCTGCCGGTTGGAAGAGTACAAATATCATAGACAACGGAATAATGAATAGGATCAGTACTTGAAATAAATCTCATGAAAATCAAGAAATCTCCATGCTTGTGACTAATAAAGCCAGAAGAAGGTTCAAAATTTCCCAATAAGGACTGATTATGAACACTGCTTGAAAGCACAAACATGATGGGAAGGAAATGACACAGCTAGATGCAAGAATAAGTTCACAAATGTAGCCATTCACACACAATCTTCTCAACCACATTGAACAAAAGTACATAGCAAGGAGACAGCTCACACAAAATGAGAGGTTGAGCACTCCAGGCCCTCGTCCAACCCTGTATTGAGGCAAATCCAGGGCACCATGCCAGTTGGCTGGGGAGACTGGACCACTTAAAGAGGCCAGTATGGGTAGTGCATCCTCAGCCGAAATGGGCAGTGATGGGATGGTAGGAAGCATGGCCTCAGGATCTGAGACTGATATCCTTTCTGCATTGGGAGTGCTAGGCCAGTTAGGAGTGAGAGGGTCACCAATCCCTCTGTATATTGAACCCCTTTGAGTGCCACTGGGAGGCAGCCATTTTGAATCTGGGTAAACTCCTTCAGTGTAGTTAGCTGCATAATCTTGAGGATCTGAGTAGATAATAACAGCAACTGCCCCAGCCTGGGCTGCATTCTCAACAATGTCTCCTCGATAAATTGATCCATACTTTGCAATTACAATTGCATCCTTGACATTTATCCCCAATTCTACCAGCTTCTGGAAATCCTCCACTCTCCCATAATTAGCATACACCACTTCAGCACTCACATTTCCAGAGGGAGCATAACCATGAAATGTTGGCGTCACCTTTGGGTTGCTACTATAGGTATCTCCTTCCACAGGCTTCTCTTCCAGTAAGAGCGTGAGAGGCTCCTTTGTGGGGACACTGAGGATAAGAGAACGGTGTAAAGGATATGAAAGAAGCACATCATAATCTGTGTAATGTGCAGAAAGGCCATACTCCTGGAACCTCTGGAAGACATACTCTGCAGTTGCAAAATCTTCAGGGGTGCCTGCCAGATGTGGCTCCTTGGTGAGATGAAAAAGATGATTCCTAAGAGTCACATTGTTCAGAGATCCGATGAATGCTTGTTGCCAATACTGTTCCTGTAAGAATAACAAATCACCACAAAATTCACTTCTCAACCACACTGCAACAAAGAAATGCAGACTAGAATTTGCTATCGAGATCTGACAGCACTCAATGCTCATGAACATGTCAACAAAGTTCCCACACAAAACTGGGAAGACGGGAAAAAAAATGGGTGGTCAGTCTAATTAAGGCAGGCAATTTCAGAATTTGGAAGCTGTTGAGACTCATGAAAGAGAGACATAGAGACACAGAGACAGGTGTGTGGCTGGGGAGAGAGGTACAGTATATCCGCCTGCCCTCGCTGGTATGAGGATGTTGAGCAGCGCAATGGACAGCACCAGGACAACCGCACCGAGCAGTAGAAACTTGGCGCAGATTTGCGACTTCGAAGGGGATTTTGCGGTCGGGCGGCCGTTGAGCAAAGGTGGTGAGTCCCCTGGGTCGAGCTCACGGTCCTTGCTACAAGACAACCATGGAACTGTGGGCAGGATCTGGCAGTGCGCTAACAAATCTTTCACCTCCTTCATTGTCCTCTGTGTTTTCTTTTGCCTCTCTGCACTCTCGTGTTGTCAATGCTCAAAATTCGGTGCTTAAAAGCAAAGTACTGGAATGGTCGAAGTCGAAGAACCGCAAAGTGGAAAGATTTGCCCACTGTGAAACTGAATCCACTAGCGCGTACTGCATTACATTCTCAAACGGAAGAAAATTCGGATGTGGTGAGCAGCAGCTGCAGCAGAACGTGTCGCATGCGGTGAATGCAAAAGACAGGACGCATAACAGAGGGCATGCTCACACGGAATCACGCAACAGCAGGTGCGGGCGCATAAACATGAAGCGAAAACAGGCGATGTGATGGTTCAGCACTCGACTGCGTCATCATTGCATATGTGCGACTGTCCTTTCCTTCCCCAAACATCCGCGAACAATATTCTCTTTCTTTGTCAGCCACAGAGTTTGGATCCAACAAAGAAGAAGAAGACAAAAAACTTCATTTACTACAACAACTCCGCTACAAAGTACCAGAACCGGAGTTCAGGCGGGTGGCCGTTACCAAAATCAGACGATCTTCACCAAATTCTTTACCGGATAAAAAGCGCCGCACAACATGGAGCATCGTACATTGTTTCCCGCCTCTTTTCAGTCATTCTTCATGTGCGTTCTTTGGATCGAGGAGAAAACTGCAAAAGACAGTGACGACAAATGAGAAGAAGTTCGAGGGGAGAAAAGAAAGTGTACCTCGATCTCAGGCACAAACAGACAGTATCGAGTGCTCGTTGGGACGGGGACTCTGAGACTCTCTTTCTCGAGGTCCCGATACTCGTGTGCTCATCATTCTGTTTTTGGAACATCTGCCACCACGCCGACGACGACGACGAAGATGACGATCAAAACCTGATGTCAGCCACGAAATTCCTGATGCCCTTCTGACATGAAATCTCAAAAGAAATCTCTGCATCCGATCTCGAAATCTTCGACTCCTAATTGTGTTGCTTACTTAAAGAAAGAAAAATAATTCTTTGAATTGTGAAGGCGAAGAAGAAGAAAAAGAAGGAAGTGCTCATCACTCAAAGCAGAACAAAATGTTTGGAGGCTTCGACTCTGAAATTATGTTAAATGCTCAAAAATAAAAGAAATCGCTGAGTAAGGATTATTTTCAGTCCAAACTGTCCATTGCAGTCAAGATTAAGATATCTCCATCTTTGGAAACAACAATGAGGACCAAATCTTGATGCCAACAACACACAATTCCTGGTGCTCTACTCACATGAAATCTCGAAATTTTCAACTACGAATTTCTTGCAATCTCGAAAGAAACCTCAGAATCTGATCTCGAAAGCTTCAACTCCGAATTCGTGAAATCTCTGAATCTGATCTCGAAAGCTTCAACTCCGAATTTTGGAAGTCTGTGAGCCCATTCTCGAAATCTTCAGCGCCGAAAGAATTGTTATGGCTTCCTGAAAGAAAAGAAAGGAAGAGAGAGAAAAAAAAAATCTTTGAATTGCTGAAAGGCGAAGAAGGACGTGAGCTCGTCACTCAATGCGGAACAAATTCGTTTGAAGCTTCGACTCTGAATTTTGTGTTTGTTACTTAAAACACACACACACACACTCTCTCTCTCTCTCTCTCTCTCTCTCTCTCACACACACACACACACACACACACAAGAAAAAACTCTGAATGGCTTCAACTCCAAACTGTGCTCATCAGTCAAAACCAACAAAATCTTTGAAAAACTTCAAAACCTAATTTTTTTCAAAAACTTCAAAACCAAGCAAATCTCTTTGAAAACTTGAAAACCAAGAACTCTTTGAAAAAGCAGCAAAATCTTGCAAACTTCAAAATCAAGAAATCTTTGAAACCTTAGATTTCAAGTCTAATGATGTGCATGTTTAGGTACTCCAAACAACCAACGAGGAAACTATTATAAATTTTCCGCCTTGATGTGATCATTTTTAATTATGTTTTAATTCTAATCTTAAAAATGTTTGAATCTTCAACTTCAATTGTGCTCACTGCTTGAAACAAAAGAGAAAGTAGTTAAATATTTGAAACACAACAGAATAATGTCCTTGAAATCTTCAACCCTAATGTGTTAATTTTCGTTATTTATTAAAATTTTAATAAAAAAATGTTTGAATCTTCAACTCCAAATGTGCTCGTCACTCGAATCGAAAGAGAAAATGATTAATTATTCAACAAAACAAAACATTTCTATAAAATCTTCAACCCTACTATGGTTATTGTGGAAAAAAAAACCCCAAAGAAACCTTTGAATCTCTCAACTCTTAAAGACAATTCACACTTGAAGTAATGCAATTGATATTTCGACAATTTATAACCTCTATTTAAATACAAACTATTTTTTAAAAATTTAACAAACGTGGCATGGCAATGTGATGAACTATAAACTATCATAAGGCTATCAAGGAATGATAACATAAAAGTTAATCTATTTACATTCTGATAATTTTTTCAAAAATTGTACATTCTCATGCAAATAATAGTTGTCAATTTGGAGCCTAGGATGGTACATTACTAATTCATCACCAAGCTTGTGTTGCGCACTCATCCCATGTGCTTTTTAAAAAATCTTTCCTATGTGTTTGAAGTTTATGTTTGAATTCATTTTGTTGTGCATAATTTTTAGTGATGGATAGTCAATTGATCATAACAACAAAATTCCTTTAGAATCAAGGAAAGAGAGAGGCAAGGTAAAGGGAAAACATGGTTGAACTTCACTTAGTCAAGTGCAATTGGAAACATCTACATCACCATGTGTTGCAATGTTTGGAGAATATTGTAATGTTGCAAACAATGTTAAACATTAGAAGAGGAGATGCAATGCCAAACATAGGAACAACAAATGCAATGCCAAGAGAAAATGTAACACCACAAGTAGCATTCAACATAAATGATAAACCTTCTCAACAACAACAAGGTAATTGGGAGCATTTTGAGATTTTGTCTTTGATTCGATGCAAAAGATTGGAGCATCATGCTCTAAAGGAATTAATCAATATTTGTTTTCACATGGTATTTGCCACACAGATGTCAAGTGATAATGATTATTTATATAATTAATTTTAAATCAATTATGCTTAAATTAATTTAATTAAACTAATCTAATTTAGGGTGTAATTTAACTATGAACCAATTCTAGTGTGAATAGGTTCAAGTTAATTTGTGGATTATATATAAAACCCAAGTTTTATGATCTCAAATCCCTCTTTGGGAGATTCCTATGTGTTGCAAATGAGTTGTTTGGATATGGTGTATCATTTAGAGTTTTATTTGTTATGTGATGTATGTGTGACAACAATGATAGTTGTAGGCACTAATGTGATAGCACACAACATAGAAAAGGGATAAGCTTGTTAAAAATTTGTAGAAGATCACAAGATTGAAATCCACTACAAGGGCAAAATGTGTAAATATAAGTGGAATGGATTAAATTTTGATTACAAGAAAATATTTGATTATCACATGAAAATTAACAACCACACTATATTTTGGGATTTGACAATTAAAAAACACAATTACCACCAACTTTCAAAGCAATTCAACCAAAAGTTCTACTATGCAATTCAAGCATTCCAAGGAGAGAAGATGATAAATGCAATTGGACATGTAAGAGATATTTGCATCAAAGTATCTTGATTCAATTTACACACTACCAAATATAAAATTGGATATAAAAGACTTTATTACACCCCAAACATCTCTAATGCAAAAGCTTTTGGGGAATGATTATGTGTCTAATGACCATGGAAATGAAATTGCTACAAATACAAATGTCATAAGCCTAAATGATTTATGAATCAAGCCAAGATAATTAACACTTCAATTTTGTGAACCTTCCCAACACTCCAACTATACCTATAAGTCATTCAACAACACCAATAGTTCGTGAGAGCAAAGGTGTAAAGTGTAAATGATCAATCATTTTGCCCCGAATATGTGAAACTTCAAACAAAAATAACAAGGTCGTCATTGATGTTATAAAACACATGAATGTCACAAAACTAGAAATTTAAAAACATCGTAATAAAACACACTAGCAAATAGCCAAGTAGCATTTGGCATATTCGAAGGCCAAAAATAGAAAATTACATTAAACAAACAAGAATTTGGTTAGTGTTCCAACAAGTATGAGTGCAATAATGTACCATGTTTTCTTGCAAAACAAAATTGATTAAATGCCTTTAGCTATGGAACTATAGTCACATTCTTCAGATGATGCAAATCAAAAACTCAACACAATCCACTTGGATGATGATAGTAATAAATAGCAAAATTGAAAAAATGAAAGGTAGTTTAGTGCAAGGTAAATGTAGAAAATTTCAAACCTTTGAACTTAAACTTCATTCAATTTTATAATGTCCTTGATATAGCTTGTTTGCATGTGCATTCTAGTAAGAAATACAACTTGATGTTGATCAATACCTTTGAATTTGAGGCATACAATTTCCAAGATATTATTCAAGTTGATTTTTTTGTGCAATCCCAAACATCACATTGACTTATAAATGTGCCTATTCAACTTTAACATCAACACCTACTTGTGGTTTGTCCCCCATCCTTACACTTGGCTGATCATTTTCAACTTCCAATTGGGCCATAAGAGTTAATATATTTTCATCCCTACCATTCATGATCAAATTATGCAATCTACATCAAACATATGATAACATCAAGTAAGAAAAGGATATCTAGACTCATCTTGAACAACAATTCCCTAAACATCTTCAAAATCTCAAAAAAAGTTTTCCACAATGTCACTTCTACCACAACACATTACCAATTAAATGATGTTTTAGAAATAATGTGCCAAACATTGATTTGCTTGTGAGGCACCATCAACCAAGGCAAAAGGGGATACCCTTTATCACCAAGCAAATATTGTTTGATCCCTTCTTGTCCATAGTCAATTACAAATTAATTTCCATCAGTGGCTTAATGATATAAAAAAACAATTGTAGGACTTGGGCATCACTCACTAAGCCAAGGATGCCAAACAAAATTGTCTTGAAACCTCCTATGATTGTCCACTACTACTTATATTTAGAATATATTGTAACCTTTAGACGTGAAAGAATAATAATCAACTACAAAAATCTCACCTTTTGGCTTTTGCAAATGGATTGTGTTGCATCTATGGTGTCATGGATTAATGGCAAGCCATAAAACTCTTTGATTCTAACCATGACCTTAAGTAAATCATTCCTTTGATTCCATCAAATCACTAGAAGAAATCTTCAAATATATGACTAAGTTTATGATGGGTATTCTAGTCATAAAAGACATATGTGAAATCATTAGTCATAGTTTAATCATTGTGTAATTTTTTTTACTATTAAAAATTATAATAATTGATATTATTATAATGTAAATGACAAGATATATTTTTATTTCCATTATTTTTAATTTCATTATTTTTCATCCTACCAATTGTTGACACATGTCACCACCTAAACTAAGCAAAAAACTAGTTTAAGTGGTTAAATAACCACCTAATCTACTTAGGTAGGCACCTAACCTAGGTAGTTTATATTCCATTATTGAATATTTATAAAAATGTCATTTGTGAAGTTTGATCCTTGGACCCCAAGGATGGAATTGAATTTTTTTACCACCAAACCACCCCACATGTTGTGTAAACAATTTAGTGTTTATTTTACTTAAACTTCAAGTCACTTTTTTCCTTATGAAAGTTGAATGAGGCTAGAAAAAATAGTTTTGACATTCGAATTTATACTAACATAATTGATAGAATGAAAAGATCTTAATAAATTATCTATGATGATTTCTTGTGTTCAAGAAAATAACTTAGTTGGTCAAAGTGCTAGTTTGTCATGCCAGAAGTCACGAGTTGAAATCCTATTTTTCCTAGTTAAATTCAAATCCAGGAATAAACAATTATACCAATCAATTTATAAAAAATATATATATTTTTATAAACTATTAACTTTTTTATCAGTTCAAATTTATTTCTTGGAAGATTTCATATGAACATTTTTCAATAAACAAACCACACATATTATGAAGGAAGGAATTAAATAAACAAAGCTCGAGAATAATAACACAAAGAAATCTACAATTATTGCCATGATTTTAAAGTGTTACCTTTGGTTTTATCTAGTTTATTCTAGGAAGAAGTGTAATGTGTTCCAAAAATTGTTGATGGTTCATTGTGGATGCACATAGATGTGTAAGAGTTCCTTTTTTTCCATGGGGGTGGTGAAGTTGTTTTTGCTTTTGTGGTTTGAAAAAAAGTTAGATCTTACACATGGCAATTATTGCATTGATGATGATGGCATTTGTTGTGTTTGTACAAATATTGGTAATTTTCTCTTTTGATCTACACAACCAAAGATATCTAAAGTAGACCTAAATGCAATTTCCTCTCAATCTCCAACCCAAATGCAATTTCTCTCCCACCACCACTAATAATTGTGTTGTGGGATAATTCCAAATTGAACATCATTAATTTTCATTTGCCATGCCCCTAAAACCTTCCAAAACCTCAACACCCTAAAATGATGGTTCGTGTGATGGGAAAACTTATTATCCATGCAACATAATATTTGGCACCTCAACAAAGGAATGTTGTTGCTCCCATTTTGCAACATTCATCTTGTGTGTAACAAAACATTGTTTTCGTTCAGCAAGGCTTGTGACTTTCTTCAAGCATGTGGGTGTTCCAATGTGGCTTTTTCCAATTAGCAACAAGATTTGTAGTGAATCAACAATGTATGGCATAACCCTCATCCCCTACCACCTCTTTTTAAAACTTGATACACTTTTCACATATGTTTCCACACTTGTGTTTTACACACTATGTTCACCACCATTTAAAAAAAACACTTGTAAGAAAAAAAAATGAAAGCAAAAAGCTTCAATATGAAGCATGAAAAGAAGAAAAACTTGGTGGAAGAACTATGATGGCAAAATAACTTAACATGATACTTAATTCATGTCAAGGCTTGATGCAAAATTGTGTTTTGCGCCTCGTTCAAGAGCTTTTAAAAAAATTGATGTGTTGGTGAATATGACTTCTGTATCAGGCAAACATGATTTCTGGTGCCATGTTTATTTGATTTTACAAATAATTTTATTATGAATGAAGATGGACAATAATGTATGAACTTTGTATGTTGTGAATGGATTTCATACATTATGGATGAAAGATGGATGAAAATGGATGAATATCATATATGTTGATGAATATCATGTAATAAATGAAAAATGAAAGGTGATAAAATGAATTTCATCCATTATGTATGAAAAAAGACGATTGCAAATGAATTTCATACATGTGGATGAACTTCATTTAATAAAGAAAAGTTGAACAATGATGGATAAATTTCATCCATAATGGATGAAAAATGAATGTTCATGGATTAATTTCATTTATAACGATGATGTTGATGATAATTTTCACAAACGATCACATAAACTATGTTAATTAAATTAATCCTAAATGTCAAAGTAATAAATGCTTAATGAATTAATGTGAAATGTCATTTGTGACACATTAAACTTTAAGAAATTATGTTTTTCAATAAATGATGACATTTTTAATTAGTGAATTACAAACCATTTGCCATGTGTTCACGAATCCTAATCACATATCAACTTGTTAGAGGTGATGCTACAAAATTCTTCATCATAATTAATTAGATTTAAAATAACCAACACAAATAATATGCCATAACCTTGTATTTTAATATCAGGAGCAAAATCTTTGAGTAAAATTGGATAATGATGTGCTAATTTTTCAAAATTTTGTTAAAAAGTACCTTGTAATAATATGCAAGTTGTTTGCATCTAACATGTAAATACTCATTTACTACTTGACAACTCTTAAGAAAATTTCAAAGCATGAATTGGAACAATCTCATTGCCTACAAATTTTTTCTCTGCACCTAGAGACAAGCCTTTGATGCTATTATAACATTTAAATTTTAGTTTATTAAAATTAATTCCTCAAAACAATTCAAGGATCCCATTGTTAACAATGTAATTGGCCATATAATTTAAACTTTATTTCATCTCTAATCACAAGACTATTCCACAATAACTGAAATATTCCCATATATTTTTTACACTAATCCTATAACCCTTGTCTATATACAAATCACTGATATTTTAGAAAAAATTCCTAATGTTGCATCATTGGCTTACCATCCCAAGGGGGAATTAATATTAAATAGCAATAGCAAACCTTGCTAAATAGTAAAAAAACCTAGTTAAAAAAATGCTACCATACTAAACCCAGAATCCAAATGCGACAATAAAAAATTTCAATTTTTCTTCAAAGATTTGACGATTTTTTTCTTTTTTTTTTTTTCCAAAAAAGGGAATATTGTGGTAAAATATTCCCTTAATTTACTATTATTTGTCCCATTTTTGGCAAAATTTTGCACCAAAAGAAAAGTATGCTGCAGACAGGGTTTAAAAAAAATTCCCATCAACAACACAAGTCTCACATTTCTTACCATTAAAATATTTTTTTTGGGTAAAAGGAAAACAAGTATTTGCAAAAGAAATGCCTAATAAAAATGCTCCATATACGTATATCATGACATATACGTCGTCTCTCCCGATTTATGTATACGTATTCCCCCTATACTATGTACGTCGGTGCTTCCTTCAGCACAGTGGAGCTTCTGTGGGCACGAAGCAACAAACGCTCGTGTTTTGGCAAGCGATTTGCACTCTTTTTTTTTGCATACCATTACATTCTTCGGAGATGTAACGGTGAGTTTCGTTTCCTTTGTTTAGGCGTTCGTCTTTGGAGCTGAAAGGAAGAGGGAGTGGAAAGGATTAGGGATCGAGTAGTTTAGTAGTAGTCCTGATGGAGGATGCTGATGGAGGTCTTAGCTTCGATTTTGAAGGAGGTTTGGAGGTCGCAGCTGCTCTTTTGAATGCTGTGGGTTCTTCTGGTGGAGGCGGGGGAGGAGGAGGAGGAGGAGGCGGAGGAGGAGTTGGTGGTGGTGGTGGTGGTGTTGCAGCTGGGGCGCAGGCTGTGGCCCAGAATGCCAACAACGCTCCTGCAGCGACGGCGCTAGCGGCTCCCAAGAGTACGCAAGGGCGGAAGAATTACCGGCAGACAGTTTGTCGTCATTGGCTGCGCGGGCTGTGTATGAAGGGCGATGCGTGTGGGTTTTTGCATCAGTATGACAAGGCGCGTATGCCAGTGTGTCGGTTTTTTGCCAAGTTCGGCGAGTGCCGGGAGCCTGATTGCATCTACAAGCACACAAATGAGGATATTAAGGAGTGTAATATGTACGTCGCTTCTTTTTTACCGTTTGCATATCTCCCTAACTCTTGTTTTCTCGATAATGTTGTCTTTTTCTTCCCCCTCTCTGAGCAGTACTTCAAAGTTTGTTCGTTGAGGGTGTGTTTCTGGTGGTTGGAGTGGGTTTAGGGTTTGCGTGATCCTTATGCTATAGATCCCAGAGATTTCTGTGCTGGATGACGAAGACTTAGCTTTAGCTTCATCGGTGAAGGACCTTTGGAATACTGACTATAACCAGCCTTAGAAACTCACATTCCACTTCCAAATATCGCTTGTTTCATTTTGACCTAAATCTGTTTTCGAGGGTTTTGCTATTCCGACTGCTGCTGTCATCATGCTTCTTTTTTGAGTTGTGGAGTTCCTCTTTAGTCCAATGTAGTGTGCCAAATTCTCATCAATCTGCTGGCCAGCATATTGCTCACTGAAGAACCCCTCCACAAAACAATGAACACATCATAGCATTGGATTAGGGTTTCAGATGTAGTCACCAGATGATTTCAGTTCTTTGTTGTGCATTCTTTTGTTCTCCTTCTTCTAGGGGAGGGATCTCTGTTCATCTCTGTTAATGTCAGTTTGCTGGAGCAAAAGGCTCCACCTGCTTACTGTTATGGTGGCCCCAAGTAAACAAGTGCATGTAGAGGTTTTGCAAGTAAATTGCTGAATCATCTAGGTTTAGCAGAGTCTGCATACTGTCTGCAAGAATCTGTAGTTGTTGCAGCTGTCTGCAAGGATGTGTAGTGGCATGATGCAAGTATGGTCATATTCTTGTGCTAAACCAGGTAAATGTGTATATGTGCAGGTATAAGCTGGGATTTTGCCCTAATGGACCTGATTGCCGGTACCGACATCAAAAGCTTCCTGGCCCACCACCATTAGTAGAACAGAATTTTCAAAAGTTGCAGCATCGTGTCTATGCTGTTAACAGTAATGCACATCATGGTAAATTTGTGCCCCCTCGTCCTCAGGATGGATCATTGGCTGCAGGAGAAGGAAGTCAGATCGCTGAAGAGGATGCACAACTGCCACATTCAGTGCATCCAACTGCTCCACAACTGCTACCTGCTCAAATGCCCCCACCTCATGCTGTACCCAATGGGCCTCCAAACCCACCTACATTTGTGTCAGCTGCAACTCCCCTGCCTACTGGCTTTTGTAGGTAAGTTAATTGCATATTTCAGGACATATCTTCCAAGTTTCTATAAATCAAATCTTAACAAACAAAAGAGTTCTGTTTAGTACTGCTGGCTTTGGAGTCTTCTATATGATTATTTCACTGGGCATCTTAATCCTAAGTAAATGGTTTTCAAAACCCTCTTTCTCTTCAAAATTCATCCTCTGAAAGTTCCCTTTCTTCTTTCTCTCTTTTTTCTTCCTCTTTTCTTGCTGGGTATTTTCTGGGAGCTGATGAAGTCACTGGGGATGTTATGGTAGCTAGTCAATACCATACATTTTTTTGGGAAAATGGCAGATGTTTTTCCATTTCTCCAAGTTTAGATTGAACATTTGCAAATCTCAGGCTTTGTAATAAATGCACTTTTGCAGGTACTTTATAGTGAAGAGTAACAACAGGGAGAATCTGGAGCTATCTGTAGAGCGGGGATTGTGGGCTACACATCGCAACAATGAGGCCAAACTGAATGAGGCTTTTGATACATGTGACCATGTGATCCTTGTATTTTCGGTCAATGAAACACGTCACTTCCAGGTAGCCAAATGCTTTCCTTGTAACTTTAGAAACTCTCTGGTTTTGCAAACATAGGGTGAAGAGGCCACTTCCCTCTAGAGTTGAAGTACGAATGCTGAGGACTCGCATTTGTGGGGATACAGAATGTGCGCTCGAGTTTTCCAAGTGACGGCATTGTTTCCAGCTTGGTGATGTGCAGGTAGAGAAGGATAAGTTTGTTTCAGGATGCAAGTTCTCACTTTGTTGTGCTTCCACCATTCGTGTGGGTCAGTAGGCACTTGACTCTTGTAGTCAGTTTTCAATGTCTGGGTCTCTCATATATCTGGGTTTTTCATGAGGGTACTACTGGGATACTGTGGGCTGTAGGGCTGTGCAAGAATGATGTCAAAGATTGGAGGGGTTATTGGGGGTGGAGGATGGAAGTATGCGCATGGTACTGCACATTATGGCCGCAACTTTAATCTGAGGTGGCTGAAGGTGAGGCTTAATCCCTCTGCCTGCTATTCTGCTGCTGATTCTCTCTAAGTAACTATGTCCAGCCTGGTGATTCAATGTGGTGCTTCTGCTTCAAGTCATATAGGGTTCAATTGACCAGAGAAAGAATGCTTCCTTGATCTTAAGCCCTTCAAGAGGCTGCTCACAGAGTCTTCCGGGGTGGGTGGGAGTAAGATGGTGTTCTCTGTTCTTTTGTTCTTGTGAGGACAACATACATTCCAGGCACTATTAATATGTCTGATATGATGAGTGAATCTGTCACTGAACAATCCGACATCATTGCACTTGGAATCTTTTGAAGGTTCCTGTGTTGTAAGGAGTTTCCTGTGGTTATATCATGCATAAACTTTCCTTCTTTTAGAGGTGAGGTACTACTGGGGAGATATGTTCCAACCCCGGACATAAGTGAGGTAGCCAAGGAGTCTCCTAACCTCAGAGTAATGATTTGGCAGGCATCATTGTGTGTGGGGACTTTTGAATGTCTACCGGTCCTCTACTGTCCTGATATGTGACATAGTCCAGTGCCTGCAGACATTACTGTTTTGGTCTTATGGGGGAAATATGATGTGGTGTTGCAGTTGTGTGAACTCTCATTCAACAAAACTCGGCATTTGCGGAATGCCTACAATGAAAATCTCCCTGTGAAGGTTTTTTTGCAACCTTTAATTTTGATTTGATACATGACGTTTGTGGATGGTAAAATTTGCAGGAGTACCTTTGAGTGTAGTGTACTAGATTGTGCATGTTTGTTGACTCTCAGGTTCAGTAGTTATTTCTCACAATTTTCTTTTGGTTTATAGAGCAAGAGTCTTTTCTCTATAAAACCAGAGACCATCTTTCTACCAGATGACGGAGAGAATATACAGAAAGCAAGTGTGTTTTCTGCAACCTACATTTGCTCACAAAATCTTCTTGCTATGTCTTCAGATTAGTAGGGACTGTCAGGAGTTAGAGCCAAGTGTGGGAGAGCAACTGGCATCATTGTTGTATGGGGAGCCTGACAGTGAACTTCAGGTAATGCCTCGTGTTGTGAACCTTGATTGAATCTTTGCATTCTTTGCTTGAGGAAGCTTTTCATGTCATAGATTATTGCAAATGTTGATGTATGTTCAAGGCTGAGATCTAGAGTTGCCAACAGTTTTAACATAAGGCTCTTGAGTTACGGCTATCTGGAGATGCTGATAGAGATGGAGGACACCTGGTTTGGAGATTTGGTGTGAAAGGGAAAATATCTGGCCTCAGGCTGGCAATATGCATCTTAGTAGAAGGAAAGTGGCTTTGGGGATGAAAACGGGAGTGTTTTTCTAAGTGATTTGGGTTGTGGGTATATTGTGGCATGTCAGGCTGTTGCTAAGGAGGCAGAGAAAAAGCGGGAAGAAGAGAGAGCAAGGGGGGGCCAGGAGACTGAGCATGATGCAGCAGATATCATTCCTTTTGAGGATAATGATGAGGAGGAGCTTGATGATGATGACAGTGAAGAAGATGAGGGTACTAGTCAGTCCACGTCACCAGCACCATTTATGCAAGCGGGCCGTGTCCGGCCACCAGTAGGAATGGGAAGAGGAGGTGGTGCATGGCCTCCCTATAGACCCAATGGACCTAATTTTGATGGCCTGGGCAGAGGAGGAAGGGGAATGCTGGGAGGGCCCGGTCCAGGGGGCAGAGGGTTACCTTTCCATCCTGAGATGGGTGGTGGAGGTGAGGGCTTTGGCATGGGCTTTGATAGGTTTGCGATGGGTGGCCCTGCAGATGTTTTTATAGGTCCTGGTGATGCATTTGGGGGTCCTCCTCCAGGACCTGGTCGGGGTTTTCCTCCTTTTGGGCACCCTGGAGGACTTGGACCTGGATTTGGAGGTCCTGAATTTCCAAATTTTGGACCCATGGATGGCCCAGGGATGGGAATGGGCTTTGCAAGACCACCTCCCCCCAATGGCATGATGATGGGACCAAATGGTCCTGGTATGTTAGGACCTCCACAAGGGATGCTTGGGGGAGCACCAATGATGGGAGCAGTGGGTCGTCCTCCACATTTCATGGGATCAGGCCCAGGCATAGCAGGCCCAGGGCCAATGGGAAGGGGTCCAACAAGACCCATGGGCATGCCATTTCGACCTCCGTTTGGTCCTGGAAGGGGGGGAGGGCGAGGAGCTCAAGGAGAACAGCAGCAGAAGAGGAGAAGAACAGATCGCAGTGGTGGTGTTACCAAACAAGGAGGTGGAGGTAAAGGGCGCCAAAATCTTCCTGCAGCTGCATATGATGAAGGTGCACAGGTAGAGACCACTGGGGGGGTCCAAAGGCAGCAAATGCCTGGCTCTGGTGGTGCTCAGGATGAAGCTGAGAGTGAGAGTGAGGATGAAGCTCCCCGGAGATCAAGGCATGGACAACCAAAGAAGAGACGGCGAGAATTTGACAATGAGGAGGGAGGCATGAACGGTGGACAGATGTGGGAGCAGCATGGGTCGGTGCAGTGGGATTCACCTTCAGTGGGTAGAGAGGAACCTGATGATGCAGGGTTTTAGAGCTTTCTTTTCCTCATTCTTTTTGCTCTCATCATTTCACACTTTCTGCGGTCTGCTGTACAGCATCTTGTTGAGTCAGTAGGAAGTTCCTCTCATGTCTAGTATATGAGTTGCTCAAATTGCACGATAAAAACAGCCACTTCAGGGCATCCTTTAAATTTTCTGCTCTGTACTTAAGGTGTGCCTGGTCTCCAGCAAAGAACACAAAAGATGAGATTCATTCTACAGGAGAATGACTCAGTGTATTTAGATGAGCACAGAATGGAAGAGGAAGAACCTGAAGTTGAAGAGAACTAAGATGGCAGGTGTGATGGGTTTCCCTTGTGACAATCATCTTGAACATGTTTGATTTGCCGGGTTGATTGTAGAATGAAGAGGAGCTGCTCCCCCAAATATTGCGATGGATGTTGTATCTTCCTAACTCTGTCTAAAAATCAAAGAACAATTGTGTTTTCATATTGTACCATGCTTTTGCTTGCAATTCAAACTTCAAGAATTCTCATGCACCATTAATTTTGCTGTAATGATGTGTAATAGCCAGCCAGGTTCAAAAGAGATTTGCCAATTGCTGGCAACTCTTGAAGAATCTGGTGATGGGTGATGGTTGATTTTGAAACTGTTGGTATAATCTTTCCCTCTCATCACATTGTTTTTGTGCTTGGCACAATCAAGGATTGAAAGAAAGAGTGGTTTCCTGACATCATCAACACTGTGTGATGAGTCTCTTGATTCGATGCTGCAGGGAATCTAGAGTCAAGGATACTTAAAGATGAAATCTGAATGCTGAAAAGGAGAAATCACAGATCAAAGAAAGTCGTTCCAAAGTAGAAATGAACAATTAAGGAAGCTGAAAGACACAAGAATCAAAATGTTGAAGAAGAGAAATTCACAGATCAAGAGAGTCATTGTTCTAGAGAAGAATCCAGAGTTAAGGGAGAGAGAGAGAGAGAGAGAGATTTGAACGCTTATAGGAAAGCTGACGGTTACGAGATAGTCAAAGCGATCTGCTGCTACAGTTGCTTGCGCGACTTCCGCGTCGGAGATGGTTTTGCTTAGGGTTTGAGGAGGGAGGAGCTTCACACTGCAATGTGTGCATGTTTCTTTTCACAGAACGGTTTGTTTGTTGTCTCCTCTTTCCCTCTATCTTTTGTTTTGTTTTCCTTCGAGGGGGGAGTGAAGGTGGTTTCGCGATGGCGGCGGCGGAGGAGGAGGTGAAAACGCTGTTCGTGTCCGGTTTGCCTGACGACATCAAGGAGCGCGAAATTCACAACCTATTTCGCATTTACGATGGCTACGAAACCTGTCAACTCAAGTATTCCGGGCGAGGATTTCAGGTAAACTTTGCAAATTTCTGAGAAAAAAGGTGTACGCCACACCAGGCGCATGGCATTACGTCGTCATTTTGTGAGAGTTTGCAAAACAAAAGAAGAAGCGAAGAAGAAGAAGAAGCAGCAGGAGCCGCTTTGTATGTACACAGAATGTCACTAGATCTTATGTGACTTAAGATCTCTTGTTTGATTCTGGAAATTCTTGTGGCAGATTGTAGCTTTTGCAGTCTTCACAGATCAAGCATCAGCACTGAAGGCAAAGGAGGCTCTCAATGTATGGAATCCTGGCGGACTTCTTCTTCATCTCTCCTGTTCTTGTGACTTTGGCATCTGTCTCACAATCAAAAGAGATATCTGATTTCCATGGAATTGAGTTTGTTGGCATTCATTCATTGCCATGTGGAATGTAGAGAAAACTGATTCATGTTTGAAGATCTTATGCTTTGTTGTAGCGGCACTTGGAACACTTTTTTTTTCCCTCCTTCATTCACAGGGTTTTACATTCACAACTTTTGTAGCATTTTGCTATTTGCAATCATCATGCAGCAATCATTGATGTTGAAGGGTTCCTTCTACATGTGGCTTCTTCAGGGGTTTTTATTTGATCCACAGTCAGGCTCAACACTTCATATTGAACTTGCGCGTGCTAACTCCCGAACCAAGCGCTCACGTTCAGGTTGATTTTCACATAAAAATTTGGAAAGGAGCTTCTAATGTAGCATTGTGTAACCCAGTGTGTTCTTTTGAACTATGGGAAGCTTTTTTCTTATTCCAGATGTGAAGTTGCAGAGGATGCAGGGCCAGGGGCTGCGGAGAAGAAATTCAGAGGGCCCATTGGTGTGCCCGGTGTGCCATACCCTGATGCAGGTTTGTCTTTCTTTTTGTGTTCCTGTTGACCTCTGTGGCTCCCTTTAAGTAGTTAGAGTCACTTGTGTGCAACATATTGATAGATGTAACTGCTGTGAGATGCTATCTCCTGAAATCATTTGTGTTTTTGCTTCTCCCTTCTTAATCATGTAGCTACTCCCTCAGAGCCTCTCTGACTTTCAACTGAGACTTATTCTTTTGATTGCCGTGTTCTGCAGTCTTGGACTTTTTTCTGGGTGATGTTTTACCACTAGCTCTAATCTTTGCCCCTAAGGCCTAAGTATTTGGAAACAAAGTTGGTCATTCCCTTATTTCAGCTTCAAATTGGAGCTTAAGAGTCCCCTTATGATGTTTGGAGTGCATTGATTGAGTGTACATTTGTGTGCTCCTGCATTCACATACTGATGAGCTTGTGTGCTCAAGGACTTTGTTGGCTGTATGCATGTGATCACATTCACGCAGACAAAAAAGAGGTGTACGTCCACAGCCTTGCTGTAAAATACTAAGCCCATAAGGAGAACAGCGGCATCAACATAAGCTACAGCAGGATCATAAGAAGCTGTCTGTCTGTTTTTTACTAGTTTTGTCAGTTTGATCTGGGTCAAGTTTGATTCTGGTGCACAGTCACACTCACAGTGAGGTTAAGTAGGAGAGCTCACGTGGCACGTTTTTTTGGGTCCGCACTCACAGGGGTTGGCGGCACTTTGCACATGCCTGGGATGGTGCACCCTTCCGTATACAACGACATGCCTGGATTCCCCCCTGCACCGAGGTCATTATACACACATGCACTAGGCTAGTTATTGTCACTTCCAGGAGGCTCAACTCTGGTTTAGGCACATTTCTGGGTCTTTTCCACAGTTGAACACCAATTTATTTTTACCAAAGGATAAAGATTTAGGCTTGAATCAGGTTCTGAGCACAAGGGCAGTTTTTTTATTACTGTGGGTCTGTGTTCTCTTTTATTGTGCCAGTGTCCTTATACATTTGGGTCAGCCACTCCTTTTAATTCTAGTTTCATATTCTGCAAAATTGTAAGATAGTCTAACTCACAGGAGCAAGCACTGGCCAGGGTAACCTTGTCTAGACTGATGGTGTGAAGGGATTATGTCATTGATAAACTTGTTTTGAAGAAAAATGGGAACATATTGCTTGAATGTGCATGTGCATTGAGAAAGATGTGTTGAGAGGGTCCTGTCACTAATCCCTTGGCTCCTATAGTGGTAGGTAGTGTTTGATTACAGTTGTGTGGAGACTTGTTTACTTTCCTTTCTGTGGTGTCGCTAGTCCTGGTTTGTCAACCTGTTTTTATCCACAGCTCATTACTTTAATATTGATGAATAAAAAAACTGCAGTCCATGCTAGAACATAATCTATGAGTGGCTCTACTTATGGTAGAAAAGGGCTTTTTTAAGGTTTTGTCATTTATAGCATGTTTCAGGAATTGGACATGGCTCCTGTTCTATGCTTGCAGCCTAAATTCATGTCCTTTTCTCAAGGAGGATGAGCCATGTTCACCAAATTGGTGTTTGAGTGGAAAGTTTCCTCTAGATCAGGACTGTTCATGGGATTCATCTTTGCAGACTTGATTCTGTAAATGGATTCTCCAGTGAAAAGGGAAGTTATTAGCAACTTAGCTGAAGCAGTCTGCTAGCTGGTTATGTGGTACCTGTGTGTGCATAAGCTTTTTGGGGATGAATCTGACCAACATGTAACAACTCTTAAGGAGTGTCCATGGGTTTAGCAAAAACCTGGGATATTGATAATTGTTCATAGGGTGTCCTCTCCATTCTTTAACTCCTCTAAATGTTTCTGGTATGTGTTGAATTTCCTAATGGTACCAAGGAAATGGCGGGTTGGATTTTTGCAGTGGTGGCATCATGGCTCCACCTCTGTACAATGCTGTCCCAGATGGTATTCCTGGTCTCATGATGGTATGATTCTACACTCCTTAGCTTCTTTCTGTTCAAGTTTCGCAAAGGTGTGAAACGAGGACAAAATGCCAAAGAAAGATGAACTGATATTCACTGATGGGAAGATTAATTAGTAAAGAGTTTGAAAGGAAGCAAAAGGGTGGGATTTACCATTCCTGTCCACAGTTTGACTTGGAGATGTGGTACTGGAATGCTGTTATTCTGCATTGGTTGAACACTTGACTGAAACTTGTTGACTCTTCTCCATGGAACCTTTTTCAGATACCACCTCCTCCAGCACCTGGGAGCAATCCTCCCTGCTCCACTCTATTTGTTGCCAATCTGGGGCCTACGTGTACTGAAGAAGAGCTCACACAAGCACTTTCTAGGTTGATCTTTTCTAACCTCATGCTGCAAAATGCTGTTTTCTTGGATGGTTGTTAGATGGATAATTGAGCAATTTCTCAGACAATCACCCCATTCTTTAAGTTTCCACCAGGTTTTTTTCTTGATTAGGTGTTTGTTCTTGTTCAAGTGTTGTGAGTTTTGGTCCAGTATGTTCTTCCTGTTAGGGTCCTTATGGCAATGGTTCATACTTAGATTGTCATTTGTGAAAGGTGGTAAGTCCCATCACACTACGACATGACTAGAATTCTTGTCCTTGAGAAGTTGCCATCTTCTCAAGGTGTTTTGGGCTCATGTGAACAAGCTTTTTCTCTGCAGGTATCCTGGATTTCAAAAAATGAAGTATCAGATCAAGAGTGGACTACCAGTGGCCTTTGTAGAGTTTAAGGTAAGTGGTCATTGTGGATTTTGTAATGAAGTTTGGTCAACAGAGTATTATGAGCCATATGACCATCAAAGGGTAATTTGCTTACAGGACAAGGTAGAAAGGGTCTGTGTGCCACTGTATTCTTTTTCACTTTGTTAGATGAAGAGTGACCTCAGTTTGGATGTATTGTGAAGAAGTTCATATTAGTGGCAGGCTTGTGGTGGTGTTGCAGGATGTATTATGCTCGACTAAAGCACTTTCAGAACTTCAAAACTTTAACCTGCCATCTTGTGACAGGGGTGGAATGCGCCTGGAGTATCCTTTTTCCCAGTCCTTCTCAGCTGATACTTCTAGCTCTTTGTTCTTTTCTAAGTTCAACCTTGGGACATCTAATTCTTATCTTCTGATTGTTGCTGATGGATTTACTTATGTTCTAGAAAAGAGTCCTGCACTCATAACATTGATTGTTGTTGTGGCCATAGACCTGGAGAGAGACACAGACAGAGAAGAGAAAATCACCTTGAAGACTAGTAGTGCATCCTTCACATTCACATAATAAGGGGAGAAAGAGATCAATGTGGGTTGCATGTTATCTTGACCAGGCAATAGATATGCAAAGGCGAAGATGGGCCAGCCAAGAACAGTACGATCTACCCATGTCTAGGTTCCAATGCTTACCCAGTCTATTCACATATTGGTCGGCATCAGCAACACAAGGCTTTTTAACAGTCTTGAGTACAACATATGCCTCCTATTTTGAGAGTGGACTAGTGGACAGATGGTACATCAAAATTATGGAAATTCTATACTAGGGACAATTTTAGCAAAGGTGTTTCAGGATGCAAGAGACAATTTTATGTTTAGCTTTAAGATTTTTGCAGACATCTTAGTAGTTGCTAGAGTCAATAATTGAATTGTTTCCTGGTTTGATGTTAAACCAGAGACCTGGTTTTAAAGAAAAAAAGAAATTCACTTAATAGTAGAGACAGTCTAGAAAATTGTTTTGGGCTGCATTTGTTGTACTAACTCATGTTCTGGGTTCCTGTACAGTAGCCAGAAGCAAAGGGTATCTCATATCTCTTCTTCACCCATTATAGGTTTTTCAGAGTTCTGTGATGAATTTAGAAACTCACATTTTAGAGAATTTCTGTACGAAGTTGATATTAAACTTTCAATTTGGACTATATTATTGTCCTTTGTCACACCACATATTCAGTCTATTTGGTTTGATGGGCAGGAGCTATGTGGTAGTGGGGGATTAACAATTTGCATTCAACTGATTGTTGTTTCTGTGCAATTGCAAGTATGTGGACATACCATGCCAATCAGAAAGCAGGTGTGAATCACTTGAAGGTAAAAATCATGAAACAAAATCATATAATCCAATGATTGTAGTTTGACATATCACATAAGCAATTTTTTGAGTGAAAAATATAATGTCTTGAAGCCTTGCAAATTTCAGGAGTAACTACTCGTTCTTTTTTTCTTTTTTTCTTTTACATTTCTTTTTGTATATATATGTTTAAAAATTTCTACTATTATCTTTAACACAAGATTGTAAATTTAAAAAAATTCAAAAAATTGCAAATTTTATTATTCCCAATTTTTTTGATAAAGTCAAAACAAAGTTTGGCAATTCACCAATGGCATGCTAAAAATCCAATTCAACATGAAAACCACCAAAGGCATCAATAATTGGACTTGCTAAAGTTCAAATCAAATCAAATCAAATATGTATCTCTAAATTGATTGATTGATTGCAAAAGCTCAAAACAAGTTCAAAGCTCAAATCAAGTATGTATTTCTAAATAAGTTAAAATCAAGCTTAAATTAAATTTGAAAAAGTCAAGAACATCATCAGCAAAATCTAGGATGCTTTGTCTATTGCATTTATTGCCATCCTAGGAATAAGCTTTAGATCAACTATAAAGTTAATTGTTATTAGACAATTCTACATATGACTATGAATGTGTTTAAAAGACATGTTAACATTGAAAACTTTGATTGGTTTTCAACCATGAATAACTTTCAAGTGTTGATTGTGCTTAGGAAGCTCAAAATCACATCATTGATTTTAGAGTACATCACCATCACCAAGTGCTTTGCTCGGTTGTCTAGCTTGTAGAATTTTTTGAACAACACCAATGTCATCAACAACAGATCGTCTCTTTGGGCCAAGGACAACAAACACAATTGCAAGTCTTTTTGGTGCTTTCTTTGGACCAAGAACAACATGTCTTTCTTTAGGCAACACACCATTTGTAAAACCACCTTTATCGGATCGATGACAATAACAAAATAAATCACAAAAAAAGGATGTTGACCATCTTCAACATGAACTTCTTGCACCACAAATAAAAATGAAGGACCAAGAAGGAATGAAAAAACCTAAAAACTAAAAATCAACAAATCACGCTTACTTTTTCCCCTTTTCAAATGCCTCTTTTTCCTCACTAAACAAATTCATATTGTAAAAGACGATTGCCTTTGAACTCATCATCAATACTATGTTGTACAAGTTGGTCTCTCACATGTTTATCAATTTGATTATACTTATAAACATGAAAACCACACATGACAAAGAAGGTTGAAAAAAATAGCAAATTCAAGTGAAAAAAAGAAAATAAAAGTAAAAATGAACAAACAAACAATAAAAAAGAAAGAGGACTAACTTCTTATAAGAGAGAGGATCCCAATGACCCATAACCTCTATGTACTATATTCTTGTGGAAGGAGAGCCTCCTCCATCCATGTAATCTCAACCCTTCTTCTAGTTTTAGTAGACAAAACTTTTTGTTTAAAGGCATGAAAATCAAAACTCATTTGAACAATAATAAGCCATAATTAGTTGTGCTCAACTAGAGAGGCAACAAACCATATGTCATCATTCTTCTTCCATTTAAGTTTAGGGGGTAGGAAAAGTAGATGTGGATTTGAATTATTATTGGGTTACATAGTAGGATGTCAATGGGTTAATTCTTTAAAAATTGTAATGACATCGTTCACATGTTTTCTTGGATAAGAATCTAAAGTTTTCTTAACAAATCATGTACATTGTACCCCATTTATATGTGGCAAATGACTTTTGAAGTTTTAAAATTTTGGAGCAACTATGGAAATTTTTTTGACTTTTTATAGTTTTAGAATTTCACATATTTTAAGGTATGAGTGTTTTTTGAATGTGGCTAATAGGTCTTTATTTTTTTAAATTTTAAAAATATTATATGAGTGTTTTTGATAGTCCTTTGCAAAATTGATTCCTTTTGACGTAATAGGTGTTCACTTTCAAAGTCTTAAATCGAAACTTAAACTTTAAATTTTATCAAATGACTTTTTGTTTGAATTCTTTGACATTCATATGAATGAAAAACAAAAAACTTGCTATGATTTCCATGGTTTTAAATAGTAAAATGTAAATATTTTTTCAATTTTGATATTTTTTCTTCATTGTTTGACACATTTTTTGGCTTGTTGGATTATAATTGCACCCCAAAAAAATTGTTGGAACTACATTGATTTTGAAATCCCCTTGATTTTATCTAGATTACATAATTAGCTTACAAATATTTCTAATCAAGTATTAGATGTTGTGCATTGCAAAAATACACAATTAGAAAAAAACCTAATAATGACATTAAAGAAAAGAACAAAATCACAAAACAATATAATTTGTAAAAAATAAAATAAAACGTAAAACAATAAAATAATCCAACTATAAGAATAAACAAAAAGAAAGGAAAAAAAACCACATAAAAGGGTGAAAACACACTACAATGGGGCACTTTTGATCAAAAAATGATTTTTTATAGTAAATTTTATATTAGTTTGCGGGCAATGTTCTTTGATTTCATATAATGTTCTAATAAACATGTAAAATGAATTTTGATACAAAGGCCTTCAACAAAATTCTTGTTAATTTTCAAATGAAAATAATTTTGTAAAAAAATGGTTTTTTCAACATAATTATGCTTGTTTAAATGAAAAACGTCAAATCCAATTTTTTTTGTGAAATCACATGAGTGGGACTTTTTATATAGAATTGAACGGTACAATCAGTTCATATTCAATATATTATTAAATATTTCATCAAGTGTTGTAATTATTTAAATCACTTTTAAAGTATATTGCACTTTGTAGAATATTGGTACAAGGATTAATTTCTCACAAATGTAATATTTAATAATTTAATATTAATAAAAAGTATAATTTCTTTTGACAATTGCATTATTTAGTAGTTGAATTATTTTATTTTGAGCATAATTTATGTCCTTTTTTGATATTGGCTTGGTGGAAATTGAAAATCACATAATTTGAAAAAACAATATTTGTGACAATAGTTTTTGACCATTGCGGTGAGCTTTCACCCAAAAGAATAGACTTTAAACCTAGTTGGAAGGTACAAAAAGTATCAATTTTTTTTGCAATTTCAAAAAGAAAGAAAGAAAGCATGCTCACAAATCCTTCAAGGCCGTTTTTTCATTGTTAAATAAATTAACTATGGATTTTTCCATGTTGTAACTTTGTAATTTTTTTCATATGTCAAACACATTTTCATCCACAGTTCAATGTGTTTGTTGGCTTTATGATTAACCCTATTCACATTGTCCAACTTTCTTTGATTAACATCACTGGGATTTGGAGATTACCTCATTAGGAGAAACATTAGAAATAATGGGAAGAACTATCACAATAACAACATTCAAGTTAAAATAAAGAGAGTTGAAACAAGGCAATCGACTACCATAACCATCAATCCCAATATGGATATCAAAGTTCTCAACATCCAAAGAGTGGAATTAAACATCATCATTGTCAAAAACTTTTTGGAAAGCTGGTTTTTTAAGCAATGGTGTTGTTCAATTCAATCACTATAGACAACATAATAAAGAGAAGCAATAACGAATGAAAGAAAATATAAAATGTAGCATAAGAATGTCAAAAAAGACACATCATCAAATTGCCACAAACACAATAGAAAAATGCAACATTCAAAAAATATAGTTTCAATTCTGTTTTCAAATGAAAAATTCTGTTTCAAGGTAACAGAAGCTTCAGATTTTTCTTGTTTGGTTGAATCAAGAAAGTCACATTCTTTGTTGCTCAACTAATGGTAAAATATTCACTGTCCTTGGAGGTGGAAAATTTGAAAATGAAAACGTCTTCCACGGTCTTTGGAGATGGTGGAAACAAGGGATTGCAAAGACACAGGAGCTGGAAGTGGAGCATGCGCAAGCAGTGAATGCAATTATAAGTTTGCCACCATGTGCAGAGCCACAAGTGCAACAGTGTTGCTGTGCACTCATGGATCCGGCATGCCCTATAACCATGTGATCCGATTGAGAGTACTCATGGACCATACAGTTCCTGAAGGAAGTTCCAAAGATAAGGAATGTAGTACCATTTTCTTGACCTCATCACCATCCTGTTTCCTGGATGACCTTGAGTGTAGTTTTTGAAGAAATAACCTCCAATACCTAGATCTGTGTTTCTCTGGTTTGTCAAGCTTCTCACATCTGGCTACCTGAAATTCCAATCTGCACCCTCTGCATCTGGTTACACTCAACATGAGATGAGGTACCACATCACAGAGTATAACCTTGAATTCAGTCTCATCATCTCTTTGCTGATCATCTCTTGCGTTCCTTTTCTCTGCTAGAATTTGATCTCATTATCATCGCCCTGGAATGTGCAGATGCTTTCTTTACATGCATTTTTCTTCAATCTCTGAAGCTCAATATCACAGAAACTACACGAATTTGATACCTAGGTGACCTGGCTTTCTTGCTCTTGCAGGAGGTGCCAATATTTACTCACAGAGGGCAAAAGAGTGATGGAAAGGTGATGATTGGTCAGAGATGCTCCTCCATGACAAGACAATACATGTCTAACACAGGATTTTGCTTTGATTCAGTGACCATAAAAAACAGAGTTTTCTTCAGAGTGTACCATGAATCTTATCTATACTCTTAGAAATGCAATTTTTGAGATACATCTCTTCATTGCAGCTCTATTATACAATTGAAGCCTCTACAATTGATAGACAAATAAGCACAGATTGTGCTTGTTGCGAGAATGCTCGCAAAGAAATCTGGTTGAGCATTGAGGAATGAAGAACTCTGAGATGGAAGTAATATGTACAAATGCAGATCAAGCTCAAACTGATGGTGTTACTGCAAAGAATTTCTCACAGTGTGTCTTCGAATCCACAACTCATACATCACCATGTAGAATGCATCAAACTCCATTGCAGGAGAATGCCATTGGAAATGCTTCCTGACTTGCAAAACATACTGATGCATTCTTGCATATTGTGCAGGTGTGATTTGTTTCAAGGTTTTCTTCAGCAGTGGTATGTTGAGATGAGGAATCACAACTGCGAATTTGCTCCAGTCGAGAATGTCAGCAAATGGCAGATCATAGTAGTCGGCAATCACCACTGGTACACATCCGTAGAACATTGCATCTCCCAGCCTCGCCGTGTTCACCTCGTATCCTTTGACGTGCAGACAGAACTTACTGGTGAGCAAACCCTCGGAGTAGGGAAATGTGACTTTGCCTTTGTGGACGAAGATTTCATCGTCGTTTCCCCATTCCTTGTGAAGCTGTAATCGTATTGGTGAATTTATAGCTCCCGCGAAGAATGCTAGCCTCTTCCTGCAATTCCCACGATTTCTGAATGCTGATCAGGATTCCGTGTTTTGGAATGCAGATTTGTTTGTATCGATTGCAAAAGTACAAATACTTTCTTTCTCTGACGAGGATTTGTGTTTGCAAGGCTTCTGTTATTGTTGTTGTTTTACCTTTGGGCGATGTGCTTCACACCTTCCGGAGTGTTGCCGTCGCGCGGCCAGATTTGCGGAACGGAAGCGTCTTTGTGAGTGATGTAATAGTGCAGGTGATAGCTTGAAGGGCAGACGAGTTGGATGGCATTGTGTCGCACTTCAGGTACCAGTTCCATAGCCGTGCGCGCGATGGAATGGCAAGAGAGGTAGAAGTGGTCGACTCCGCCGCTGCGGTTCCAGTAGCTCCAATCCTTTCGCACAGCCGTCACATGCTTTTGGCAGAATTGCTTCACTCCTTCGGTGCCCACGCGCTTGTCTATGCGCGCACGAGTGATCGACACCGGCATGAAGAAGAAATCGGCCTCGGCAGCATCGGGTGTCACGAACGAGCTTTTCATTAACGCTTGCTTGAAGTACGCCTCGCTCG
Source organism: Sphagnum contortum (assembly GCA_963920785.1). NCBI lineage: Eukaryota > Viridiplantae > Streptophyta > Sphagnopsida > Sphagnales > Sphagnaceae > Sphagnum > Sphagnum contortum. The sequence goes on along the minus strand of OY987286.1, from coordinate 17,037,790 downwards.
CGTAATTGCCCGTGGGTACGGTTTCCCAGGCACGGTAGATGTTGCTGTATGGATCATTCTTGTCGTGCGGGTACACAAAGATCTTGACTTTCCGTCTCATCTCGTTGTAATTCGCCTCGAACACGCGGCGTGAATGGTAAGGTCCGTTCTCTAGCTCCACATCTGCATGCACAACAACCAAAGCCATCTCGTCAGAAAACCAGAAACAAAATCAAAAGAAAATCTCGTGAGCACAACCCCCTTCTTGTATCTTTCAGAACTGAACAACGGTCCGAGAGCTTCTGCAAGCGAACCTTTCTTCATCTGGCAGCTTCTGCAAAGTATGGAATTTGACGCCAAGATGCACTTGAGCTGGAGGGGGAAGAAAATTGTACAGCTTCCTTACTGAATTATTCCTAAGATTCAAGCATAATTCGATGGCAATGAAATCTCTACTTGCAATAGTGATCAGGAAACGTTTCTTAGCTTCCTTTGCATCCAGGAAGACTTTACCAATACGTTCCAGCCCAGAGGTGAAATCTTAAGATTGTAGAACTCCGGGAATCCTATGAGCTTCTGCATTGCGTTTGATGGTTTTTGAGTGGAGGGGTTTGTGGGGGGCTCGAGAATCTCGAACCTGCTCCAGTGAGATTAAGAGTGAGCTCATGTAGAAACGCGACACCGTCCGGCGAGCGGCCAACCTTGCTTCTAATAGTACCCTCATCAACCACGGTCTCAAATTTCACGTCGTTTCGATCCGTTATAATTTGGCGCGTCGTCTCGATGTCCATCGCCAAGGCGCTAATCGCGTTAGAGCGCATGATATAATTCTCCGTCTTGAATAGCAAGTCGGACGACGTCTGCTCCTCCAGCATCGCCCCATGCCGTGAACTAAGGAACGTGAAGTACAACAGGAGGCGCGTGCAAAGCATTAGTAGACTCGTCACAGCCAGCAGTCCAAGAAGAAACTGTTTGGTACACTTTGTCCAATTTACCGGCCTGGGTGGTGAAGCTCGCAGCTGAATGTGGTTCCTTTTCGAGAAACCATTCCTCCCCACAGTCTCGCTCGCAAACCTGCTGCTAGTTGCGGGCGATGATCCTTTGGTTCCAATCATGGTATCCAACTACAAGCTATCAACTCACTACAGATCACTAAATTTATTACAAATTTGGCTCCACCTGCTTCGATACAAGCTAACCAGAGCACAAATCAAACCTGGCTTCTTCCTCCCGCAACTTGCTCTAGAACTGGATTTCCTTCTATGTAGGTAAGTCGCTCGTCACCATCTGCAAACCAAAGCCAAATCCCTCAAGGTGTGTACTACTCTATCTAATCTTGTACAGTCGATCACTCTGAATCTTCTTCTGACACGTCCTGGTGATCCAGATGACGATTCTTCTTGCTGAGATCATAAATCCCTGACCAAAGCAGCTGCTGCTGCTGATCCGCCTCGACGCAAGACTTTTGGGTCTGGCAAAAGAGAGACTTATGATATAGTACCGATCTTCCCACCACCAGTTTGTGGGGAAGCTGATCTTATTAAAGAAACCATGGGGCACGCGGAAGTCGAGAAAGTTGGGACAAAGTTAGCTCGTGGGGTTGGGTAGCATGTCAACTTTCCCTTCAACCATAGATCGGCAAAGATTCCTGGAGTCGCTAATGGATTGGCGACGCCTCATGCATGCCATGCGAATCTGCCTGTAAATCCAAAGTGGATACATAAAACCATAAAGAAAACCTCAAGGACCCGGCCGTATGCAGCTCCCTCGTGTTGGCTGGCTGGCTGGCTGGCTGCAATCAGCAGCTTCGGAGCTGCTTTGTCTTCTTCGCAGAATTTTTCCGTTGAATTGCTAGAGCTCCAATCAGCTTCGGAGTTGCTTTGTGTTTGCATTACTGTGCCCTTGATCAATCTGGAGCAGGGTTTTTTCCTTTGGCGACCCCAAAAAAAAAGGTGCTGCAACTTGTGCAAAGGACTTTAATTTTTTTAAAGAAAAAACCCCCAAATCGCCGTATTTCGAGGAGAAAAAACAGTTGAAATCCCCTTATTTAGACCATAGGTTCTCTCAATTATTCATTGTGTAGCAAAGGGTGAAAATTTTCTACTTGTCTCTCTCTTTACTAAGTTCTCATGTGGGTGCTCGCCCGCCCACCTAACCACACAATCGAAAAAACAACACCCGGATCTGAAGCCTTTTTTATGTTTAAATTTGAGTGACACGTGCACCCTAGGCCTCGGTCGTCGATCCTTCCCTACGTGCAACGTGTAAGAACTTTGGTTTTCTGACTTCGTCGCGACCTGAGTTTGACTGTCGATCGCACTTTTGAGTTATTTACGCTATCCGGAAAAAGAAAATAAAAAATCAGGAGTTCTCTCGATCTGTTTGTGTGTGTGTGTCTCTCTTTCTTATGTTGTTTGTCTCTATTTAAAAACTCGTTTCATTTCATGTCTCGATCTCTGTTTCTGATTCCCTCTTTAAGTTTACAGTTCAACATAATTTTGTGTTCTTCTTATCACACGCATGCGTCTTGACGTGGACTCTTGCCACGTGTGGTTCATCCTTTTTTTGCTTACCCCTCCCTCCCTCCGCCTCCCCAGGACCCCCCCCCCCCCCCCGGGCGGCCAAAACGTTGCACGACTGTCTGGAGTCTGGTCGCGCTGAAGCGTCCCTACGTCGTGATCACTAGGACGAAAACAAATTACGCAACTACCGAACGAAAACTTGTCACACTGAGAATGCTGAAACTCTCTGCAATTCTCTGAACAACCCAAGAACTCTTTGAAACTCTCATCTCTGGGAATTCCCTGACAACTAAAACCTGTCTGCAAACTAACTAAACTACATGGTATGTTAAGACCTGACCAATTAAATAGGGTTTGCAACCGTAAGACCCTAAATACCAGGGCACCATGCAACTCTGCCTCGGCTTGGAATATGTTTGTGCTAAATTTGGTCGCCTTAAAATTAGAGGTAATTATTATACAAATGTGGAGTAAATCAATTATCTATTTTTTAAGAATGTCATGAGTCCAGTGTTTTCTTTGTGCGAATTTTCTCATATATAGAATTTTTGTGAAAAAGGCCCTCATTTGCCAGATTTCAAAAAATTAATTTTAATTCAGCAGATTTTTACAAACAGGTTCCAGCAGGTAGTCACAATATAAAAGAATTCTTAAAATTTTCTACTTTCATATCTTGTCTACAGCCAAATTTGACTAAATCTTCTTTTGGGTGATCAGCAGTTTGGCTACATCACAAAATTGATGAAAAAACCCTGGTGATGACCTATGAGTGCCTTATGAACTCAAAATGGTTTGGATTGTGTTTTGAAAAAAAGAAAGTGAAAATCAAAAGAATATGGATATGAACTAGGTCAGGAATATGTTTGTGTTAAATTTGGCCAAGTCAAAATCGGAGATGTTTTAATACAAATGTGAAATAAGTAGAAAATCAAATAACTTTAGGAACTTGGCGACAAATGAATGTTTTTTTATTTGGGTATGGAAACTATTCTAGAGCTAGATTGTAACAATTAAAAAATAGGAGTTTCTTAATTGTATTACCATCATCTGGTGTCCATGGTATATAAACCAGAAGTGCTGGTTTGTAAATCAGCTATAGGGGGTTGAAAGGGGTTGGTATATGTGTAGGTCCTTTGTCGTTTAGTCTGTCAATGTGTGCAAAATATCTAATTGTATGAAGGCCAGGAGCTGCAAAGGAACAGTAGGAATGGGTTGCAAGCAATGCTTCTGTTCCGAGTTACTTTGTGTAACAAACCTCCCTTTTTTGACAATTCTTGAGATGGAAGCCAGCTGATTTTGATATTCCATGAAAACAGATGGGGAGCTTGAAGTAACCTGTGTTGTGAGAAGTAAGCGAGCAAGAACTTGGAACAGGGAGAATTGTGCTCAAGATTCTAAACCCAAGGGAGCCTCCATCCAACAAAAAAGCAAACAATTATCTGTGAATGGAGCAGTCTGTGGTCCAGCACTGGCTAAGGTTCTGTTCCAAACCTTGACTATTAAATACTGTTGAATCTTAGATAGGCCTATGGTTAGTTAAATCCTCCCCAGAAAGGGCTGTAATCATGTGCTGGGGTAACTATTATAATTCATATTAATGTGTGCTCACAACTTTTAAAAAAACAGGGGAAGCCATATTGATTGGGCCATCATCAATTTTTGCTGAACATTGGGTATGCCCCAATAGAAGCACCTCTTTGGACCTCCAAGTTTGCAAAATGGAGACAACTATGCTACCTTAGGGTTTACCTTTTCGCTTTATATACATGAGAGTTGAACTTTGGGCCAACTATATGGGATAAATATCAGGTCCTATTGGGAGTATCTTGGGGAATGGATTTGGGAACACATTGGGAACTTGGGAATCCTTTGGGAACATGATGAGAACACATTGAAAACAAGGCAGAAAAACAAAAGATATTTGTTCCCCACCCCCTTCACGAAGAAAAGAAAAAAACTTGACCAAATTTCTCTTTCCAAAAACGTTCCTCGCCATTTTTCTCTTGGCCTAATACCGCTACCAGAGAGCTGGGGTACCTATAGGGACAGAGGGCTCTAATCATGTTGTAGCCATTATTGGTGTTACAAAGCAGCGAACTCTGAAAACCAAGGAGTACAATTGCACGGAGTACAATTGGGATATGCCACTATTTGTACCCCACGCACACTATCCTTTAGTAAAAGGCTAAAGAGTACATTTGGGACATGCCACTATTTGTACGTCGCACGGTATCCTTTAGTAAAAGGCTAAAGAATTAGTTCACTTGCTTTGAGCGCACGACTATGTACGGAGTACAATTACTATTGCAAGGAGCCATTCACATTATTTGAGTGAGAAATCATTCTACTTTTTCTTTTGACTCCTACCACCAACTTATAAGCTCTGGTAATATTCAAAGCTTGATACTAGTCTAATTATTTTAGATTGGATGTGTTTTAAGGATTTGCTCAATCTCCATAGTTCACCAGGTTTCTTTCTCACCTTCCTTCAAGATGGGAAATAAAAAGAAACAAAATGTGGATAGTTGTTGGGAGGGGGGTGTGGGGGAAGAACTAATCAACTCGTTTTTCCTTTAGTAAAAACTTCATTGCAATTCCTGAGAATCTAATTCAAAAAAAATTTCTTCCAGTGAATCCAATGGGTTTGTAATCCCAATAAAATAATTCCCTATTTATTTGAACCTTGAAGCAAATAAGAGGAAGCATGGAGTACTTCCTCCATGTGCTAGCCAACTTAGCCCCATGAACAAACTGGTTGAGAGTTATTTAGGAAGTATCTATAAACATCAAATTTTTAGTATGAAATTACGCTTAATATGTAAGCCATGATGAAAATTGAAGGAAAACATTCTGAGTATGAACTTCAATAGAGCAGCAACTATGGTTAATTCCACACACAACCAAACAAGGATAAGATGACTGAAAGAAAGAAACGTGTTGATGTTGACATCCATGGCAATGACTTAGACCATATGGGAAACATCATGGAGTCATGAGTCGAGGACCATGACACCCTGACCCCACTCAATTTCTTTTTAAGTGAATATTTTTTTTTGGAAAAGAAAGAAAATTGGAAAATAAATTAATAGGTGTGTTCATGAATCATAAGCCAATCAAGTGGGAAGAAGTCATCACACATCCATGAAAGAGAAAGGTTGGATATGCTCACCCATGGAGAGCATGTTTGCAATGGCCCTGATGTTGGCAACCATGCATTTCTATAATGTCAGTACAAACTCACAAAAGTGGAAGTACATAATTTCAGTTCACCTGATTTTTGCCACATTCAGGATTGGGAAGGGCTGAGGTCACAGATGTTATTGTTATCATTAAATCTATGTAACTAATGAAAAACATTAGAGTGGATGAGGGCTTATGCCTACATATAAACATAAAATCCCTCCCACTCTGAAGGAGTAGGTGTAAGAATCTTCGGATATGAGCTATACTGACAAAGTGAAGATGCCCTCCAAATACACTAGGGAATTTTTTTCAAGTGCTCTATGTGTAAGATAAAGCCTGACGATTGGGGTCGTGTGAAACTAAGGGACCCGCACCTTGAGGGGAGAGTTGAAGGTGGGTCTGTGTGTCTCATATTTTCATGCAGCTTTGCTTGGAGAGCTTTACACAATTTAAAGATCAAAGGATGAATGTATAGGAAATCATGTGTGCAGATGCTAGGAGGATGTCAGGGCTTAAGGATGTAAGGCTTAAGAAAGGACAACATAAATGTTATTATTTAGAGTTAGAAAAGGACAATGGTTTTGAACCTTTCCTACCAGGGGAAAGAATGTGCAAATGACATTTAATAAATTCTGATAGTTTCTCTTCAAAGGACAGCGTTAGTGTGGGGCCAAGACCAAGAGACTTGGGGCTAGGAAAGGATAGCAGAAATGAATGAAAGGTTGTAGAAGAAGAGAGGTCAATGAGAAAAAAGAGAAATTAAGCATTTTCATTACTCATGGTCAAATTTGTAATAGCCTTATCAAAATCATAAATTTCGTTCTGTGAACTGAGAAGAAAATTCAGATTTGTAAAGCCCACCGCAAATCTTATATATAAAAGCTAAAGTGGTGTCTGTCTGTGTGTCACACGACATTCTGCCTTTTAACACTAGGCAGAACCGGTGGCAGTTATGGCAGGTTCCCTGTGGGGCCAGCAGGGGGGGGCCAGCAGGGGGGGAACCTGAAAACTCTTAGGATGTGGGATCTCAATTTTGGAACCTGGATTTCACACAAGGGGCTTCACATGATCCAGGACCTGGAATTTTTTTGACACATGATTTTCAGGACATGGATGGGGAACCGGGGGATTTCACAGTGGCCGAAGGTCATGGGTACCCACTAGTATATTACAAATTTTAGGTGAGGTCTTTGGTGTTGAGCAGTTCTCTCTTTTAACCCACATTGGTTTTCAGTGCTGTCCAGTTCTCACTGAGAACTGATGATGAGAATCGCCATGAGAATCAGATTGAAGGTTCTCACTCGAGGTGAGAACCATCGAGGTTCCCTCCTGAAATCCAATATGAGAATTGAATCCATTTTCACATTTTGAGAAGGGTCTGGTTCTCATGATAAAAAACTAAAAATAAATAAGTTTAATAAGTTATAGGGGTTTAGGGTTAATTATGTTACAGGGTTTAAGTTTAAGTTTTAAAAAAATTATGAAGGCCGCTGCCATAATAAATGAGGATTTATCACATTTGACTACAAAATAGGCAGAAAGTTGAGTTTTTTTAGAATCTTGCTATTTTTTATTGACCTTTAGAAGCACACAGTTTAAAGGTGGTGAACAATGCTTTTTTTCTCTTTTTTTTTGTGAAGGTTTTGAAAAAAATAAAAAAACCCATTTGGGCTTGTCATAGGTTATTTTCAGATTTTGCAAGTGTGAAATTTCGCCCAAACAAATCGCTGATTGTAAGAAAAAAAATACAATAATCTATATATATATATATATATATAACACAAAAAACCATGATTTGTGAGAATTGTTAACCTTGAAAATTGTCTAACAGGATTTTTTTAATTCTGAAAACTGGGGCAGTTCTCAAAATGAGAAAAAACAATTATTTTAAAGAACCAGGACAGTTCTCAGAACCTGCTGCAAAAACCAAAACCAACGGTTCTCACAAAAAAGTGAGAACCACCCAACACTGGTCTTTACTATTTGCGACTTCATAAGTCTCTAGTTAGTGGCTATGAGAACCACTCTGTGAAATTCACGAAACCTTCAAATATTACGAATCACCGCTTTTCCAGTTCAACAATTTCTTCCAATTTCATGGTTACAGTTAAACTCCAAACTCTTCTTCCTACCTTTCATGATACTGCTTTTCCAGTTCAACAATTTCTTCCAATTTCATGGCTACAGTTAAACTCCAAACTCTTCTTCCTACCTTTCATGTCTAAGAGTGAGGCTTTTTTTTCTTTTTTGGGGGCTGAAACTAGAAAAATGATACAGTCTGGAAACATGGCCACTTTTACTCTTCATCAATAAGTTGTTCATAGTTCAGACCTCCCATGCCCCATGTCTTAGGAGAATGTAATGGGGATATTGGACAACTGAGAAGCACTGGGCTTCAGCCATAAAGCCCCTTTCTTACATGAGATAAACTACAACATGATGCACACAAAATATGTGGGACATTGTAAAGCCCTTAAATTATTTTGAAAATGCATGTAAAAACTTTCCCCAACATGGCATGCAAATAAGTGTAAGTTTGAGAGATTTGAAGACTCTTGATGTGTTGTCCAACTGCAATATGCATATTCAAGGCCACAATATATGTAATTGATTGTAAAGTTTCTGGTGAACAAAATAGATGCAGACTATTTTAATCCATTAATTGTCAAAATGTCCTCCCTCAATTGCTTTCACAACAAATTCATTTCGATAACAGGGCGAATAAAAATGATTTAGAGATTTATGCTGTTTGTAACTGGTCTCAACATATGACTTTCAGTTGGTGAAATCTTATATCTTCTCACTCATCTTACCACACATTTCTGCACATAATTTCACACATCCTCAGTGTTTTCACATGTTTAAGTGGGCCCCTTTTACCTCACTCACATGCTTTTCGTGGCTTCTAATATCAATAACATGCAGTAGTTTTCAACATGAAGAAGTTCAAAATTTGAGGATGTTTTGTAATCTTCTAAGTTGTTATTGCATGGAAAAAAAAAAATCCTCTTTGGGGGCATGTTCGTCTTACTTGCCCCAAAGAACCTGAGGAATCAAAACAAAAACACCTAAATCCTATAGTACAATTCAGTATAGACTAACTTTGGTGACCACCCTTCTGCCCACCTCCCCTTCCTTTCAAGGTCCACTTTTGCCATCTGTCGCCATTTTTTGACAACAAATTTATGTGGACACTAAATTTGGTGTCAATTTGCCATCTGTCACAACTTTTTTGACCTCACACTATTGGAAAAGAAAATCTCGGATTGTAACTCTGCTATGTTGTAAATTGTAATGAATGATGTTAAGACAAAATTGAATTTACATTATCAAAGAGTTCAATATTGTGGTTGTGGGAAATAGTTAAATGAATTATTTAAGACACTTTTGAGTTTCCTTGTAAGACTTGAGGAAGGTACTTAAGAGAAAAGTAGAATATCATTTCAAATTGGTCTAATGAGCTAAACCTAACTTCAAATCATTAAACATTATGTTATTGAGGAGTTATGGTGACCTTCATTTCAAATCATCCAAGTACAAGTTAAACCAATTATTGTTTAGTTAGCAAAATTGAAACTCACCCAATTGTTTCAGATTCTGAGATAGGCCTCCGAGCCAAGGTTTTGGGAATTTGACCTTATGTCTATCACTCCACTACAAGAGGCTGAAATGGTTGTATGTAATTCTAAACCTAAGGTAAATGGTGTTGACAATCATATACCATGAATTTGGATGTATTTTGATGGCATAGTAAGATGAAAAAAAAGTGCCTCATTTTCATTTTAAAATAGAAGATCATGTCAGTGACAAAAACAAGAGTTTTTAGTCCAACGGTTTAGCATTAAATGATTCTTCACATGTCGATTTGGTCTCTCAACTAAGTTAGCCACAACTAATTCCAATGAATGGTGAGGGCCAGGAAAAATAAAGTTTTTTGGACCTAGTCCAAATGTTAGAAAGTCTTTAGGCCCATGGTACCTACTACCAATGCTAAAACTTTCAACAACAAAGTTGAAGAAAACAGTCTTTGACAATAGTTTGTCCAAATGCAATTCTTAGGCCCATGGTTTAGTTGCCTTTTGTTAATAGAGAGTGGGAATTTGGCATGACCAAGATGTCATTATTTCCTATATACATCAATGGGTGTTGTATCTTGAAGGATTCGCACATATACGTAACCTATTGTTCTTTTTTGCATTACACTTTATGTTGACACTTCACCCTAACCCAAGACCATTTTCATCCTAATTTGCATAATCTATAGAGTCTATGAACAAAAGAATAAACTAGCCTGGAAGCTTAAGGAAATAAAAAAGATTGAGCTTACTCTGGTTGAAACTCAACAATAGATTGCATTCACTAAGGAGTTAGAGAACACAATCTTTAAGATCCAGTATAATAGAAAGCAGATCTACAACAAAACCTGAACAAATGAACTAGAAGAGAACTAAGAATCAAAAACTCTATTACGATGGAGGAGCTTCTGATCAAGCCAGGAAGACACAACAATGAATTTGCAACAGTTCTAAACACACAATTTAAGGAGCATGGAAGAGAAAATTTTAGTATCCAACAGCAAGAAGAAACTTTAAAAAAAGGCAAAAGACAAGCTCAGAAAACAGCAAGGAAATTAAATCAGTAAATATTGAGGCAATCAACCTGATTTTATAGAAGACTGACGCAAGAAAGGAAGCAAGATGAAATTCTTCCAAAACATCTCATGAGACCTGTGAGTTTGTATCAATTAGCCTTTGTCTTGTATCCTCACTCTCACTTTAAGCACCAACAATCAAATCATTGTCTGCATCCTTCAAATTACAAAACATGATATAAAATGACCAGATATGTGAGTGTTCGAATGGATTTGACCTTATTTTCTCATATGCAGTCTAATTACTCTAGAGGAAGAAAGCAATGCCTGCACATTGCTAAGAAGCAGTGTGTATTGCAGTGTCTGTGAAAACTTCCACCTCTTCCTGGCATGAGAATTAACCCAGTTATCCTGCATTAGCAACCGCTCTGTATCATTATGCCCGCCAAATTTCACCTAGCACTCAATGTCACTCCCTGCCCATGATCCACCAGAGAGAGAAGAGACATCTCCAACACTGTATCAAAGTCATCCTCAAGCTCTTCCTTGCTACCAGATCAAAGAAAACAAGAGGAATATTGATAACCTATATGAGCATTTGGAAAGTTTTGACACTATAATACCTTTAGAAGTGGTGAGAAGTTCTCAATTCTTCTGACCTGATAAGCCCACTTTTCAAGAATTACATTGGAAGAATTGGGCAGCATCTGCCTCAAACTCTGTAGATGTTGATCAGACTAGATGGAACTGTGATGCCCTATGTCACTGACAAGCTCAGGCCATCCACTTGACATCAACCATGATTTGGCTCATGTTGACATACCACCTGGTGCAAAAGTCAGCTGGCTGCTTTCAGTAATTGCACAACCTGCCAGAGAATGTGCAAAAAGCATTGAACAACCTAGGTGGGGGTGGGTGCAGATGTGTCCAGCTGCCTCTTGAGACACAACTAATGCCAGCTTCTCAATGTAAGACTTGTGCATTTCCCCCTATAAATTATACCCAATTCTGCTCCACTAGGAGGTGGAGCATCATAGGGCATGCCCTGCTCTGCACATCTCTAAGATTGCAAAGAAAGTTTCACAGTAGCACTTTGAAGGTAACCATTGTGTCAATTCCAGCAAAATCAAAATGACAACAATAAGAATGAGTCCCAAAGCTCATGACTCATGACTCATTCTTGTCACAAAGCTTAAGCTGTTTCATCCCTGCTTTACTCTCCATACTCCACTTTAGATCTTCTGTAGTGATCTGCATTCCCAGGATCTTCACTAGTGGTTTGTTCTCCCACAGCAATGGCAGTCCACAAATGTCTTACTGTTGCTTCTCTTACTGCTGTCTGCAGTGCCAGCAAAAGCTTCCTGAACACTAGTAACCTGACAGAAATTCTTTTTCAGCCATTTGACTCATAGGAAATGTTATCAGTTAGAGACAGAGTGTTGATGTGAGAGGCCATAATAGCACCTGCAGCTGCTGCTAACCTTGCCAGTTCCATGATCATCTTCAAAGATTTGCAGCTAGCCTGAAACTGATTGGGAGCTGTCATTGCTACAAATTCCTCACTTTCACTCTCTGTACATATGGAGATATACTTCTACCCAAGTTCCTGTGCTCTCAAGCATAGTGTACTTGTAAATCACCCAGCTCTCACAGTAATGGTAGCACTTAATAACTGTTCTAGTTTTATACCAAGTCAGTCCAGTTTCATGAGGGGCAGAAAGTTGTACACTGGAAATGGGTTCAGTTGTGCATTCACTAGTCCAGATTGATTGGGCATTATGCTGAAGTAGTGTACTTGTTCCTCTAATTATTTAGCTTAATCTCATTGGCTAGAGAATTTCGCTTGTGGCTGTAATGCTTGGGCCCCTAGTTGGCTATTCTCATCAGGGAAAGTTCAATGCCCATGGTCTATGGTAGTGTTGTTAGGTTATCCAGTTCAGTTTGGTTATCAACATGTATAAATTGTGAATAAGTATGGATACATACCTTGAAGTTGTGAAATTTTGAAGAACAAATGTTACACATATCCAGTGGACTGTTTTTCACTGGTGACCTGATACATATTCATATCCATCTTAATATGTGCAAGCTTGTGCTGGGATATATATCTTATGATCTCTACTTATCCAGATTTTAGGGTTTTAGGTTTTCTAGGGTTGAAGGATATGCATATGCACCTTGAGCTTTTTCAAGTTTTTTTGGGGTCTCATTGGCCCAAATACACAAAGTGACAACAAAAAGGTAGGGCAAGTACAATTTTCTTTTTTGGGTGATCATTGTCTCTTATCATGTGATGATGAAGCTCAACAAAGCTTAGTGTGGCCTTGGGGTGCTTCACTTTTGACTTTCTACATTTCTCTTTGCACAAGTATGAGTTTCTCTTGCTCCTCTTCTTATGGATGTTGTGTGAGTTGTTGGCGAATGCAAGGGCTTTGGTTTTTGTTTTTTTTTTTTTTTTTTTTGGTTGGCAAATGGCTCAAAGATTTCTATTTTTTGTGCTATGAGTTATTTGTTGTGTGTTGCACTCTTGTGAAATCCGAAGTTTTGAGCCAATCTTGAGAATTATCAATTATTCAACACTTACAATAAACCAGGCAAGTACCATTTTAACTTTTTAACCTTTTGTATTCCATTTCAAAGTTTTTTGTGTGTGATGAAAAATGGAGTTTAGGTTTCTTGTTGTGGGTAAGGTGTAGGGTTTTTGTTGTGTGATGGCTAAGAGAAAGCTTCATCCTTTCAATGTTGTTAAAAGTGTGGACATAATCAATTTCAACTTCTTTGATTTGACAACCTCGAATATTGTCAATGACTTGTCAAATGTTGAAAATGTGTTTGTCAAACCTATTAATGTGGCAACAATATAGGTAGTGTAGCTTGCAATTATAAAAGTTCAAGTTGCATTGTGGAATCCTCACCATCACTCATCGATTAACTATGACTTTTACATTGTTAATGATAACCTTCATGTTGACATTATGAACTTCCATATTTTGAATGCATCATCTATAGGTTCGAACAAGCAATTGATAATGTTTTGACCAAAAATTGTTCTAGTTTTAGGAAGGGACTTAAAAATTACAACAAATATAATGGGGTCATTCCTATGAAGACACACAATGTTGAGTCTTTGCACCCCAAGGTGCTTGCTACCAAAATGTTGTAGTTTAATGAGGTGATTCAAGTAAAACACATTTGGTAAGCAATAAAGAAAAGGGTTGGGGTTATTAATACTATAATCATAGATTCTTTTGGGGTTTCATGTCCTTGCAAACAAAGTAATGACCCATAGTAGAAGTTTCTTGAAGATTTGGTGTTGTATATTTATGAGTGTTACAATGTTATTTCCACTTGTGAAAACATTTGGTTATGAAGGTTACTATTACACCAATGCCTTCATGTTTTGTTTCCATCTCATTCACAATTTGTGAAAAAAATATTTTTTAATATGGTTGCCAACTATATGGATATGCATGTCTTGCGAAAACTTGCAATTGTAACAACTATTTTTATTTCTTTTGATTTAAGGATGTCTAGGGGTGGTGTTGGCACACTTGCTTTGGGTATCAACTATCTCACTAAAGCTTGGGAGCCTATGCATGCTATTGTTGGTTGTTTGAAATAAATGAGATTGTTGGCTTTTACATGACATGACAATTGTAGTCATTGCTTGAAAAACTTAGTTTGATTCATCAAATGATTACTTTTGTAAAAGACAAGGGTAGCAATTGTGTCCATGGCTACAAAATTATGTTCCATTGTTGATTATGAACCATAGGTTTATTAAAGAACTCGTTTTATTCATGTGCTCTCTAACTCATGCCAATAAATTATAAATGATGACAAAGTTTCTATGGGTTTAAAACAATAAATGTGAAAGATGTTCAAACTGATTTATAGAAAATAATTATGTAGATAAAAAAGTTTAGGAAAGGGAGGCAAGAATGGGAGAAAACGTGTGTTGAAAGTGGGTTGCTACTTCGAAAGTTAAAAACATTTATCAAAACAAGGTTTGCATGCAAGGTCATTATGTTTGAAGAATGTTTTGAGTTTAAAAAAACTATCCTTCTATGTTTATGACAAACAAAATAATGACATTGCAACCAAAGTTCCGAAGCCCAAAGTTAGGTTATTATATAACAATTATTTCTTACTTGAACTTTGTGATGAATGCATGTGTGATGAATTAATCAAGAAGGCATTAGATCTTATCAAATGCCTTGATTATTATTGGTAACATTTCATTCAACATGGAAGCTAAGGTAGTGGGATTTCATTATCTGTTTGAAATTTGTGATCAATGTGATTAAAATTCCTCTTTTTACAGTAAAAACATGTAATAGGAAATTATTAATGTGATCAAACCTTTCCTATTGTTTTCAAAGCATTTGATCCACAAACATGTTCACAACATGTTTACCATCATGTTAGATCTTTGATTCAAATCTCTACAAGTTGTGAAAAATTATGTGGGGCATCAGGAGTTAATTCATCTTACTTTAAAATATTATATTTATTGTTATTATTTTTTATTGACTCAATCTTAAGTCCCAAACATTTCCAACAACTATTAATGCACTTAATTTTTAATTTGAAGAAGAAAAAATAATATGCTTGATGTTGAAGCATCCATGGAACACAACAACACATCTTGGGTTTTATAATCGGTTAATAAAACGACTATTGTTTTTTATTACAATTATAACAACAAGTTCATGTTAATAACTGCATAGTTGTAAAGGACATTGTGGTGCCACATGGCATCATGGTTTTGCAATTATATTCAATATCACAACTCAATGGCTTTTACACAAATATCAAAATATCAAAAATGTTCTTTTGATGTATCTTTAATCATCCAAAATCAAGTATTAATAAAATTCCATTGATTCTTGCAACTTTTGGTGAATAATAACAACTTATGGTCGTGTGATGCTGACATGGCATGTCACATGGCAACAAGGTTAACTAATGGTCACAACACCTCATGATGTGATATTAACTTCACATCATGATTCATTTCATTGCTTTGATGAATTAATCTCATTTATTAACTAGTTGAAAATATCATTGTCCTTTGTTATTAATAACAACTCGATCTTCCATGTGATGATGACATGGCATGTCATTTTGCAACAAGGTGTCACAAATTTTCATGGCAATCTGTGATCTTTTGTGACACCATAAGTTTTTGTGTTTTGAATTTATGGCACCAATATTTGTCATGGCATGCCATAATTTTTTGTGTGGCATGAAATTTTTGAAGTCATGAATTCACATGCATGTGTATGTGTACTAAACAATCTATTATTAACTTGTAATTTTGACTACAATATTAATAGTCATTTTGAAAAAGATGACACATAATTCCTTGATGTTTTAATTACTTAACACATTAGCTTAAGTTAACATACCTATTAAGTTAACCTATGTATGTAGGTTATTTAGTAAAAACCTACTTCTTAATATAGGTTACTTTGTAAGTTATTTAACTAAACATAATAAATTTACTACATCTACTATGTTTAAATATACCTAAAATAGGTTGCCATATTAATAGGTTAACCTAGGTAGGCTTGCCTAGGTTCCTAGTTTTAAGATTTTTGCCAAGTCAACCTCGATAACCTCATTACAAAATATTTTATCAAGTTTGTAACCACCTCAAGTTTGTGTAATTAGATGTGACTATGATGTGATATAATTATCCTAGATTTTTTCTAGCTTAAGAATGCTTATGTTAACTTAGGCTAGGTTAGTAAGTAGTATAGGTTGACAAACTAGTTCATCTTAAATCAATCTCGGAAGGTCTAAGTCTAGGTTAGGTTGATAGGTAGTAGGTAGGTACTTAGGGTGGCCAAGGTTAGTTCAAGGCAAAACATTTTAAACTTTATAACTTTGTTTTGAATATAATTAGTATAAAAAAATGTGGTAATGCAATAGATGAAGACTTAAACCCCAAAATAAGGTGAGGGGTTCAAGTTTTCATTCTTGTAACTTATGATACTTATACCATTTAATTTAAGTTAGGTAGCTTAGTCTAGGCTTCTTGGGTTAAATGTTTAACATTTGTTTTTAATCTAGGCCACCTAATCTAAGTTAAGTAACCCATGTTGCTTAACATAGGTAACTAGTTTAGTTAAGTTACACTAGGTTGATTTTTGGCTAGGTGAACTAGGCTAGGTTGCCTAACTTAGTTAGGTTAAATTAAGTTGACTTTTGGTTATGTGAGTTAGGTTAGGTTGCTTAATTTAGTTAAGTTAAATTAAGTTGACTTTTGATCATGTGCAATGACTCATAATGTGTTTATAGATTTTTGAAACAATCTATTAATCAAAATATCTTTTGTAACATTTAATCAAATCAAACGATCAAGTTGAGATGGCATGCACTTTACACATTGTACCAAGGTTAATGATGACATGAACTTTCATTATTAAAAAAAAATTTAATCCTAATCATTGAAATGACTAGGCTTTGCAACTGAATGTCCCTTACAATTAAATGGGTGACACAACATGGGTTTGATGACTCACTAGTCACTAATCACATATGTCCTTTCTAATTAGTACGTAGTTATGAAGGGTAGTCGTAAAGCCCAAAATGTGTTGTTGTGAAGGAGTCCTTTCATGCTTTTGTTGTTAAACATTTTTATTTATTTAGGAAGTTATTTATACTCCCATATACATTGCATATCGTCTTAGTTGGTGGTAGTGCCATGAAAATCAATTTTCAAATGTTGGTTTTATTACGAATAGATATTTGGCCAAGGTCTTAAATTGAAATTAAACATGTTTTAAGCCTTGTTGGTCTATTGGCGACCTTGCAAAGTTGCTACTTACAAGTGAAAAATCGAAATTAAATAATCATGGTGGTAAAAAAATAGTTTAATGATCCACAATTAAATTGTCACCTTCTATTATTCTCAAAGATTATATGAAAGTTGAATGTGTTTTAGTTGAAGAAAGTTATGATTTGATTAAAGAAGCTGATTTTTTGAACCTTTACAAGTTGATAATGATTAGGTGAGTCATTTAACTAATTGTGTTTATAATTTTTTTGTTATCTTTTGAAAACAAAATTTCCAAATTTTAAGTTGCTTTCAATTTTTTGTGCATCACTGTAATTGATTTTAGTTATGTGATGTTGCAAGGCTTATTATTTACAATAATATGGCTTATGGATCTCACACTTCACTAAGAATATATATTGTTGTCAGGTTGCACCAAGTTTTTGAAATTTTCTTGGGCTTCTAGTTTTTGGGTGTTTATTTTTTATAAGAAGCTTGTGCATTAATGGGAAAAGTTCATGTTTCAAGAATTCGGGTTCAATTTCCCCACAAGCCACTTTAGTTTGTAATTTTATTTATTTTCAACACTTGTAGGTCATTGTGTAATTGCATAAAGATATCCTTTTCTTTTAAAAAATAAGAATATGTTATGTTGATATTTAGAGGTTTGTCATAAAATTAAATAATCCTACAACATTAGGCGCATCGGTAGTATTAGTTTATAGTTATTTTCTTCTAGCATAAATCTTTCATGAAATGGAAATTACATCAATGTGAGAATTTGATCAATGCAGAGATTGGTAATTTTATATAGTTTTGAGTGTTACATCTTAGTGGAAGTTGGTTGAAGCTACTTGTGGTTCTCAAGATTCATTGTGGGGTAAGCATTTATTTTGAATTTTTTTTATAAACATCTTGTAATGTTAATGAAAGAAGAAATTAAATTTGTGACTTGCTAATGAAAATGATGGGGGTTAAAATCTCATGTGTGAAAGGTATCAAATGCAATAGTTGGCTTTAACACCACCTTTCCCCCTTAAATGGCCCTAAAGATGTCCCTACATTCCTCTGCCTCCTAAGATGATTCTAACTCACCTACATATTGGCCAAACCACATGTTAGTAAGTTCTCCATCCAAAACCCTAATATCAAACTAACACAAGTTTTTCCTTTCGCCTCAAGTAGGAAGTACTTAATTTAAAATGAACTTCCCAAATGGTTCAAGGGTTCATTTGACATCACTCAGAGTCCCTAATTTTATCTTGTAGCCCAACCACAGGTCTAACACTTACATTCATTTGAAAGAGTCCCCAAGCCACTTTTCAACCCTCCACCTATTTTTACACACCTTTGTGTTAAGCGATGGCTTATTGCACAAGGAGTCGAACTTGGATTGGTAATCAAATCATAACACCCATGCTGACATGGGGCAGCCCCATGATGGTTTTAGCATGGGCCTTATTTAAATGAATCCACTTTTGGTTTAACCCAAAAAGGCATGTCACTCTCCCCCACTTTAGAAAATCAACGTCCTCATTGATGTTTTTAGAGAGCACCCTTTGGTTGTTTGCCCATACATTTCACAAATCCATTATGAAAAATCACATCCATCGATACCACACTACCTTGTAACTAAAGCTCAAAAAACAACTCATATACAACTATTGTGCAATTGTCTTTGGGAATTACAATTATTATGCAATTATCCCCTGGAAATACAAGGTAATTAATAAACAAATTGTCATGTTAAAAAATTAGTTAATCGTATTATAGTTGCATGTGAGTTGAAAATGGATTTTCTATATGGTAATTTGTACACATTGTACATATATATGCAATCAACCATGTTTGATTTTTTAGGAGTTACATTGTAATTGCATGTGGTAATTACTATAGAACTATTATAAATGTGTCATTAAAACAATAGCTATGTTAGAATTAATGTATAATGTACATATGTGTGATAATAGCACGTGTTCACATTTCCACCATCCATTATGGGATACATTTGCAACTAGTTTTTGACTATGATTTCCATTGATATAATTAGTAGGGCCATTAGTGTGCAACTATTAAAGTGCTATTCTTCATCTATGTTATAACTATAGTGCAATTGTTTATAACTTAATAAGGATACATACTCATATGTAATGTTTTATAAAAAAATATAGTTCCAATAATTTTATTATTATATATTAAATTTGTTTAATACACTTACTTATTATGAACTTATTGATCATGCAAAATAAGTGATTATTAATATGAATAAAAAAGAGTAATTCATATAATTAATTTTACATTAACTAAAAATTAATTACTTATTAAATAATAGTAAGATAAATATTTATCAAAGTCAAGGACATTTCACAATGAATTAGATTGATTATTTGAGATAATTATTACTCCATCAATAATTTCAAAATCATTAATGATTTAATTAATTAATTAATTGGATACATTTAATTAATTTAGATGTGAACTTTAAATCAATGTGTATATTATATTAAAAATTCAATTTGGTGTACATATGGATATGCCTATTTATACCTTGATGCTTTTTACCCAAATTCATATTCAATATTTAATATTTAGTAAGAAATTATTTTTCAATAATTTATAACTTATTAATTGTTAATTAAGATGTAATTTACTTGATTTTTATGAATTATTTAATCAAACTAACAATTAACTATTATTAATTATAAATAAAATTGATTCATATGATTGATTCATTAATAAATGAAAATAACTTATAATGTTTTGAAAAAATTCAGATGATGTATGACATTATATGAATCTAGATAATAAATCATCTAATAGTACATTATTTGTAGTAAAGTAATTAATTATTTGAAATAATTAACAAATAATTTTTTTATTTAAGTTAAATAATTAATTATCTAATATTCATTATCCTTATTCATGAACTAATTACCTCAGTAGTTAATTAATTCAAATAATCCAAATAATTGATTGTACTATATTTAATTCAAAAATTTATGTTTTAAATAATTATTTCTTATAAAATCAGAGAAATATGTTTGAAAATTAATTATCTGAGAAAATAATTAATTATCATGTAATTATTAATTTTATGACTTACATAATGAAAAACAAACACAAAATATGCGGGAAATTTTTTGTATAGTTGTAATTAAAGAATAACTAAAAGATTTAGCCTAGATGTTTTTTTTTGAATATGATGTTACAAATTATATAAAGAAGGTGTGTTCTTTTATGTTTTCACATGAAAATACATGTGCCATTTTAGGATGAGTTCAAAAAAGCTTACCTTAAAAGCAAAACATAAAATTAAAAAAATAAATGTTCATGGTTATTATTTAGTTCATTTATTCGAATGTTTTCTTATTTACTTACCTATTTGTCTATGGTTATGTATGACCTACTTAGCTATTAAAATAAATAAATAAGTAATATCTTATATATTAAAGCAACAGTGTCATGTCTGTCTGTTACAGGGTTGTGTGTTCTGCACAACCCTGTC
This sequence comes from Sphagnum contortum, assembly GCA_963920785.1. Lineage (NCBI taxonomy): Eukaryota > Viridiplantae > Streptophyta > Sphagnopsida > Sphagnales > Sphagnaceae > Sphagnum > Sphagnum contortum. The sequence continues at coordinate 17,017,226 of OY987286.1, read as the reverse complement.
ACAGATTCTATGGCAGAACCGGGTGTCCGTGCGTCCGTCTGACGACGGTTCCGAAATCGGGAATCGGCCCGGACAGCCGGATTCCGGAGCCTGTGGCAGCAGGGGTGGGGGGGGGGGGGGGGGGCCAGGGAGGAGGTTTTTTTTTTTTTTTTTTGCCACCCTAAACTGCCGTTGTCGACGGACAGTGTCCGACCTCTTCTTCTTCTTCTTCTTCTTCTTCTTTTTTTTTTTTTTTTTTCTTGTGTCCGAAGGTCACGGCCACCCACTAGTATATATCCAAAATATAATTAAATGTGCCATGTGACAATCTCTTATTGTGCCACATGTCACAATCTCAAATCATGAGTAACAGTCATAATGGATGATGAAGATCAATATTTTAAAAAGAATACAATTTTTTTCATAATGCCATGTGTGAAATTTTAATGGATGAATGACAACTAATGGAATTGCATAATAGTTGAAATGAGTTGTTTTGATAAAATTACAATTGAGTTGCAATGAGTTGCACCATATATACAATGAGCTTATTCGTTAGCATTTATGGCATAAAAATACAATGAGTTACAAATGACCAATGCAATTCAAAAATTGAATTACAAGGCGAGTTATAAATTACCCATTTTTCTCATAGTGATCCTAACATTCTTGGGTGGACTATCCTTGAATCCCATTAATTCGTTTGTGTCATGTTGTTTGTTATCAACATTGCACAAAAGGAATCTTGGGAGGGATGTCCACCCAAAGTTGAGACAGGCACATTCTGTGTCCGAACTTTCACATGTTGATTTTCCCCTTGCATTTGACCTTCGCTTTTCCTCAGAGTCCATCGCGGGTCCAACACAACATTCCCAACCACCATGCCAAATGAAGGTTACAAACACACCAATAAATAGTGCTAGGTCAGGTTTTATAGTTCGAGCTCCCTTCACCCATGTGAAACATGAGCTGTGAATTCATGCACAAGAAATCTTACTGCTCCAATTGGAATGTGTTATTTTACTTGCATGCACCATTACCTCGCTTTTATTTGACCGAGCCTTAGGAATTTTTTGAATTTTGAGTCCAATTCCCAAGTACATTTTTGTTGGTTACCATTGCTTTGCCTTCTCTAACCACTTCCTCTGCCCATTGATCCTTAGCCTTCTCACTATCGACCAAGCTCATGAAACCTTTGACCCTTTTTTGTTTTGAAGGTTTTTTTCATGTTGAGTGTTCTCCCCCACTTTAAAGGGGTTGATGCCTTCATTAACATTCTAAGCAATTTTGAGTTAAGCTACCTCCTCTTGAAACTTTTTTTTCTTTGTAGTTCACTTCATTCGAAATTCATGCCCCCTCGAAATTCATTCCCCCTTTCTTGTTTAAACTTGGCCACCATATTTGGCAAATGGTCCAAGTGTGAATGTTTCACCCAAACTGCCTCTTTGGGGTGGCATTCTTTATATTTGATCATATTCTCTTTGTCTTGTAAACATGTCTCCCATATTCGAATGATACCATCTATTTTGTTAACAAGCCTTTGCATCAACTTCTAGTCCCATCTTTTGCTTCTTATCTATTCTCTTTTCATCCCTTAGAAACAACTTTAGTTTTGAGACATGAAAAATCAAATGTGCCACAAAACTAGTCAGCCATTTCAACATATAAACATTGAGGTGGGGCTTCGCAACTATTTCACACAGCCCTGCATATTTCACAGTGAAACATAGGTTTAGGTTCACTACTATATCAACTATGGCTTCCTAGGCTCTTTTGAAGACTATGTGCACAGCATGACAACATAATCCATGCTGGTCCAACAGGAGTTGCATACACTTTCTTCACTGCAGCAAATGCCAGACATGCAAGAGAACTATTTGTCGTCTATGTTCCCTAGGAGCTGTTGAGGATGAAGACCACTTGTTGTTAGTGTGCCCAGCTCACCATGACATTCGTTGCAAGTTTAGTCAACAGTTAGGGAAACAATTGACACCGTGCAGCTTACTTCCTGAATTGATGCATTCCGCTAATCAGAAAGCGGTAGCTTTGTACTTAGTTTTTTGCCTAGACAATAGGAGTGTTTTGCTCAAGTCAACTATGTAATTGTCGTCAAATGGATCGCTCTGGTCCGGGTATTGACGTTAAATTAAAAGAAAGAAAAAAAGAATCCTAAACTGAGGCTGACACCCTGTTAATCCAGAGCTATCAATTATGATTGACAATAGTCAAGGTGGAGGTGGGTTATCCATTGTCATAGATCCAGCAAGACAGCAACCAGTATCTGTGTCTGAATTGAATTGTCCAGGTTTTGGTTTTGTTGAATAGATTTTGGTAAGATCTCTATTTCACTCTCTTGCTAGTTTAGATAATTCTCCGTTTCTGCAATTTATGATGTATGAGCTTGTCGCCAACAGGCAAATTGTCATTGGGTTGAAGAAGATAGATCCTCACAAGCTTTTGGAAGCCAACCAATGAGTGGGCCCTGCTGGATGCGCTGTACAGCAAAGGGCAAGGCATAAAGACAGGTACCTGGGGAGAAGAGGGGTGAGACAGATGGGCCATGACTTCTACACCAGTGAGCAACTCGTTGCCTTAGCTTAATGGCATTCCTGCATTGGTAATAAGGTAAATACGGGCATGCCCAGAAATAGTTCAGTATGGCTTAAATTTATGCATGTTGACTTGGGTTTGGTGTTCAAACGTCACCTTTGATTCATGACCTATTAAGATGTTGGATTGCCTGGATTAGAGAATGTTCCATCTTTTTCTACATTTGGTCAGAAAGCACAGGGATCTGCATACTACAACAATGAAGAGGCCTCGAAAACTGTAACTTGACATAGGCCAACCTGGTGAGACCAAAGATTAAGAAACGGTGTATTGGGCAATGGGAAGAAGGAAGAAAGGGAGCTCATGAGGATTTTGGGATCTGAAGGAACATAATACACATTTCTTTAAGAGCAATTTAGTTTTGCTCATTTCCGTGTCCAATTATGTGTTGCAACCTTTGTAGTATTCATGTAATTAAAGATCCTCGTAAAGCCTCCTAACTTTCTTTAGTGTTGATGGAGCGCCCCTTATTCTCAGTGATTACACCCAGTCCCATCGCAAGAGTTCTTCCATGTGTACCCGAGATATTACATTTAAGAAATAAAATGCCCATAGTATGGGTGGAAGAACCCTTTGTACCACTCTGTAGTTGTCGCCATTGGATCTCAGAGATCCTGCCATTGAAAATGGGCGCCCAAAATTTGGTTGTTTGGAAAAAGAGGGAAATGGGTACCCAAATTTTCACTGTTGGGGAAAAGAGGGAAGCTGAGGAGCAGTACTCTGGGGCAGGCCTTCCCCTACACATATAATTTTTACATGTTCTTGCAAAGTACTTGAAAAGAAAATTGGAAAATATTCCTACTGTATTTGGAGGGAACCTTATAGCATCCCTAGGAAAATTTAGCCAAATTTGGCTATAAACATGATGTGAACTACAAAAATTTTAATCATCTTTCTATATTTGTAACTACACACTGATAACCAAATATTAAAATCCAATGATTTTTTGTCTCACTTCAGGTGATTGGAAACCTCTAAAGTCACTTCATTTAAATTTTTTGTATTTCACTGTTTGGTCAAAATTCTCAAATAAACAAATTCTATTGCGATGGCTTCATGCTAGGCTACTACATGTTGTAATGATCTGTGGCTCATGAACATTGTGCCAATCTATATGACAATCCATGTTTCACAAGCTTTATTCATATGCAAACTTTGTTGCTGTGAGTTTGAGCATTGTAATATGTATATATTTATATACACACAAATTGCAAGTTGTGATATTTCTACAATAGTTTCCTACATGAAGTGTTTGTTTTTTCAGTTTTCTCATGTTGCTGCAAAGAGGTGATTAGCCACTAAAGGATATAAATTTTGTTAAATCTTCTTAATTATTGATGATTGCCACTTTGGCTACAATACAAAATTGGAAAAAAAAAACTGCTACCAAATTCTCCCCTTCGTAATCCCTGCAACCCAAAAGCCATGTAGGGCACATAGTAGTGTTGGCCAGTTCTTGAATTTTATCAATATCCAGTTATTTGAAAATTTTATTTTTTCACTTATACATAACGTATCAAATATTTTCTTAAATCCAGTTTTTGGTACATGTCTAATATCAATTTGCTAGAATGGCTAGCCAATCAAGTTATCAATACTTTTTTGATTTTTGGGGTAAGAACTGCACAGTATGCATAAAGGCTGGTTCTTGCAAGAATTGGTTAAGAATTGTTGTGTGCAGTGTCAAGGTTGGTTATTAAGCCAAAAAACACATTTTTTTCTTTTTTTAATTCCTTGAAGAAGGACAAGTCACAGAAATTACTATCAATGAATGTGTACCTACAAGGATCATGAAATATTTCGTACTGTAGTTGAATATTCTAGATGCCAACATTCACATTCATCACAACTCCAACATAACTTGAACTCAACCAAAACAATATTACACTTTATTACTCATAACACACACCAATGTCACAAGTATAATCTTCAAGTTCATGGAGTATGACTTGCTAAACAACAAAGTCCTACAACACTACGTAATGTTCCAAAAAATCAAAATGAAAAATTGGGATCAACCTCTCATGTTGCCCTGCTCTCTAAGCCTTTGCACCACAAGATATCCCCTTGGAGTGGATGTCGAAAGCCCAGAGGGAGCATGTGAATGAAATTGATTTAGGGTTTTAGGTATTGGGACACCTAAATAAATGAAATGATGTAAATGCAAAAAAAGGAAAGTTAAATGAATGTGATGAAAATTGATGGATCATAACCTAGTGTATGGATGATGGATCACCATCAACTATCAAAAGCAAAATATGAAAACTTTCGACAATTGATGGTGATGGAGAGTGGGTGTGTTTTTGCTGTTTTTGTGTTGTTTGTTTTCTTGTAGGTTGTGATCATGTTGGAGTTTTTATGCTTGGTTACATTCGATTTGTCTATGGCTTCTGTTGTGGGTGAATGTTTGTGGTGTGTTACTGTTGTGGAGATTTTCTTGGTTAGATGTCAATCAAGAACTATTCGAGATTGAGCTTAAGGACCAAGGATTTTGGCAGTAAGGAGTAGCTAATTGTTTTAAGTTTCTATTTTGATTTTTTTATCAACTTGTGATCTTATGATGCTTAGTAGCACTGGAGGGATGAATGCCAAAGGTGAAAACTATAGTTTTTCAGATGGAGGTTATGTAATTTCCATTGCACCATGTACCATTTAGAGAAACACAATTTAAAGCATAATTAGGGGTCTATAATCAATCAAGGGAATGATGACATTCATTAGGGATTTTGAGAGCAACCATTTTGGCAAAACATGTTTTGTGTGAGTGGGATGTTGTCTAGTGAGATTTTGATTTTTGTGGGGTGAAAGACGAGAATACCCAAATTTTTGGGACTTCTGAATGTGTTCTGTGTTTATGCTTTTTGTGGGTTTCATTGGGAATTCTGAAAGGGAAATGATGGGTTGCATTTGTAAAGCTTCTTGAAATTGAACTTTTTCATGTTGAGTTCTACATCTTGGAGCTTTCAACTCCCATCATCATCACTGTGAGCTATTGGTTTTGTGTTTATGTTTTCGCTAGTGCATGTAGATTGTGATGTGGGTGTCTAGGAAAAACTTTGTTTTGCCAAAGTAGGTCAATTGATGCTCAATCAAGTGAGCTCAGAACGATCTGACCCCAAAGATCCAAAGTTAATAAAATTTGTACATAGCTAGTGTGTTTTTGCTTGCGTTTGTACACTTCTACCTTGAATTTATACTTTAACAAACTATGTCCTAAATAAATCAAGGAATGTGGAGATCTATGCAATCTGTATTCTAGGATATATGCAACACCGATTTGAAAGGAACTTTTGTATGTCCTTGTCTTTTTGTTACATCTATTTTTCGGTATCAGAAATTTTGATACTAGGCCAGGTAGGTTCCTTACCGGATACTAACAATACTCGAATCTGATAGGTTATTTGATACCTGGAATCCAACCCAGGCATACAACAGAAAATATTAAACAGGCCAAAGCAAATGAATGCAGTCAGTACAAAATTACTACTGCGATTTTTTCCTCTAGTCTGCTCATTTGCTCCCTTTATTTTCACCTTGTCATGCCTAGCCATGTTTTGAGTCCAGTTTATGCACATCATGAACACATTAGGGGTATAAAGGGATATGTAACATATTACTTGGCATGGTATGTGAGGTTACAAGTGCAAAACATGCCATATTATATGAGGTTACGAGTGCAAAACATGCCTAGGTGTCACTTGAGAAAATATGTATGGGGGAAATGGGCAGACTGGAGGAAAAAATAGTAGTCTTTTGTACTGACTACATTCATTTCCTTTGGCCTGTTTAATATTTTCCGCAAATAATTGGGTACAAAAGCAATAACTGGCCAACATTGGTGGTACATAGCCTGCTCAGTTTAGGATATGGATAATGGAGCAGGTGCAGTAAATTAGGCCCATTTGTTGTTATTCACTTATAAATTAACGTCCACAGAAGAAGAAAGCAACACAACCCAGAAAGAGTGAAGTGCATTTACACTTGGGGTGAAGGACTCTAGAATTAAGTCCCCTAAAACCAAGCTAGTCACTTAGGACCTAAACCTATTTATCATGAAGATTTTATGTTAAGTTAACATTCACTTAATATTAAACAATCACCCATTTAACATTGGCTGCCACCTAAGATGCCACCTAGATTTTCACTTAACAATGACTTAATTAACACTAGGTGTGAATGCACCTGATGGATAATATGAAGCAAATTTAGGCAATCCTTGTGTACCCTCTTTTGCACGAAGAAACTAAGAGATTACGTGCACGTACAATTTGGACGTCATTGTATGCTGCTCCAGTGGACCTGGACAAAAGGCATTTATATCATCATCACTATTGGCCTGAAGATTTTCATGCAGCTTCCCATAGAGCAAGTCAAGAGAGATTGCACACAAATTGTGCACCTGAAAGATAGCTAACTGCTCGAATCAGCAGGTAAGATCTTACTAAGATCACACTATCTTGTGTTACACATCACATAGATGATAGGTGGTTGCAGAAATTAGAGATGTGTAACCGAGGTCCTTCATGAGTCTTCGTCGTCAAGTCCCCACTATGAACAAAACGGAATAGAGCCTCGTATCATGTGCTTGGATCATATAACAGTGACAGTCACACGCGTGTTCAGAGACCTTGATTAAATTTGAACAACAAACAAGAGGATGGACAATGTTGTGATACAACACTGAATCCGAAGATGTTAGAATTTTCATTAGTGATTACCAAACTATGTCCGATTTCAATAATGCTCTCGGGACTCCAAAGCTCTAACTAAGCCTTTTGAAACAGATGCCCAAGCAGATTGCGTAGTTCACGACAGACATTCGCGGAAGTTATAGCTCTTCAAACGCTAGTTGATGCACTCCAATCTAAATATGATGCTTGCGACAAAACTAGGACACAATTTGCAACAAGTAAACTAAGATATAACCAAAGTCGATGGAGACCTCCAGCTTCTAGCCATCTCAGTGTTTTTATTTTTTTCGAGCGACCTCTTCACAGTAAGAAAAACCCTCAAGATTTAACTGAGGGCGACGTCCTCTAAGGAGGACGATATTCTCGATGGCCAGGAAAACACAATTACATTAGCAGCGCCAATTTCTCTATCCCCGACCTTGAAACCGCTCTTCGACAAACCTTTCAACGAGAAACATGAACGCGTGCAGGGCATGAAAACGTACCTCGCGGAAGCGAAGATGACTTAAAGACGAGACGTTTAGTTACAAGAACTTACAATAGAAGATCTCATGTACAGGCGACGTCGTCGCCAGAGCAGGAAGCAAACTAGCCTGCTGTCCTATAGCCTTGCGACTGTCATCGTTGAACACCTGTTCCAATTAGATTGCACGATTGTCCCGACTTTCGCCCGTTTCTTGCTGTGGAAAGGGGTTCGAAAACAGTGTCAAAGCTGTCTAGGTTTGGTAAGCCGATGTTGAGTATCTAGGTTTGGCAAGCTGAGGTTATGATAACATTTTTGAACTCTATTGCGGCGTTCTTTCTGTGTTCACGAGCAGAGAGGGTTTGGCAAACTACTTAACTTCTCCGCGTTAACAGTGCGAAAGGTGAACTCTGGTGCGGCTTCCTTTATATTTTCGCGAGCAGAGGGTTTAGCACTATCGGCGTCGTCTTGCAGTACTTAACTTCTTCGCTTTAGTGGTGCGGTCATGGACCAGATTCTTCCCTCTTTTGCGCTTATGGACGAGACCGATCTTGACTTTCCTGCGCTCATGGACGAGAGCATGGAGTATGATAACTTCTTGAAAAAGAGGCGGCAACCGATCGTACTACATGTCACGGATAAGCGAGGTATAATACGGGGATTCAAGTAGATAATCTGAAGATCTGGGTTCAAATGCTGATTATCTTCAGATTATCTACTTGAATAATCAATTATCTCAAATGTCCACTTGGCTGCATATAAGTGGATTGATTGTTGAATCATCAATTATTCAAAACTCTATTTTTTTGAAACAATAATTCAAAAGTCGTTTTTGTGAACATTTTCTTACTCGAATATAATGGATCTTAATAATAAATGGAAGTAGGGTTAGGATTTGTGCCTTTACCTTTCATCATTTTGAATGTTCGAAGCCCAACTTTGGAATGTCAAATGTAGTGAAGAAAAGGTCAGTGTGCTTTGAAGGAGTTGAGTGTTTCTGTTAGAGAGGGTTTTGCATGATGGTAGATGTTTTGAAAGAGAGAGGGGCATTGTTTTCAAGCAGACATGACTAGTTTGATAGGCAACGGTATGTTGTTCTCTCAAATCCATACAAGGTTGATCTTCTTTAACTCTTAATTTATTATAGAATTTGGTTTTCAAAGTTTACGGCAGTGCTACAACATGTGATAAAACTCAAGTGAACAAACTCAGCAAATAAAATCACATTGAAGTTGGCTATGGATGTTCACATGTTGAAGTGATGTTGAAGTGATCAAGAAGTGAAATCTTTAATTCAATAGTGCATTAAAATTGGTTTGCAGCCACCATTGGTATGGGAGTCCCCTTGATTTATTTACCAACTGGGGTTGCATTCTGCTTTACTGTTGGGATACAGCTGGTCACAAGGAGCCTGGATGTCTTTGTGTGGGTAGTGGTAAGGGCAGGTTCCCCTAATATAAGTTTTTTTGTGGCTATCAGGGGAATTTTGGTGGGAAGTCATCATTACCCTCCTCGATTTCCCGTGGTCGAAATTGCAGCTGCGCAGTTGGCCAGGCTTACGAGTTTACTCTCTGCACTCCAAGAATGGCACAGGTATACAGGTTAATCTGTGTTAGATAATATTACCTTCTTTGGTGACATATGGAGAGCATGCAACGTCCCACTAGAATAGAGTAGCTCAACGTCATCCTAGACAACCTACTGACACCAGTTCAGTTGTGTATACTATGTTTATAGAGCTCGGTCAGGTTCTTCTCATGGGGTGCAAGATGTCTATAGCCTGTGGGTTTGTGGTCATTGAAATTTGAGTGCTTGAAGTTTGAACATAGTAGTTGAGCTTGAAGCAATGAATGCTTATTGGATCCTTGGAACAAAATACATCATTGGTGAAGTTTTAGAATGGATGGTGTACTTTACGGGCAGGAGAAGATATGTGACGAAACATTGGGCAAATGTTTTTAAGAAGTATGTACTATGAGGGTTAGTAGTGAGTACATGCCTCTTATTTGAATGGAGAAGATTGTTGTCATATATTGTAAAACACATCACAGATAAAATCTGGTTGTTATTAGTGTCATCATTTGGCTAGACAATTTGATGTTCCTTTTCTGTTTCAAGTCTTCCAACACATGTGCAACAAGAATGGTTTGTCATCATGCATTTAATGTTGGTTTGTAGTCACCATTGGCGGAGTGCGTCTGCCTAACCAGGGTCCTCACAAGTGCATCATGGTCGGAGGTGGAGGAACAGGTATGGAGTTTAATCACCAGTAGATCTTATCTTGTTTGGTGGCATTTGGAGAGCATGCAACCTCTCAGCAGAATAGAATAGCTCATTGTCCTCCCAGAGAACCTAGAGATGGGATATCAGCTTTGTATCCTAGGTCTACTGGGCTGGGTTATGTTCTTCTCATGACATCATGCGCAAAACTTGTAGGCTTTGGAGGTTGGTATCTGAGTCTTTAAACATAGTACGTGTAGGACTTGAATTAATGAATGTGTGTTATCTCCCTGGAACAAAATTGCATCCCTGGTAGAATATTATATTGGATTGAATACTTTGCAGGCAAGGCGACATATTTGAAGCAGAAGTACTGGATCCCTGGAACAAAGTTACTTTCCTGATATTACATTCGATGGTGTACTTTGCAGGCAAGACAACATATGTGAAGCGACATTTGACGGGTGAATTTGAGAAGAAATATGAACGTAAGTATCTCTTATCTGAATGGAGAAGAGTGCTGATGATATGTGGTTGAACACAGTCACTGATGGAATCTATTTAAGCTCCACATTGTCATCCCTATGCGGATGGTTTGTTGTTTGTTACACTATGTTCCTCTTCCATTTGAAGTCTTGTAACATATGTGCACACCAATCGTTTGTCATCCAGTATTGATGTTGTTTTGCAGCCACCATGGGTATGCATGAGCACATGCTTGACGTCCCTACGAAACAGGGTAGCACTCGGTTCCTCTGCGTTGATACACCAGGCCACGAAAAGCCTGGAACCCCGCGTGATTCATACTTGTAAGTCTGTTCCTCTGATGTGAGCTTTTTCTGTGGTCATCATTTTGGAAAGCGGTTCCAGTATTGTAAGAGCTTGTATTTGGACCTTACGTTTTGACTGTGCTCCTTTGATGCAGCGAAGGCGCAGATTGTGGTATTATCTTCTGTGATATTACTGCAAAGCAGACCCAAATGGATGTGCCCATGTGGCATGATGATCTTTGCAGGTGAGGAGCTGTAGCATGATACCCCATTATTTAACTACCGCATGCTGTGTTCTATGTTATGATGTAAACTTAAACACATTTAAAACTAGTTCCTTAGGTAATGAACTAGATTTCTTTCTAGATAAGTGGTCTTAATGAGTTAATTGACGTGAACCTGCAATTAATTGGCTTATGGTTGCAGGGTATGTGGCGACATTCCCATTGTAGTCTGTGGAAACAAGATGGATTTGAAGAGGAGGCAGGTGAAAACCAAAAAGGTTCCTTTCCACGTGAAGAAGAAACTGCAGTACTATGAGATTTCGGCAAAGAGTGGCTATAACTTGGATAAACCCTTCCAGTACCTTGCCGAGAAACTTGCTGGATATGTTGAAGGAGCCAATTGCATCTAATTGACAAAAGAACATGAGCAGAGCCCGATTTTACAACAGATCATGAATTCATCTTTTTACCATTGGATAGCATACCATAGGACCACTTGAATATGTCAGCTGGCCATTTGTTTGTGTTGTTCCGTAAATGGTGAGCACCATTTAGAACAACATGGTCAGGGAGAGGGAGACTTAATGTATTTTTATTAGTTTTTAAGAAGGGATTCAAAGACGACCGTGAGCACTCCAAATCAAATATGAAGGTTTATAACGAGTGGAACAAATTTTGTCATGCATTCTTCGAGGAGAGTAGATGTTTGGTTCAGTTCCACTTCGTTCTGAACCAAAGGAAAGAAGTGGAACTGAACTAAAGCTTTGGAGGCTGGTTCCAGTTCTAGTAAGAGGCGATGATCACTGGTTCTTTGATCCAGTTTTGATTCCAGCAGTCTTTATCTTGTATTTCATCTGTGGGATGCAAGATCGACCAGAAATTGAACCCAGAACTGGCTTGGGAACTAGAACTGGACGATACTAAGTTATCACCTGGGCCATAGACCACCAATAGAATTTTCAAGTGTCTTTGGAGGGCATATCATTAAGCAAAACCTGTCCTCCCCAAATTGTGGGGCATTCTCAAAAACAATCCAGGAAGCACTTCATTTTTCAAAATTCCCTGCCTCCTTTTTTCCCAGTAGCATAGGAAAAATGTGAAAACAAAATCTGCTAGTGCTTTAGGCAGGGTATTGCCCTTGGAGCACGGCATTGGGGAAATAAGTGCCTCCTCGAGCTGGTGCTTATTTTGGGAAATTCCCACTCCTCTTGAGCTATTACCCTATACAGAAGTATTATTAGCCCCAGCAGATCGACTGTCAAACAAAAAGCCCATAAGATTTTGGCACCAGGAACCGGCGCCTACATTGGTACCTTCACCTTCTTGAGTGAGGCCTTTTGGAGGTTAACACCCTAGGGCTGGGGTGTTCCGCAATTATTAGGCCCCGCAAGCCTGAGGCTAAGGATCTTCTATTTCAGGGCTAGCCTTGGGAGCAATTATTTTGGGAGCATCCTGGCCCTAGCGAATTGCTTGGGATAAAAATCAACCGGATTTTCAGTTTTCAAATACAATTACCATGATACCTGGCATGGGTGGTATATGCCAGATATCATGGTCATTAAAAAAAAGTAGTGTGGGAGTTCTGAAAAAGAATATTTTGAGACCCTAAACCAAAACTGTTCCATCCATGGTTGGTGAAGGTTGAGTATTTTCCAACCTTGTGTGAGGTGTTGTTCTAATCAACTTAACAACAACCAACAAATTTAACAACCATAACAAAAATAAAATCAAACAAAAACAATATCCATTACAATCCTAAACACAATGCATTATAAACAATGTGTAGAGTTTAGTTGGCTAGTTTAAGGTTTATAATTGAGGAAGACAATAGAAGCAAAAGAGGAAGTCAAGAAACAAATATGTAAAAATAAAATAAAAAGATCAATTAAAAAAAAGAATTTTTTAAAAACACATAAAAAAGAAAAAAAGAATACAGAAATATATATATATATATATAAATTAAAAATTAAAAAGTATAAATCCCTTAAAATAGCCAAAAACCCAATAAAGAAAACCCCAAAAAAATAATTATGAAAATATTGAAAGGAAAAAATATATAAATAAAAAACAAAAAAAGGAAAAAAATGAACAAGAACCAAAAAAAAAAATGAAAAAAAGAAAACCAAAAATCTAATGTGCAAACAATACCCTCATCATATTGACATTGATTTTCTTTTGATTACTTGTTGAATCCACAAACACTTACTTGCTCCTCTCCACTATTCCCATAGACAGTTCACACTTTTGCAAGTTAACAACCTTTGCTATTGTTGAGCTCTTTTTTCTTTACAATCAATTAACATTAAAAACATTATGCAACCTAACAAGCTCTTCCTAACATAGAAGTCCTCCTTCACACACATACAAAGAACCAAAAAAAAAAAAACACAAAACAAAACCTAAAACAAACACAAAAAGAAACAAACAAAGAAAACATCAAAAGAAACACATAAGCAAACATAGAAAAAATGAGCCACTAGGGCCTAGCGCCCTCTGTTGGGGGGAGGTGGATGCATAGAGTAACATATCAAATTTGTTGAGAAAAAAATTTGCACTCCATTTAACACTCAGCCTAAGTCTCATGAGTCTCACCATTCACCTTTGTGCTCACCTGCCTATCCTCCATAGCAATGGGAACGAATGGAATTTGATGGAAACTTGATAGGAACAAGAGGAATTGCTTTGGAACTTGGTGAGAACAAAAGGATATTGATGGGATACTGATTGGAAAAAGAGGAATTTGATGAAATTTTTTGGGAACTGAAATCATTCTAAACCGTAGACTGCTATTGAAACAGGAAGGAACAAGTAAAGGTGGGCAATGGGGAAAAAAATTACAGAAAAAAGCGAGCACAGCAAACAAATGTAGCGAATCACCTTTTAACGCTGCTCTACATGATCTGTTTATTTAGACTCGGACTAAGATTTTGGTTTGACTTGTAGAATATCTTGAGTCTGGTATGATGATGATGGATCCGTTGCTGAAGGTTTTGCTGTCCAAAGAGTTTATTGACCTCATTTTTAGCTCTCCTACAGAGTTCTGCTGATTGAGGTTCTCCTCCTGCAAATGACGTAGCTGGTAACGAGTATGTTGCACAGACAGGTTGTGAACTTTCCAGATGGGCACAAATTCAAATCACTTTGGGTTGAGATATCATTTTGATCTTTCCATTTCCTGCTATGAGAGATTTGTTATCCTTGCACAGTTTCTCAACAGGGATGCAGGTAGCCATTGTTTCTGATCGCCTGCGGTCGATCTCTTGAAGGCAACTGCGAAGTTCATTAGCAAAACTAACGGGTTATAAAACATGAACACCAAGATCGGAAAACACAAATATATGGATGCATGCTTTCAGATAGTACCGTGATCAAATCCCATCCCTTACTGACATGCGCTTCCTCACTGTCAGACTCCTTGATCCACCTAAAACTCTCAGCAATAACCAGCTGTGACATGGCCACATTGAACTCGCCCGTAATCGAAAGTATGTCGGCGAACTCAGATTAGCATAGCATATGCAACCAAGAAGGACAAAAAAAGAGGAGAGACAGGGGGTGGCAGGGGCAGGGTAGGGGGCAAACGGACATAGAGGCAAGGAGGCACATAAGGACAGTGGCAGCGTGAAAAAATAAGCGGGGTAGGAGGAGAGACAGGGAAGGGAGGGTAATGCAGCGTCAAACACTAGAGGAAAAACATGTTCAATTCCACATTGCTTGGTGCAATTGCAGCTGTCTTTGCTACCAACCATGATGTCTCGGTCTAGTGCCAAGCGAAGAAGTTGACGACCTAAACCCTAAACCCTATTTCCTACTCACTCGCTCCCTTCGTTCCACAACAGTAGTAAGAGCGTTATAACTAGGTAGGTAGGAAATAGGGTAACTAGGTGGCGGCAAAACATGTTAACTAAATCTGAAGACCTCGATTGGGATCTCAAATGAGAACGACCGACGTTGCCTCACTAGCGTCCAGAGCCTTTAGAAGTCCCACAAAGCCTCCTCCTCAAAAAGAATTTTAAAGAAAGAAAACACAAAGAGACAAAGAAGCAAACACAAAAAAGGAAAAAAACAAAGAATGAAGGAAAAACTACAATAGAAAAAGGAAGAAAACAAGAAAGTGAGGGGAAAAACGGTGAGTGGGAACCAGAAGCAGTAAGAAGAAGGTAGGGGTGGGTATGAAGGGCCAAAGTGAATCACCACCCACCAGCGCACCATGAAGGATGGATGGTAAGTGATCAAGGAACTTTTTTCTGTTGGGTCCCGGTTCCCTAGCTAACCATGGTGGTTAACTCAGTGCTATTTTTTACTACCTACCTGCTAACAATCAACTTGTGAGTTGTTAGTGCAAAAACAGCCCTTACCTCTCTATAACCCATTTACTTACCTAGTTAGTACCTATTTTCCTACCTATCTACCTATATATGAGACCTAATTCTTAGAAAATTGGTTACCAAGGTGAAATCACATAGTAACCCAGTTGAGGTTCATCAGCAATTGAGTAATATCAGGCATCCACTGGATAGTGTCACCTAGGACTCAGTCCTGAGGTTATGTTGGGTTTCATCCCATCCAAAAGAGCTCTAAATGGGATTTTTTGGATGGTGCACTGGTGGGTGCTGGGTCACTCAGGCCCTCGTAAAGGACAAAAAAAACTACATACTTTGACATTACAAAAATTCAACAGCATCTGCGCGTTCATTTTTTAGGGTTGGGAATAGAGGCGGATCGTTTGAAGCTTCGTGTGCGGGAAACAGACGACTTCTCTTTTCTCCACAACACTCCGTTGCAGACACAGCACTCGCATCACCCTCATCGCACTGCAGAACCATGGTATCTATTTCTTTACCTTCTCTTTTCTTGTTCTATGGCGTTGGTTTGTGCATCATCTGAGTTATGTAGTCCTTACAAAGCTTAACTCCCTTTCATAGCTCAGTGGCGCGGTCGTTTTGCCCTAATCCAGTCGGAGGGGGTTGATGGAAATCCGGTGGCCGTACGAGAGGATGCGATCTTTCGCTCCGTGTGTTACGGTCGAGAGCTGTCTCTCGGCATCTTATAGTCTAGTTCGATTTTTTGGCTCGGAAAAATGATTTGTCGGAGTTTTCTGGTTTTAAGGTGGACTCTAATAACCTGGATTCACGTACTTCCGAGAGGTTGTGCTGGATGTTTTTGACAGATGGAAAATTTTGTTGTTTTTTTGTTGGAAGGCTTTGCCAGGACAGCAAACTCCAGATAATTGCCCGAGTTTCAAACTTGTTATTGTTGGTGATGGAGGCACAGGTATGGCAGGTTAATGAGTGTTAGGTCATATATTGTTTGGTGGCATATATATATGGAGAGTTTATAAGCTTCCACCAGAATAGAAAAAGCTCACCATACTACCAAAGAACCTAGTGATGGCAGCTCACCTTTGTATCGTAGGTTCACTGCATTTGGTCAGTTTCTTCTCATGATGTGCAAGATGTCAACAGTCTGTGGGTTTTGATTTTTGGAATCTATGTGTTTTGATCTAGTATGTGTAGAGCTTGAATTAATGAATGTGTACTAGATCCCTGGAACAAAGTTGCTTCCCTGGTAGAATATTACATTGGATGTTGTACTTTGCAGGCAAGACAACATATGTGAAGAGACATTTGACGGGTGAATTTGAGAAGAAGTATGAACGTAAGTACCTTTTATCTGAATGGAGAAGAGCGCTGATGATATGTGGTTGAGCATTCTCACTGATAGAATCTATGTAAGCTCCACATTGTCATGTCTATGCAGATTTGTTGTTTGTTGTACCGCTTTTCCTCATCTGTTTGAAGACTTGAAACATCTGTGCAACAGCAATGGTTTGTCATCTGGCATGAATGTTGTTTTGCAGCCACCATTGGTGTTGAAGTGCATCCCCTTGACTTCTTTACAAACTGTGGTCGCATTCGTTTTTACTGCTGGGACACAGCTGGCCAAGAGAAGTTTGGAGGTCTTCGTGATGGTTACTAGTAAGTCCATCCCCCTATCAGAAGCTTTTTCTACAGTCCTCATTTTTGTGAAAGGGCTTCTGTTGTTATAAGAGCTCATATTTGGAATTTTTTTTTTGACTGTTCTGTATTGTGCTGTTGTGATGCAGCATACATGGACAGTGTGCCATTATCATGTTTGATGTGACTGCAAGGCTGACATACAAGAATGTTCCAACATGGCATCGTGATCTTTGTAGGTGAGGAGCTGCAGTGCAATGCCTCCATGTTTGTTTAACCACCATGTGCTATATGCTACCTCATGATGTTGTCTTACACTCTTTCAAAACTAGTACTATGGGTAACTGACTATATTCTGTTCTAATTAAGTGTGCTTCATGTGTTGATGTACCTGCCCCTGCAGGGTATGTGAGAACATTCCAATTGTACTTTGTGGAAATAAGGTCGATGTGAAGAACAGGCAGGTGAAAGCCAAACAGGTTACTTTCCACAGGAAGAAGAACCTGCAGTACTATGAGATTTCAGCAAAGAGCAATTACAACTTTGAGAAACCCTTCCTGTACCTAGCCAGGAAGCTTGCCGGGTATTCATCTATTTCAGCTAGCTAATTTAAATGAATCATGCTTGCTATTCTCTTTCTGCATGTATTTGCTTGCATGCGGATCATAATTTACATGTGAAATATCTTGACTTTCTTGCAATTTACAAATTGATCTGTATTATGTATACAGCGATGTGAACTTGCACTTTGTGGAGTCTCCTGCTCTAGCACCACCTGAAGTGCACATTGATCTCGCTGCACAGCAGCAGTAAGTGCTTTTCACTAGCATGACTTTTGTTCAAAATCCTGAATTTTCTTGCTGGGATTTTTTATTGGAATGTCAATGCTCCTCTTGTTCTGCAGCCTTACTTTAGACTGTATTGTGGTGACTGTGGCAGATATGAGGCAGAACTTGCTCAAGCTTCAGCACTACCTCTGCCTGATGATGACGATGAGGCATTTGAGAGCTAGCTTTTAATCTAGATCTGGTCTTATGTCATGACTGTCCTATCACCTATGTTGAATTGCAGCTCCCAAGATCCCTAGTAACAAATGTTATTGGAAATGACCAGACTTCAGGTTGATACTCCCTTTCCTTTAAAACCTTTGCTTCATTGTGTAGTTGTTAAGAACACTATGCCCTACTTTCCACTTTTGACATGTTTTTGATTTGGTTGAATCCTTTATTGAGGATCTGACCATGACACTTGTGTTGTTGATCAGAAGCTGTTGCTCAGTTGATGCTCTGCTGTTGTTCTTACCTTGAGGAGGTTTTATTAGGCATAGTTTGACTAAGATGGAACAATGTTTGGCAAGGCATTCATTTTTTTGTATTGGGCTATTGTGGTTAGTACTTAGTACCCAATGGAACTGAAGGTTAAGGTGAAACTCTTCTGCATGGACCATGCAGCAGTTAAAAGATGCCTGGGCCGACAGAAGTTTGCAGTGGTGAAGGTTTACACATAATATCATTGGGCAATGACCCATGACACATGGGTAACTGGATTGCAAAACACTAATATCCCCCATTTGAAATAGTTACTTTTTGAACAGTGATTGGGAGAGATTGGAATAACTGAAACCATTCAATTATTAAATCAAATGAAGAATAACATCACCAACATGTTCTCTCCGGTTTTGTTGTTGCATTTCTTTGGTTTCTCAGCTCTTTTGTGCAGAGATCAGATTTTGAACAAACATGCATTGAAATCCTGACAGCCCCAGGTAAAAGAGTGACCCTTGACAAGTAAAATAAATGTGACCAATCACTTGATCTTGGTTTGTCTCCTGAGTCTCACTGCTCAATGAATGTAGCTAGCTAACCAAATTGGATCACTATGCCTATGGAAAACGCTCACTACTGCTAGAAATGGGATAGTGTCTGAAGTAAAGAACTTATGGACAAACATCCTCACAACTAAATCCAAATGAATTGTCAATCTATTTGTAAACTTAGATTCCATAAACCTAACATTTGATAAGCATCTCCCATCATCTACACTACTCATAATTACGATGTTGACAATTCAATGAGTTTTTGCAATTTGAATGTTTTATGGGAAAATACGAATTACTAGCCCAGTTGGTTCAAATTTTAGTGCATAGATTACAGTTTAGAAAAGGCATCAAGGTTGCATGGCAATAGGAAAGCATGGTAAGCTTGAAAAAAGATGAATGTTTTGTTAAAAATGTCTCTGTAATGGAGGGTAGGACGAACATTTGTTTTAGGCCAATATGTTTCCCAAAATATTGATGAGCTTTCAAAATCAAAAGCTATGTGTAAAAACTTAATATGGTTTTAGTTTGCACCAAAAGCTAACAGTATCATGCGAGTGGCATTCATAATGTTTTGAACTAGGAGTCATTGCTCAAGTTCTTGAATGAGGCCAATAACCACAGCATTGCATTGTTGTTTTATGGTTTCCAATGCATTCAACCAATCAAGTTTAAAAACAAAAATAGCTGGTTATTGGGTCTTATGAACCATGAATACATGTGAGGAAAAAATTGAAACTCCTCATATTCCACACCAAAGTTAGGTTGAGAAATCCAACCTATGTGTAATGCATCATATGGATGATTTACGATAGCATGAAACATCTGAAATATTCTATTTGGATGCCCATAACAAGTAATTGAATCAATTTACATTTTGTATGCATCCTTTTCATAAGCCTTGACCACATCAACAAAATCACATATGAAAACATCACAAGCTTGAGCAAATGTTGACAAAGGTTGCATGTGCTTCAATTATTGGGAAGTCAACGTTTGCTTTGTAAGGCTTCAAGAATCCTAGTTGAAGACTTTTGCACAAGGGATATGGACCACGAATTCATTATGCAACATAAATTGATAGAATTTGATGGTGCACACAATTTTAAGTCCCTATCAAAATATTGTTGGGATTACAACAAATCCATCACAGGATAAGATGCTTTCATAGTCTTGAATATTTTTGACTAATGAAAACATTCAATTTGAGGTTAATATTCTTTTTGTTAATGCAAGAAGAGATGACAATAGAATCAATAACATGTTCATTTTTCCGAAAAATAGAGTCATCTTTCCTCCCACATTAGACTTGGCTATTGATGTTAAAACAAAGAAAGGAGTTGTAGACTTGAGTGTTAGTGACAAGTCCAAGCAATTTGGACCCCATTTGCATTTGATATTTATGAAAAGGCAAGTTTAGGATTCATGCTATCAAGATGCCACCTTCTTACCTTAAACCAAATGAAATAATGTTCTTTTGTACTTTCATTATTAATTTGTGCTATTTGAAAAAATTGGTGTGAATTCACCTACGTTTCACTATATTATTTAATTGTTATTTAACATTATTGATGCAAAAGTCAAAAGAAAACCTTGTGTCAAGTCTCTTGATGGCTAGTGATGCTGCTTGGTTGAAGGGAACTTCATTTGAAAATGATTTGAACACAAAGGTGTGTTTTGGTGATGGTCGTCTAGGTGGCGTTGTTACGATTGAGTGTGACATAAAACTTTAGATAGTGGGAACAATGTTATAACAATAACCCTGAATTGAAAATGTGGTATGTCAATGCATGAGCTACTTGACATGGGGTATGAATTTACCTTAAATGATAATCTTCAAGAGGATCTCCATCACTGTAATCCATATAAAGATTTGATTGGGGTAAAATAGGCTTTCATTTTAATGATGGTGGGTTTTGTAGAAATCCAAATAGTCCAAATTTTGTGTTTCGTAATATTTTGTTGTTTTAATTATCATATTATTATTATTATTTCATATTTTTAAAAATGTACTTATTTTATATGGTTAACATATAGTTGTTGGTATCAAGGTTTGAACCTTGGCCTTCAAGAAGATAATCTATTGTCTTTGCCAACCAACTACAATTCAACATTGTAACATAAATTTTGAAAACTTGAACATACATAATTATGATAAATTGTTTCATGAATCAAAATTTAAAATTTTGATTCTTTTTCAAAAGTTTGCACATCCATGGTAAATAAACATCCCGAATTTCAAATCAGTTGAAGGAAATAACAAATTTTAAATGTCATTGTTTGATAATAAATCAAAAGACATTTATTCATAAACAAAAAAATTAATGACATGAATAGTAAATAGTTTTTTTAATAAAGAACTTTCACAAGTTTCATTTTTTAATGCAAAATACTTTATGAATAACATAAATAAAATGTAAATATTTTTATTTCCCACATTTAAACCTTTTATTTTAACTAAAAGTAAAATTTTCATTAATTTTTTGAATATTACATTACAAAGTTGAAACTGTATTACGTCGCAGAATACATATATTTATATATATATATATAATTGATTAACATATAAAAACATTATGTTCAAAACCTTTCAAACTTACATGTTGTTTCAAGAATATTTTTTTAATAAATAAAAATTTGTTGAATTATATATATAATAATAATTTTATATTAAAAATAATTATTTGATTTTACATTATGAGGATTGTATTGTCATCATTTTTTGAAAAAAATACTTCAACATTTTATAAAATGAAGGATTAAATGAAATATATCATTTTTTCCAACTTTTATGTGAGAAAAATTCATTTAATTTAATTGGATGTGGTTTGAATAGTCATGGAATATGTCATATTGTAACTAGTTCAGACATTAAAAGGTTATATTAAATCATAAATATCTTACACATTAAAAATAAATACATGAAATATATTTATTAATGTATAATCATAAAATTTTATCCAAAATTGAAAGAATGTTTTAATCATACCAAATTTAGTAACCTTAATGAAGTATTTTTTATTATAAATGAATGTGAAAATTATATAATGATTCAAGTTTCACTTGAGGTGAAATGAAATGAGGGTATGGTGATTTAGTTCACTTTTAAGGCCCCCTAGTGAATTAGATTAATAAAATAGAGTCATTTTTTGTAATAGTGTACAAGGAATAAAGAGCAAAAGAAAACTATTTTGTGAACATTATTTTTCCATACTTAAAGTTGATTCCTTGTTCCAAACTTAAAATTCCCACTTCTATTGAACACAATCCTTTTGGTAGCATAAAAAATATTATTGAAGTTGATGCCAATGACGTGACATTACTTTAAAAATGTAGCAATGAATGTTATATCCAATTTTGTACACATGAATGGACATGAAAAACAAGGAATCATTTCAATTGAATTAGTTTTAAATTTAAGTGAACTATAAATTAGATGGTTACCATAGTACGTTTTCAGCTTTGGCACTAATTATATTATTTTCTGTTTTGCTGAATTATTTTTTTAAAAACAAATCTTTATGTCAAAAAAATTGAATATTGAATGAAGGCAATTGGATTCAAACCTACACCTTCCTCATTGAACCCACATTGTTTTTTATTAGTCTAACCTACAGTACACCAAATACTTTGTGAGTTTATTCTATATAATCATTATATGTAAAAAAATTGAAAATGAAAAAGTATGGTGCTGGAACATAAACTTCAAATTATATTACTTTTTGGCATTATTGTGTCAAACATGAAAAGGTATTATAGTATATGAACCACTTTTGATTAAATGTATAATGTTATGTTTTTTTTTAATGGATTGCCTTAGTTTTTGTAAGGTCTTTCCATTGTTAGAATACTTTATGCACCTTCTTTTGGGATTGAAAAACATGTGGCGTTTTTAGCTCCCCATCTTTTGAATATGCCATCTTTTGGTGAGATGCCTTCAATTTCAAGTGTTGAAATGTATTTGCTAATGTTTCTTGAGATGAGTTCTTTACATATTACTTTTGATTTGAATGAAGTTCTTGTGGCAACACACTTTGACATGGTTCAAAATATTGGGTTTTTGATTCAACATCGAAGATCGTTTATTCCATCTTGTATGTTGTTTTCAAGCCTAACTGAAGGAATTCATTAAAAAGATGTATAGCATAATTCATAGTGTACATATTGTCTATAACCCAACATTAAAAACATCAATAATTATTTAGATGAAGTCTAGCATGAAACACAAATTACCATCACTTCCTCAAGGGTGTTTGGCCAAGAGTGTTGCTCATTTTTCATTTGTTAATACTAACAAGCCTATTTTCCATAAAATCTTGTTTTCTTTTCTAAAATTGTGACATTCACATTTATAATATAATACATTGTTTGTAGACAATATGCTTTACAAATTTTCATTTAATGAATCATTTAGTGCCATTTTCCTAGAGTGTTTTGGTTGTTTTTGTAAGGATGACAATTATTTATTAAATATTATTCTCCCTTACTTAGAATCTTTTCATTGTTTTGGATATGGTGTTAGTAGTTTTGTAAAAGACAATCCTTTTGATTATAATAAAAGTATTAGTCATAACGATCCTACACAATATAAAATTTTATTTGAGAAATGCATTAGTAAGTCTGATGCCTCATACTAAAAAAATGGAAATTAAAAAAGAAAAGAAAAATTAATATTTTTTCTTTTTTTGCATTATTTAATTTTTTTTCTATTTTCTTTTGAAACCTAACATTAAGAAATGTGAGATTTCAAAATTATTAGACTTATTGAATTATATTTAGTTATTAATGGAATGTTTTGTCTAGCTTATACTTTCAAGGTTTACAATTTCAACAATTTTTCAATTTCATGGTTATTAGTTTGAACTTTGTACTAACTCTTTACCTTTTTTCATTATGTGTTTTGTTTTAATAGTTTTTACCCTCCACAATGATAACTACTTGGTAGCAACCTAATGTTTTACGTTCATAATTTTAATCCTTTTGAATGGAAACCACTTGGTGCCCACCAAATGATATTTAGTTTGTTTTGAAATAATATTTGGTTTGTTTTGAATCCAATAGATTAACCCTGCTTGATTAATTTTTTATGGATATTCAAGGTAAACATTGCAAATTATCCCTCAACATTCCAATTTTTGTTGTCATGTGCTCCTATATCACTACCTACAATTATTGCTATCATCACACATACAACACATAACATAAAAATATCCTAAATGATACACCACATTTAAACCCAAAATATGACTCACTTGTAATAAGCATGAATCCAAGCCTAAAACATAGAAATAACAAAAGCCATGAATAAAATAAAATTGCAAAACATAGGAAAAACCTACAAACATGAAAACAATATGCTTTAGAATTTCAAATCATCAAAAGTGATTTGAGATCACACAACTTGGGATTATATACCATGACAAAATATTTTGAACCATATTCACACCTAAACTAATTCAAAATAAAACTAATCAACTTAGTTAACCTAGTTTATTCCTAACTAAGTGGGACTTAACTAAGTAGTTAAATTAACACACTTGACATTGTAATTTGTTGGATCAACAAATATTCTTGGTTTTTGTAGGTTCTTTTTATGGCCATAATTTATTTATGTCCATCTCCACCAACCAAGGTTTGCATAAACATTTTTTGTTCATTTGTCTACTACCCCCAAAAAATTGTTAATTTTTAATGTGAATATTATCAAGTATTATGTTTCACAATGTTTTTTTACAAGGTAATCAATGTGTGAGGGGAAAAATATTAAGATTAACAAAGTGGAAGTTGTAAGAATTGAAGTGAAAAATTAGTTTTCTCAAACATTTAAAAATATATATTTCAAGTTGCTCTTCTTGTTGCTAAAAAACCTTATGTGAGTTTTTCCTTGTGGATGCTACAAGTTTTTGTGAATCAATTTATTTTCATTTGGGGATGTGAATAGTGTTTTAGTTAACTCCTCTTCCAAGAAGACATTATATTTTAGGGTGAAAGCATGGTAAAGTATACAAAAAAAGTAGTGTAAGGAACAAAATACTGGGGTCCTTAAAGAAAAGGACTAACAAATAGATGATTTTATGTGGATAATAACTTTCCTTTTGGGTACATTATGTCTTAACTTTTGTTTGCATGGACTTCAAAAACTAAATGGTTATAATCATGTTTTTTAACCTACTTGCAAGTACTTGAATTGGACCTAAAATTTGTGGCAGTTTGAAAAATAATGTTCAAGTACTTGAAAATAGGTGAAATGTTTTTGCAAGTCTTTGATTTTTTTTTCAAGCACTTGAATATTGATGTGGTGAACATTCTAATATTATTTTTTTGGTTAATCGAGTTTATTTTCATAATTAAAATCATCCCCAACCCCTAAAAAGTGGGGATATTTTTGGGGTATTTTTTCAAGTCCAAATGATATGACACAAATTGCTTTTAAAAACTAGAGGGAGGCTAGAGATGCCCATGAAAAAAAAGAAAGTTTCATTTGTTTTGAAATGCTAGAGGAAGGTTAGAAGTTTGAAAAACTATTTTTTTTGTGTTTTCAAGTACAAATCAAAGTAACAAGTATGGACGAAAATCTTGCTTGCACCCTTTAAGGATTTGCAATGTGTATATTTTGTACATCAAGGATTGCCTAATGGGAAAGAAGATCAAATGTTGTTCCTTGACAATGAACTTATCAATGCCCTTCAAACTCTAAGTGTAGTGGTTTTTTCATTGAATTTTTTAGAAAACATAAGTTGTCAACGAATAAGTTGTAATGGTTGGCCTTGCTTCTTATTTGTGTTAGTTTGATTGTCATTGGCAAAAAGAATTGGCATCCTCTATGAAATCATTGTCAAATACTCCAAGTTGTTTTTTATTTTTTCACCAAATTATTCTTGGTTCATGCAACATACGGAAAATGATAGTGGGGATGTTGGAAGCATTCAACTTGTTTTAAACATGAACTTTGAACTTTATCACCTTTTAAAAAATCATTTCATTTGTTTTCATAATTCATCCTTGAATTAAGTTTAATTATCAAATTCAATCATTGAATTTTGTTTGTGATTGTTTTGGATTATTGTTTATAGACCACACAATGATGTTTGCAACTCTCTAAAAGTAGAAAGCGATGTTCTCTAGTTTGGTTTTTATTTTGAAATGGAACTAATGTAGTTGCATATGTAATTGTTAAAGAATCACAAATATTTGAATTACATTAGTATTACATGTTAACAATTGATGAATTCCTTAGGTGTTGTAAACTTGCAATCCAAGAACTTTCCTAATTTTTGATTCAAATAAAAAAATATAATATATATTTTTTGAAATGATGGATCTTTGATGATTGTTTTATTAGTATTTTGAAATTGAACTTTAAATTCTTAAAATCCTTCTTGGCATATATCTTTTGTTTTACCTTTGAGTTTTCAACTTTTAGTATTCATCATCTAGTGACCACCATGTATTAATTCAATTCTCGTATATAAATTTGCATTCAATATTCAAATTAGTCTTCCTATTTTCTTATGTGATTTTTGTGGTCACTATTAATTTTCTTATGCCTATTGGTCACTAGGTTCAATTTGCAAATTAATTTTTTTTGAATTATCCAAATTATTTAAAATTATTTATAGAATTTTTAAAAGTTCAAATTAATTACACACATTGTTATTTTTTAATTCTGATTCCCACTAACATTTATTGCAATAGGGATAATTAAAAGGTTGATAATGTTGAAGTTTATTTTGGTTTTACATTTTAAGTTCATCTACAATTTAGAAAATTTATGATTATGACAATCCAAATAGTACCCCTAATTGGGCTTTCACTCAAAAAATGAGAGCATACACTAAAATGCAAGAGTGCACACACCAAATTACAAGAGACGATACACCAAAAAATGAGAGCATACGTTAAAATGCAAGAGTGCACACACCAAATTACAAGAGAAGATACATGAAAGTGCAAGAGTGCATTCATCATAATGTGAAAGTACATATCATGAAGCTCCAAAGGAATGATTGCAAGCTTTATACACAATGTGAAAGGGGGTGGGACTCTCATACCTCTAAGGTACCAAGTTCACTTTGATTGCACACAATTAGCACCCACAAGCTTTGCAACAAGCTTGAAGGTGGAATTGGCCCACTATTAGAGTTTCTCTTAATCGTGGGTGGATGTTGGAGTTTCTCAAGTTGGAGACTCAAGCATTAGGTTTTTGTAACACTCAAGGCAGCAATGACAGCAAACTTCAAGGTAACATTAGTAGTGACATAATTCAAACTAGGGTAGTATGATGAGCTAAGGCCCTCCATTGCTACAAGGCAAAGACTTCACACAACTATTTAGGAAAATTGATGCAAATTGATTAGCATGGGGATTGGGTTTTGCAAAGGTGGCTACAATGGATTGAGTCTTCCTGAAAATTGTGGCCCTTATCACATGAAAAGCTATCAATTGTCAGTGGTTTTGGCCCAAGCCAACATCCCAAAATAACCCTAGAAGGTCAAATGCCCTTCTCTCTTTTATCAAAAAAATGCTAAAATTTGCCAAAACAAAAACTCCACACCCATGAGATGTAAGTATTCACATGATATGTACATCTCATGTGGGTTTCAATATTCAGATTTTTTTCTTCTCAAATTTGGAATATTGAGCAGTTAGTTGTAGTTTGAAGAGTTCTTCGTAGCTCAAATGGAAACTTAATTAGTTTTCAGAAGTAATACACTTTATTTTTCAATCTTTATAGCCAATGTTATTGAAAGGATATTTAAGAAACAAATTTGTCCAATACTTTCCCCTCAAAAACTAACAACCAACAACCTCCTTTTGCATGATGATGCATGACATTTGAAGCAAATACATCATCTATGACGATGTCATTAAAGAGTCTCAAAGCAAGCTTCCGTGCTCCCACAGTTCACATACATGCAATGAGTCTATTGTCCACAAAGACATCAGCAACATCATATTGAAGGATCTTCTTATGGACTTTGCATGTCCTCTTCAAGTGCCCATTCAAGAACCCCCCAAAATGTGACATAGTCCAGAACCACCCCATTCCATTAAAGCTTTTGGAAGAGTATGTATTCCTTCAATTCTTCACATATCCCCCTAAAGTACTGCAAGATTTTTTTCTTTGTATTTGAAACCACTTCCTCACCAGGGTTTTATTTTCAAATTGTGTGATGGGCCTGCATTGGCGATCATCCACAAGAGGAATTAGCCAAATTTGGCTACAAATCAAAGTATAAAATTTTATGAATCCTGGTAAATATGGGTATAATAATAAAAAAAATCCTGCAAATTGTGACATTGCCTTTCTACTACAAGTGGCACTAGATTTTTTTTGTCCCCACATGATTAAAATTCACCTAAAATAATAATGCTACTCCTCACATGGAAGATTTATTGGTCAATCATGATTGATAGGTGGACAAAATTTGCATATGTGTCACCTTCTGATTCGTCGGTTGAGACAAATGCTGTTTCTCATAACCTACTACCTTCTAGGACATAGATGAAATAATCTACTTTTCATCCATAAAGAGCCCTTTCTGTCCATGAAGAGGGCTGGTTATGAGAAAAAGCGCTCGATTATAGGTAAGCTGAATTTGCCTTCCCCATTGATTATGTCCTGTAACCGGCTCAAGGCCACTGGCTTCTGGATATAGACTCGATGCTCCCATGCCTCCACTATATCCGGTTGCTGGCATCCTCTTGCTGGTGACCTACTCCAAAGAGACCTGCTGCCATTTGCACACAGACCTTCCACCATTCAACTACAGATGAAAAACCTTGCACATTGACAAAACAAATAAATTATTATTTTTCTTCAAAAAATGAATTTAAAAAAAATGTTTAAATTATAATTTTTTTGCAATCTAAGTAGTGAATTATTCAGAGTGTAGTAGCCTATGATAATTATGATGATTTTTAACAAGTTAACTTTTATATTTTCACAAAATTTCATTTGCCTATTTTCAGGATTATTTAATGATGAAACTGGCCTAAGGGTAAGGTAAGGTACTTTATGTTGGGGGAAGCTGGCTAAAAATTAGGGAAGCTGGCCTAATTTTTGGGGGGCTACAACCCTCAGAGTAGGGGAGGAGGCCCTGGGGGGCAGGCCATTAGGGCCATTCCCTAAACAGAATTACCTCCATTCCAAGCAAGCAAGCAACCACATTGTGTGCAGGCATCAAAATGAGCAGTTGCCCATCATCATCTGTGCTCACACCATTTAGCACGCTTACAAGTCAACAAGGCCTACTACTACTGCACACAAAGACATCATCAGACTTGCAAACCAGCTGCCACATTTCACACATGTGTTACTACTGCATAATCAGGTTATCATAACAAGGGCATCACAAATACGCTGGCCCTGCCAATAGATAAGATGTTGTACATCTACCTACTGTGTCCACACTCTGAACACCAAAAAAAATCCGTTCCAATCTAAACAGTCTAAACACTTTCACCGAAGAAACTGGTTCACCTAATGTGAAATCGGTGCTAATAAGGTAAAAACTTCCCAAAGTTGGATCCAATGCGATAGTCCACCACCCAATCCACCCAATAACAAACCCATGTAATGAGTTACAAGAACTACCAAGACAATCATAAAGCAACAGTGGCTCACATTCTCCAAGCTGCCATCCCACGAGTGCCAAGCATCCAAGAATTTTTTTTATTCGTGCCCAAGTTTCTCTATCATCTCTTTTCAAAAAAAGGTAAGTCACATAATTTGCACTAACACTCTAAAGACCAATATCTCATGGGGCAGAGTACCTTACATGTTGTGAACTTGTGCTCAATGAAAGCCAATTCAGGTTCCCCATCCTGAATTCAAGTTCTTGAATTTCGCTTGGGCCTTTTAACTTTCTTGTTAAACATTCCAGAACTTGTTCCCTAGGCAAAATTGTTTCTTGGGACCATTTAAGAAAGAAGGGGACTAAATTGTTGTGAGGAGTAAATTTCAAAAATATTTTTCTTGCTGGGCATTGTCATGCAACGACATAGAGACCCAATGCTGCATTTAATTTGTTGCTTCTATTTAGTGGTTGCTGCTCAAATGAGATGAGAGTCAAATCTAACTCCCCATTTTGGAAAAAACTTCCCTCATGAGCTTTACCCATCATGAAACACAAGGTGAGGTTATTCAGGTTATCGTGAACCTTTGCAGATCACAAGGTGTAAGAAAGGAAGGGAAGGTTCTTAATTCTTAGGCCTATTCCTTAAGAGTACAAGGGATTCTACACTTACTTTGTAGGTGTAATATCCCTCCTCTTTTCTATTGTAGGAGGGAGTTTCATATGTATAGTGTGCCCTCCAAATACAATAGGACTTTTCTATGAATGCTTTATCAAGAAGCAACAACGCATCCATCCTATTGAGGGTGCCTTGCTATGGAATCCCAAATTGCAATTCAGTTGTGAATTATAAATGGCATCTCTACATATTCATTAGACTTGGGTATTAATTAATAATCATTCTCTAACTTACTGATTACGATCCTCTCATTTTGTACTTTGCTTGTCCATCGCATTGACTATTGTCCTCAATTTATATATATCACACCTTCACACGCAAATAGCTTACAATTGGTTGCAGCAGCCACACTTCCTTTCATCTCCTGCACCCCCTGGATGAGGTTTAGATATGAGGCAGAGGAGTCAAATGCGCACTTTGGAAACTGGTCCAGCTGCTTTGACCTCTTTCTTCCTTTATGTGGGTCATACACTCCCCCATATCTTTGTCAGAGTTGTTTTTAGGTGTGGATTTTAGTTTTGTAATATCTTATGTGGAGAGGTGAGCCTTTAGTGAGCCTCTAGATCTCCTCCTCCCCTCTCCACCTCAGAACCAAAGGTCATTAGTGCAAAAAAAGCTTGATTCAAAAGATGGGCATTGGGGGAAGATAACTTGAATTGAATAGAAAAGCCCTCTAAGTTTCTCATATCAGCTAGTTTGTGGAGCTTAGACTACCAACTCCAAAATTTTAGCAAACCACAACACTGGAGAAATTTAGATCCCTTTTGCTTATAAGGTATCCACACAATTTTGATGTTCAGCACTTCTTTGCCAAATATTTACTTATTTATTTGAGAAAATGAGGTTATGCAGTTTCATAAAAATTTAACGGTTTAGGAACAAGTGTACAAAGTACATCTTTTGTCATTTATTTGTAATAGTAACTGAATGTTTGGGATGAAAATGTTTTTTTAACAAGTTGGGAGTTTGATTCTCAACAATTTTGGCAAATATCAATAATTTTTTCAGCTAGACCTTTTGCAAATTATTTTTTGTGTCAAACATCACTCATAAGTAAGGTTTGTTGAAATGATGTGAATTCCTGAAATAATAAACAAACCCAAATTGCCCCTGATAGATTTATTTTTTCCAAGCCACAAACATGATCAGAATGGAGGCTAGAGAACCAATAACCAATTTCAAAGTGCAGTAATCCTTAAAGCCAACCAAGGAGCAATAATCAAACCAACCTTAAAATCCAAAGGGTGCTCTTTATACAAAGAAGTTCTTCCCTAAAATTCTGGATCATAAAAGCACACAGAAAATTCTGAAGTCCATTAGTAAGTTACCTTATATCTATGAATATCCCTTTGAGAATTCAGGAAAGTTTTTGCCACTACTTCTTAAGAGTGGGAAGGAACTTACACCTTGATCTTATGCCTACAAGTACGTGTAAGATCGCGTAAGATCCCTCTCTCTTAAGGAATATGAATAGAGCACACCTATGTTTTTTTCTTTGCATTTGAAGGCACCTCTGCGCATAGATGATTCAATCATCGGTTAAAAGACCCTTAATCACATGCAGACTTTGTACCATTTGGATAAAAAACATTTAGTGCTTTATGCTGTGCAAGGCTTGCTCCTCACAGGCCCTTAATTTTCAAGCCTACACCATTGGGTTACAACCCTTGAAGCTACAACCCTCAAATTAAGGAAAGACCTTGGGAGAGTGCCTTCCCCTATACACGAGAACCCTCCCCTTGGAAAGCCTTGTAATCTACATATGGTTAGGTTGCTGGTAACTTTAGCTGTGTGCTTTATGATAGATAAAACCCACTGGTGGTGGACATTCCAATAACAAGGGGATTAGGTTTGGGAAAACCCCCACCCTAGGCTTTCATCCTACACTCAAAAATTGTTTTATCTTTGCAAATTAGTCTTAGTAAATCCTTCAGTTCGAAAGACAAGCTTGACAGTTGCCTTTCCAATTGAAGACCTGCTGGGGCTGAAAGCCTGAGACTGGAAACATGATCCATGAAAGCCACCATCATATGACAAGAGGGCAGGCATTTAAGGGGGTGTATGTTTACATGAGGGGCACTATACAGAAAGTGCACCTCTTAAATGCACTGACAGTCGTTGCCACTATCCTCAAGGGCACTCTCACCTGGTTGCCACCAATAAAACATGTCCATGGATGTAGAAAGCAAAGTGTGCATGGTTTGGAAAAAGGATGTCAACACCAAAAACATGTCTATGGATGTAGAAAGGAAATTGGGGGAAGGCAAGCTCTCCAATGGTCCCCCCTAATTTGAGGGTTGTTGGCCCACAAATTAGGGAAGAAGGCCCATTGAAGCATGCATTCCCCAGCTTAAAATATTGCAAGGTTTTTTTTATGTGAGTGGTAAAAGGTTTCTTCAATTGATGAACGAATCTTCCATGCAAGGACATGCTTTCAAATACAAAGAAAAAACCTTCAAGTACTTTACACCAAGCCTTGAAGGGATGTCAATATCCATAACATGACGATGAATATAGAAAGGAACATTATGCCATGCCTAGAAAGGATGTCAACGCCCAAAACGTGCGTGGAAAGGATATTAAATGCATGGCATATCATGAAAACAATGTATGCATGCATGGAAGAGGACATGGTAAACCACATAAAACTACGGACATTACATTTAGGCCCCCAAAACTTGAACTTCTTTCTCTGGGTGAGATAACTTAACAGATGACTGCTCCATTTCTGACTGATCAAAGTGAAAAAAGATGATCAAGGCATCAAGCAACTCATGTGAGCAAGTCTAAGCTTGGTGAAAATGGAATTGGCCAAAAGTTGGTGATGTAAGACTAGAATAAACATTTGAAGATGACCTTGTGAGAGATTTCTTTCAAATCTCTTAGATATAGGAACTTATTGTTCATAACCTTTATGTCCTGGAAAGTCCTCAGGTTATGCAATTCAAAGTAAAAAAATGGATGAAAATTCTAAACCAACATTGTGTGTGAATTTTTTTCCCATGAACTGGTCGCATTTGTGTTTCAAAAACTGAATTCACAAAAAGGATATATCTTTTGCAATTCAGTGGAACCTCACCTTAGGAACAAGGTGCAATGCGTAATGTTATATGTTAACAACTTCAATTGCAACATGGGATATAAAGGTAGCCTGGCCACTAGATGTCATAGTCCATTGCCCTAGACTCAGGCTGCAATTAGTTACAATGAGCCCATACTTGGGCTTGGGGAAAAGCTTAGCTATTGTCTTGCTCTTGTTATGGTTAGTAAGAAGTGATTAAGAAATAAACATTAGTGCTATGGGTCACTTGGTGAAAAGTCATTTAATCTATTAGAGTTAATGAAATAAAAAGTTTCTGTTTTAACTTAGCCGCACCTCCTTGTGAAGGCTTAAAGACACTCTTAATACATTGACTTGTATTCACATTTGATAACATTTTGATAGAAGAAAACTGTGTGGATCACACTTGAGTGCTGAAGGCAAACTTCAGAGTCATCTTCTTCCTCCCAATGGATGCTGTTCCGGAGTGAAGGTGTGAAATCATAAATCATTTTTTAGTTGGGGAATGTTGGGCTTGTTGAACTTTGTACACTTCTTGCTATCTGTTTGGGTGCACAATGCACATGATATTTTTAGTTGTGCATGTTGAGGAATTGCTAGTACTAATGCTGTGTGTGTGTGTGTGTTTTGATGACACTTGGTTGTTCATTATGTGACAGAGGCATATGACCAGTGTTGTGTATTTGAATCTATTAACAACCCTGGGTTAAAATTTATTAGAAGACAATCCCTGTGAGATATTTTATACTTATTCTTGACTGCTGAAATCCTATATTAAGATTGGGGCCACTAAACCCTTTTTTTGGAAAAATAAATAAATATGTCAACAAAATCTATAGATGATAAGTCTTGGGTACAGATATTTCAAAATCAGAGATCCACCATTTCCATTTCTTTGAAATATTGAGAGAAAACCACCAGTCCTGATTATTCAAAAACATTAGAAAATCTACGCTTTTCATGAAAAAACCCTTAGAAAACAGGCAGTTTTTTGTGGGCATTTATTTGAATTTTACAATAAAAGCTTGAGAACTGAGATTATATATTGGAATAAGTTTTTTTTGGTTCTTTTTGAGAACCATGGTTGCAAACCCTGTGAATTGTCATGATAACCACTGGGTCTGTTAATTATAGTTTTTGATTCTTTTAGACTTCTGTTCTAAGGATCTCAACTTTCAAGCTTGAGCCTGGGGTGTTCTATTTGGGTGCTCATTGCTCAAGATCCCTATGACAATGTCCAATTTAGCATCGAATTTGTCCACTTTAGTGCACCTTATTTCTTTGTCTTCAAAGCCAAATACATTTACTGTTCGCCTTAGTTTCTGTTAGGACAAAGCAACCCACAAGTAAAGAATGAAAATATCTTCATCTGTTTTAATGGCAGATCTATTTGTTGTTGATTTCTTGATTTGGGTTGTTTGGGTTTGTTTCCAAGTTGGTTAAAGAGTTTACAAGAGTTCCATAATTAAAACTACTTAGCAGGGGAGATAGCATTTATAGATGGATGCAAAAACCTACTATAATAAAGGAGAGAAAAATAGCAACAAATAAACTTAGTATACATATATCCACATTGTGTTGAAAGCGCTTATAGCTAGAGACTAGAGCGTTAGCATTAAATGAATTATTCTAAGTACTCCCTCCACAAAACACCTAGAGACACAAATTAATTGAAGGAGTAAAGTAGTAGTGTTTCTTGTGCCCCCTCCCTAAGAATTCATCCCCTCACAAGTAACCTCCCATCCATCCTCACCTTCATCCCCTACTAGATCCTTGGATGTTTGTTGTTATTGTTGTTGGTGCAGTAATAATTGGTTTTCTTCTGCCTCTACCTCCTCATCATCACCATCATCATCATCCCTAGAGGCAGCTAGCTAGCTAGCTAGGCAGGCAGGCAGGCAGGCAGCAGACACCAAAACCCATTCATGAAAATCAAAGAAAAAGCTACCCATCTCTCTTTTAGAGTCAGACAGGCACTCATCCACAATGACAAATTATTTATTCAGCTTAGTAAGTAGAAGCTATTATCACAGCACAGAAATCCCCTCTCTTCATAATAAAAGTAGCATTTGCACTCCCCCAGACTTTGTCCAAAAGACCCAGAAATAAAGTTTCAAGCTCCATGAGACTTTAGCATTCAGCACTTGATGGTTTGCAATGCTTTTCATCTAGCAAAAAAAATCCTATATGAAGTGCAAAGATATTTGAACTCTTGAAATGAAATGCCCTATAAAATAACTGATAAATTGGATCATAAAATCTGAGCCCCAAGGCTTATCTTGCAAAAGTGAGGCCCATGACCCAAAAGAAGAAAATGGGGTAGTGAGTTTAGTGATTGCTTGTTGATGCCATCTCCTTGAATTGAACAAAGAACCAAACAATGAAGTAATTTCATTCATGAATAGTAAACCATATTGAGGCCATGGGGGAAGCTTCGAGGGCTCATTATTCATAGTTCTTCATGAAGGAATGAACAAGGTGCTAGCTTCCAAAATCCAGAAATTGTATAAGCCCAAAAAGCAATGGCCGTATGTGATAGTTTAGAGCATGCAAAGAAGCAAATAGGAGATGCTGGGAGTTGTGCACGAGTGACATTATATTGTGTACACACTTATAACATGTCAAACTTAGTAAATGCATTGAATTCCATGTTTAATTTTTGTTTTGGATTGTACTCTATGCTGCCATTGTTTGTATTGGGAAGTTATGTTTGATTCCCACTTGGTTTGTGGAGAATCTAATTATTGGGTCATGGTTATCTCTATTAATATCAATTATGTGAAATAGGTGGATGAATTGGGTGTACATATGATATAGAAAGAAGTGGATCCCACAAACAGATTGGCTTGATAGATTGTTCACTAAATTTAGCTTCAACAACACCTTTTTGATAAGGCAAAAATCAAATTGTTTGAGAAGATACTGGGGCAAGAATGTGTGTGTAATTTTACATGAGATAATTGGGCCCATTGCACCACTTTGCAACACATTTTTATTTTTTATTTGCATCCTCCGTCTCCTAATGTCCTATTACCAAAATTGAACTTCAGCAATAGGTGCTGGTCATTTCCATCATGTACGACTCTTTACCCAAAAAGAAATCTCTTAAATAAAACTGGGCGAACAGGGTTAATAAAAATGTTTTGAACTTGAGATAGAACATTGGATGCATGATGGGAATCTCTTTATTATGTGGGTAGAAAAGTTGGAAGTGCGGCAACTCAAGAAGTAACTTAATCCTTGATATTTGGAATGTCTTGAAAAATCATAAAATTGTTGTTTCGGACATAGATCCAAATTGATTTTTTGGTCATTAAAAAAAAACTCAATCATGTTATTTTATTTATTGCAGCAAAATCTTCATTCATTCATAAAAGTACCAGTAGTTGACTATTTTCAATAAAAGTATATTTTCAATATATTTCACCTAAAACCAGTGACCACCCACATAAACAATGAGGTTTTTTTCCACAATACCTACCCTTCAAAGGAGATCTTCGTTTTGTTTTCAATACTTATCCTTCAAGTGAAACAAGGAGAGCTGTGGGTCCTTGGGTTTGTGTTCCAATCCTCATTTCATCCATCCGTCTCCCCATAAAACTGTTTTTGTTGGTTTTTTGTGATGTTTTGGGGTTTTCACTTTTGTTGTTGTTTGCAGCTGACTAAGAGAAACGGCCAAAGAAGTTCTTTTTTTTCCTTATTTCCAATACCTCCAGTTCAACGTCAAAAGAACAATGGTAGTGGGTTCCTTGGGTGTGTGTCCTCATCCTCATTTCATCTATCTGGCTCCCCAAAAAACTGCTTGGTTGTTTTTGTGTTGCCCTCATTTATCCATCTTTGGGCCCCCAAAACTGTTGTTGGAATTGTTCTTGTATTGTTGGTGGTGCTTGTGGCTGGTCACAAAAGTTTGTCACAGAGCTGGACAACTAAAAAACAGACACATGAGTTTTTTTCCCCCTTCAAAACCTTCCCACTCCAAATTGAAACAAAGACTAAATGAGCTGTTTCATCGTGTGTCTACATCCTCATTTCGTTCATATCTTTTATTGTTGTTTTTGAGCTGTCCTCATTTCATCGATATCTCTCCCCCATAAACTGGTTTTGTTCATTTTGTGTTGTCCTCATTGCATGCAACTCCCCCAACAAAAGTGTATTTTGTTGTTTTGGTGTTGTTACTGTTTTCCTCTGTTTTCTCTCTTTTGGTGCTGTTGTGGATGGTTTCAAAGTAGGCTGTTGCACTGGGTAGAAAAAAGCCTCGAAAATTACAAATATATTTCAATTCCAATACCTACCCTTCAAAGCCAAGCAAAGACCTTAGTGGGCTCTTTGGGTGTGAGTCATCTTTTTTCGATGGCTATATATATAGCCAAAAAGCTGTATTAAAACTTAAAAGTGCTAAATTCAAGTGCTTTTGAGATTTTCAATAGCCTGAATTCGATCAAAATTTTAAACCACAGATTTCTAGACATGGTTCAAGTATGTAGCTAAAAATGTAGAAGGATGTTCTTAAAAAATAAATTAAATCTGGCGAAATCTTCCCATGGACCATCGCCACTTTGGCTACATCACAAAATTGCCCAAAGGAACACTGTGCGTGTCCTCATGCTCATTTTATCGATCTCTTTACCAACAAAACTGTTTTTGTTGTTGTTTTTGTGTTTGTTTGCTGTTTTTCGCTCTTTGTTTTCTCTGGTTTTGTTGTTGTTGCTGATCACTGTTGCAGCTGGTTTCGAAGTTCGTCTTCGTCGTGGCCAGCGCTGAGCAGAAAAAAGCCGGCTGTCCTCGCTGGGGGGGGGGTTTATTAACGTAAGAGTGGCGGGGGAACTCTCGGGATTGCATTAAATGCAACTAAATGCAGCTGTCCAGGAAATCCGCGCTCGCCAGGTTTTTGCTGGACGAGCGCATTTAATGCCAATAAATGCTCTCGCTTTCCCGCTCCAACTCCCCCACACTCTTTCACTGCTCCTCCCACCCTCTCTCCCTCCTCTGTCCCTTCTCTTTCTCTCTCTATTTGGACCAGTGTTTTACTTTTCATTTTATTGGTATCAAAAATTTTGCGAATTGGTTTTAAGAAATTAGCAAAGGTTAGTCAAATTGACACTAGAAAAACAAAACTTTTCAAAAAAAATCGCAATTGCTTTGTCGAAAAAAAAACACGGCTCTGTTACTGTGTGGCTGCTCCCACACACATGCACCCCCGCCCCCCCCCTGCCCCTCTTCCCATTCCCCACTTCGCCCCCATTGCGCCCGCCCGCCTGCTGTTGTGGTGTATCTTACAGTGTGCGCCTGTGCTCTCATGTGCAGCAGAATACCCGCCGATGTCAGGAGGGAATACGAGGACACCTCTGGTGCAGCAAAACCTTTTATCATTATTACTCGTGCACCCAAAACACTAAGTTTGTTGCTGCTGCAGTGTTCCTCTAGTGCTCATGTCTTCGCTTACAGTAAAAGCTTTTTTCCCACCACCATAGCTGCAAAGGTCCTGCAGCAGCTTTTAGAACTCGAACCTCTTTATTTATTTCTCAGAGCTCCAGTCTTCTTCCTTTCAAGTCCGTGAGTGAGTGGGCGTTGTTGGAGAAGAATTTTTGGTAGTTGTAGGCTTTCTATTGTATATGTGTCTCTACACTTCTGTGCGTGTCTAGGGATCTGCATGTGGAGAATAGGCTCGAGAATATAACTTGTTAGTTTGCTAGCTGATCAGTATGTGAATGCAGTCTACAGTTGTGGTGGAGCTGCATGCAGCAGTCTAAGATCACGGTAGTAGTAGTATTGACGAGGTTTGAGCAGGACCAGAAGAAAGAGTACAGCATTTGTTGAGTGGGAAGTCTGCTGTTTGTAGCTGATACTGGTAGCTGCTAAGGGTGTTCCCAGAGAGAGAGAGAGATGGTTGTGTTGGGGGTTTTGATCTGAAGTTGCGCGCGTGGGTGACGGCCGGGGAGTTTTGTGAG
Source organism: Sphagnum contortum (assembly GCA_963920785.1). NCBI lineage: Eukaryota > Viridiplantae > Streptophyta > Sphagnopsida > Sphagnales > Sphagnaceae > Sphagnum > Sphagnum contortum. The sequence goes on along the minus strand of OY987286.1, from coordinate 16,978,231 downwards.
AAGAGGGAAGGAGGCAGGGCGGCAGGGTGGGAGGGTTTCAGACGGATGAGGCTAGGGGGTGTGACCGTGCAAGTACCTGGGAACGGCACTCTCGGTAGAGGGGGCTTCGGGGAGCTGGGGGGTATGCCCGCTGGCTTGATGGCCCCTCCACGTCCAGTGCTGCCACCGCTAGGAGGGCCGCGGCCGGTGAAGCACCACCATAGCTCTCCGAGTCTGTCACTAGCACCTCCAATGGGTCTGATGGAAGGGCAGCGGGAAATCAGTCAGATGGCGGAGAGCGAGCAGCATCAGCAACAGCAGCAGAAGAACAAGGAGGAAGAATACGAGAGTCGGTCGGGAAGTGACAACATGGAGGGTGGCTCAGGGGATGACCAGGACCCAGATGGCCATCCGCCGCGCAAGAAAAGGTACCATCGTCATACGCCGCGTCAGATTCAAGAGATGGAAATGCTGTTCAAAGAATGTCCACACCCTGACGACAAGCAGCGGCAGCATCTAAGTAAAGAGTTGGGATTGGAACCCCGTCAGGTGAAGTTCTGGTTTCAAAATCGACGCACTCAGATGAAGGCACACACGGAACGAGCTGAGAACTCGTTGCTACGTCAGGAGAATGAGAAACTGCGGTCTGAGAATGTTCTCATGCGCGAAGCTTTGAAGAATCCGACTTGTCAGCACTGCGGAGGTCCCGCATCTCTCGGCGAGATGTCGTTGGATGAGCACCGCATCGAAAACGTTCGCTTGAAAGAAGAGCTTGACCGTGTGTCCGCCTTGGCTGCCAAGTACCTCGGTCGACCAATCGTGCCGACTCCACACGAGCCCCCTCAGCTCCTCAATGCCCCCCCTCTCTCACTCCCCAGCTCCTCTCTCGACCTCCAAGTAGGAGGCAGCAGCTTTGACCTGATTCCAACTGCCGCCGGCAGCATGGACATTGTGCAAGGTCCTTCTGTAGCCGACGTTGCTACGCGTCCAGGCGGACTTACTGAAGCAGAGAAGCCGATGGTAGTGGAGCTGGCCGTCACAGCCATGGAAGAGCTCTTGCGCATGGCGCAAGCCAATGAGCCTTTGTGGATGCCAGGTGGTGCCGACGGCAGCGGCAAGGAACAGTTGAACTACGATGAGTATATGCTCCAGTTCCCAAGAGGTATCGGGCTGCGACCCCCCGGTCTGAAGACTGAGGCCACTCGAGAGACAGGCCTGGTGATGAACAGCGGAGGCAGACTGGTGGAAACGCTCATGGACTCGTCTCAGTGGATGGAGATCTTTCCATGCATGGTTTCGCGAGCTCTTACGGTGGATGTGCTCTCCACCGGTGTGAACGGCAACCGCAATGGCGCCTTGCAGCTCATGTATGCGGAACTTCAAGTGCTTTCACCCTTGGTACCCACTCGTGAAATCTATTTCCTTCGCTATTGTAAGCAGCATGCGGAGGGTGTGTGGGCAGTGGTAGACGTGTCTGTTGACAGTCTGCGGGACAACCCTCCTCCGTCTCTCATGCGTTGTCGTCGCCGGCCGTCAGGAATGCTCATCCAAGACACACAAAATGGCTATTGCAAAGTGACAGCAGTGGAGCATATGGAATATGATGACCGAGCTGTGCACCGTATTTACAGAGATCTGGTGAACACGGGGATGGCTTTCGGGGCACAGAGATGGATAGCCATTCTACAGCGTCAGTGCGAGAGTTTGGCCAGTCTACAGGCGACTAACCTGGCAACTAGAGATTTGGGGGGTATTGCCAGCGCCGAAGGACGTCTGAGTATGCTAAAGCTAGCGCAGCGCATGACTAACAATTTTTGCGCAGGAGTGAGTGCTTCAACTGTGCACACATGGACTACGCTCTCAGGCAGCGGCGATAATGACGTGCGAGTGATGACTCGCAAGAGCGTGGATAACCCAGGTGAGCCTCATGGCATTGTGTTGAGCGCTGCGACATCTATGTGGTTACCTGTAGCACCCCAGCGTGTGTTCGAGTTCTTGCGGGATGAACGTCTGAGGAGCGAGTGGGATATCCTGTCCAACGGAGGTCTAGTAGCCGAAATGGCACACATTGCCAAAGGCCAGGACCCGGGGAACAGTGTCTCACTCTTACGCGTCAATCCTATGAACGCAAGCCAAAGCAACATGCTCATCCTGCAGGAAACCTGCACTGATGTCTCAGGCGCGCTTGTCATCTATGCGCCGGTTGACATACCAGCCATGAACCTAGTGTTACGAGGTGGCGATCCAGCTTACGTTGCACTCCTTCCATCAGGTTTCGCCATTCTACCTGACGGACCAGCAGAAAACCGAAGAGCAGCGGCGACGATGATATCACACGACAACAACAACAGCGACAACAGCCCCCGCACGACTGGTGGCTCCCTGCTCACAGTTGCCTTCCAAATACTAGTGAGCACCGTCCCATCTGCCAGACTCTCCCTGGAGTCCGTAGCCACTGTGAACAGCCTCATCTCCTGCACTGTACAACGCATCAAAGCAGCTCTCCACTGCGACGATGCATGATGATATCATCCTCCGATGGATGGATAAATGAATGTGTGAGATCTCTCGCAACAACAACAGACAACAACAGACCTTTTGCTGCTGGGGTGATTTGAGGAGCCTTCAAGATTGTGTGTGCACTCACATTGAGCGTGATCTTGAGTGCTCCTCAGGAGGAAAGAGAAAAGGCCTTGAGATCTATTTCTCTCTCTTCCCTCTCCCTCATCTCTCTCTCTCCCTCTCTCTCTCTCTCTCTCAATCTTTCACTCTCTCACTCTCAATTCTCTCTCTCTCTCTTTCCTTCATCACAGGTAACAATAACTGCCCAATTTTTTAGTGGCATCATCTTCTTCAGGCCATTTTTATTCGTTGGCAACGCTTTATGGATCACAAAAGATTTGACAAAACAAGGCTAAGAAAATGGGGGTGTGGGGAGTGCAGTCAAGAGCGAACCACCACTGATGGCCCTTGCTGCGTGGTAAAGTGGAAGTGCACACATTTGTGTTTTGTGTAGGTTTTCTCCAGCAAGCAACAGAGACGCTGCTGCTGCCCTGTGTATTTGTCTCAGGCAGGCAGGCAGACAGCTCGTTAGCTTGCTTGGTAAACCTGCACACTTTGGTGTTTGCTTTTTCTCTCTTTGTGTGCACCTGTTTCACCACTCGGCAAGGGTAGTGGTTCGGGTATTGACTACCTTCCAACCCCCAACCTTCTAATATTTGTTCAAGCTCTTTGAATCAGGGTTTTCTTTTCTCTCTAAGACCCATTCTCTCCTCCTCTCATGAATCATTTGCATGATGCGGTAGTACTACTCGTGCAGAAATGTTTTTGGCTTTGTGAAAATGGGTTAAGCTCTCTCTCACATCTCTCATTTTTGCTGTTCTGCAAGATTAACTCTGATCATTCTGTTTACGCTCCTCCGCATTTGCTGTTCCTTCAAGATTAACTCCGATCATTCTGTTTAAGCTCCACGTTTGCTGTTCCTGCAAGATTAACTCTGAGCATTCTGTTTAAGCTACTTCACATTTGTGGTTACTGCAAGAACTCTGATTGATCAGTTGAAGCTACCTCACATTTGCTGTAATTGCAAGACTCTGATCATTCAGTTTCAATTCCCTCACGTTTACTGTTAGTGCAAATCCCGTGATCATTCAGTTTCTGCTCAATTACATTGGCTGTTACTGCAAAAAAGTATGAACATCCAGTTTCAGATCCCTCACCCTCGGATTTGCTGCAACTGCAAGACACTAATCATTCAGTTTCAACTACCTCACATGTGCTGTTGCTGCGAAGGCTCTGATCCAATTTCAGTTTCAGCTGCTCATATTTTGCTTTTGCTGCAAAAACTCTGATCATTGAGTTTCAGTCTCTCACATCATGTTTGCAGTCAGTGCACAACACTCAAGGCCGACTTTAGACTAGGCTCCAAGATCCAGGGACCAATGAGTTCAAGCAATCTTATTGGTCGAAAGTTTAAAATTGGTCCCAAGGCATTTAGACAAGGATCCAAGACTAAAAAGTGGCAAATTGAGGCTAAACCTACATGGCACCTGTTTTGGAGGGAAAATCAATTGCTTTGACCAAAAAACAGTGCTAAAAGGAGAGCTCCTGATTTGAAGAACCAAGAATCAGGCTAGGGACCAAGTTACACTCCAACTCAAGGATTCAATCTGCACCCTCGTCCGAAGTGGGTCAAAGTATGGTACTATTGCTTAGTGGATTTCATTGTTCAATTGCAAATAAAGGAAAACAAGTAAAATGCTCCTCCTCAAGCAAATTGATTACAAAAGAAAATAGTAATCAACCATCAGGATCATATTGAAATGTGTGCATGAATAAAGAGATTGTCTTGACAACTGAATGACATGGAGCCTGTGCAAGATACAAAATATATCTCCTATAACTTACCCATGAAACAGTACCAAATCTTTAAGCCAACAGTTTCACTAGCTTTCAGAATAGCAAACTCAGGCCCAGGTTGACATAGTTATGGAAAGGAGAATAACCCCACACATTTGCATAAGATGATTACATAAGGACTTTTAACAAATCTTGAGAAGATGACATGCAATCGGCAATGGCTGCCAATGCCAACCCAGGATTTTCAGAAGGAATATGAACATGTGTTCAAACATTTGAACCCTCGATGGGTGAGTATTGGAAATGGCACTAACCCCCACCTGGTTCCTGTTCCAGTTCTTTCATAACAGTGGTTTGCAAAAGTAAAATGAACTGGTTTTGTATATAGTCATTGTTCTCAAAAATCAAAAGAACTTGTTCTCATACATATTATCCCTGGTTTAAAAAAACAAAGAACCTTTTACAAGACTATAGGTTCTTTGTCGGTTCTTTGAGGAGGAGGCGTTGTGAGATTTCGAGAGCTTCTGGGCGGTGGTGAGGCCAGGTCAGTTCTCTTTATTTCATGTCCCAAAAACCTCTGGTTCTTTGAGGCTTAAATAATGAGAACCCAAGGTTCTTTGATTCAAATTTTTTTCCATAAACACTGGAATCTAAGGTACCAGACAAATCAAATGACCACCCAACACTGGTTTGAAGGAAGAAAAACAACAATCTTCCATACGGAACAAAATATTTGTCAGCAAATGCTTGTTGAAAACACCAATGCGAAAAGTTATAGGTCCAAATATTGGAGAACGCAAATGAGGTCATGAGTTCTGGAGCCAATTATGGGATGTGTAAGTCTGCCGTCCGCTGTCATGGGCTGTTATTTCAATTCCCTAGGCAGATAAGAACCAAATGGTCTAAGTGGGCACAGTATCTCTTTCATGTTCCGAGTTGGCCAATTCTGATTACAAGAGTATAATCTTGTAATGGTCCATTTTTTCATACATGTTCAGAAATTCCAGAATAATCCATGCAACCTTGGTTCTGTACTGGAATGGGCTCAGCCTGGCCAATTCTAGTGGGTATGACAATGGTCTTGCCCTGGCCAAAGTGAACTAGCGCCTACCTGCGGATCATGCAGGATGGATGGTGTATGGACAGGAAACAAAAACATTCATTGTATTCCTGTTCCATTGCTAACTGTGATAGTTAGCCATGTACTAGTACTAACCATCCAAATGCATGAAACTATCTATTAGCCACCAAGTGCCTTACCCTACTTACCTACATAGTAACCACGTAAATTCCCTACCTACTCATCTATACTACTACCTAAGTAGGGGAAGGGGAAAGTAGGATGGTTTACAAGATAGATTACCAAGGTGGATCCACATTGATAACTCAGTTGTCATTCATATTCAACTGTGTCATAACAGGTTTTCAATGGATGGTGCAATGGGCCTTGCTGGGTCGTATGTCCCTCACCTCCAAGTTCCTGTTCCATTGCTAACTGTGATAGTTAGCCATGTACTAGTACTAACCATCCAAATGCATGAAACTATCTATTAGCCACCAAGTGCCTTACCCTACTTACCTACATAGTAACCACGTAAATTCCCTACCTACTCATTTATACTACTACCTAAGTAGGGGAAGGGGAAAGTAGGATGGTTTACAAGATAGATTACCAAGGTGGATCCACATTGATAACTCAGTTGTCATTCATATTCAACTGTGTCATAACAGGTTTTCAATGGATGGTGCAATGGGCCTTGCTGGGTCGTATGTCCCTCACCTCCAAGTTCAATCCTTGTGATACCTGCCAAAACAAGCTGGGCTGAGCTCATTTCAGGGTATGTAAGGCTACTTCGATTCCAAACCATCATCCCTTTACATGCATACATAGTACATTCATGTACCACACCATTGCTACCTTTCTCCGAATTGTACAGACAAACGAACATAGTACCAGACAACCACAAAGTCAACCTGTGTAACAAAGTGTACAAGAAGGCCTCTTCTCAAGGCCATCACTCAGAGCGAGGCTACCGCAAAGTCAACTTTGCGGTAACAAAATGTACGAGAGGGCCTCTTCTCGAGGCCCTTGATCCAATCTTCACTTGGATCGAGGATATGGGACCATATCCCTTGCTTAAGAACCTGATGGGGTTCTTGAGATCACAGTCTCTCGTGCAAAAATTAAAGCACTTGATGCCCAAATGATAAAATATTGGTTATTGAAAGACAAGACCAATGTTCGTTAATGAAAGACAAGACCAATATTGGTTAATGAAAGACAAGATCAATGTTGGCCAGGTCTGGGTCCAAGTCTTAGGACTAGGCCTGGTGGTTCTAGGAGGGGTGAAGACTTGACACAAAAACTGGCCTGGAGGCTCTAAGGGGGTGAAGACCAGTGTTGTCCGGATGTTGAAAATGTTCTTGGTTATTTGGTCCAGTCCGGATCCAGGTACCAAATAACCGACCTGTCACATACGGATATTTGAAATAACCGGTCTCTAGCCTACCCACCAAGGTATTGGATTTTTTGATACCTGGAAACAACCTTTTGGCCGGAGATTGATTTGAGAAATATTAACAACCTACTTGTATAATGGTGTATAAAACCAAAATATACCTCGGTCAATTATTCATTCAACTTTTTTCATCTAACTTTTTCATAATTTTTTTTTCCCTTCAATTTAGGGCTTCCCTTTGCTCTAAACCTAAATCCCAACTTAATTCTAAACAGTTAATTATTCACATAGGCATGCTTGCTATTTTGATGTGCACTTTACCATTCCAAGTTCCAACCTTTTCACTTTCAACAATGATTTTCTGCTCACCAGCTTTGCCTCTTCAATTGTTGGCACCTTCAATACTTGAATGCAAATGCATCATTCAATTGTTGATAGTACAAATCTAGAAGAGTAAAAGAGCAAATCAAATTTGGTTTAATCTCAAGGAGGGATGCAAGGAACCTTCAATGATGCCTCAAATTCTCAAGTGTTTATGTTCATCGAACATTACAAGAAAGTGTGGGACACCTTTCTTGTGGTGTAAATATCTATGATGTGTGCATAAATGCTATTTTCAAATTTGCTATTTTTAGTTCTTGTAGGTGTTAAACAATTCTATGTTTTTTGCATTTCAAACGTTTGGGCTTCCAAAGAGGAGTTTCTACGTTTGTGTCTTAGCCTTGTGAGTCCATTTGAGATCATTGTTTTCTACACCAAGTATTTCAAATTCGTTGATTGTTTAGGGTCTGTATCAAAAGTCACACTATAAGGTTTTTTTCTATTTTATTTCAAGAAAAGATCTAGCAAAAATCATAAGCTACATTTTTTTTTAAGTATTCAATCCTCTTCTGCACTTGGAATCTTGAATTATTTAGGCCAAAGTATTCGAAATGGCAAACATTGAGGCACTTCATATGGGCACATATGTTAACCAAAATTTTGATTATGAAGTTGGGGATGATTTGGCATTAGGATTGCTTAACAATTTAGACCCATTGGTTGGTTCAATTTCAACACCTATCACATCAACTCCTTTTAAAAGCTTCATAACCCCAAGCAACCTAGACTTGAATGCAGCAATTATATGGGAGTTATTTAAAGCTCACCTAATCCAAAACTTGAAATTTCAAATCCCTCGCCACAAGTTTTCTCTACCTTAGCATTTTTTTGTGATCAACGATCATAATGGACCCCATCCCGTTGCTGCTCAAACCATGCGTTGTCTTATTTGCCATTTTGTTCCTAGGAATATAGTACCAACAATACCACAAAAAAAAAGGAATTCGATTGAAAGGTTTGATCACATACAACCAACACCACAAGACCATTCCTATGAAGAGGCATATTTGTTTAAACATCCAACAACTTAATATAGGTGGAGTAATGTTAATCTAGCTTTTGTTGTCGAAGACTAATGTCCAAAAAAGTCCAAGCAGAGGATTGTTGCTAGATATGGGGCAATCACAGATCATTTTGGGAATACCACTCCTTACAGGAAAAATGATGTGGGACATAAACAATTCATGGTGGACTGGTTGTTTGTTGCCAAAATGTACATGCCTATTTCTATTATGGAAAATTATTGGCTAGGGCGATTGGTCATGCAACAAAACCCTCAGGTTCAGTTTCCAACATGACATTTCATCTTTGGTGTCCAAAACCATCGACAAATTTGTGTTTCCAACCTTAGATTCTTGTGTGATGGCAACCACTTCATAAAATTTATGGATGTCCAGATTTGGACTTGACATCTTTGTTCTTGTGATTAATTTCATAAATTCACTATGGGTTCCTTGCCATGTGATAGTGGGACTTTTTGAAGCTACTAATATGGCTAGGATTGCAATGCCAACACTACATGTCAAAGATGAGGTTAGCGATTTGTCCACCCTTGCACAAACTCTCAACTTTGTTGTTAATTGTGTTCTTCTGGCATTGGAAGCTCCTTAGCAAGGGTCCCACTTTGCCCATGCTTTCAACAAAGGATGGCAAGATGCAACCAATGATGCAATTGTTCATTTTGCCTTTCAGGAGGTGAATTTGAAGGCCACATAGTCCCTTACCAAAAAATAATTACATGGATGAAGAAGTCGAGCAACTTAATAGGTCTGAATGGAAGAAAACATGTATTGATGTAGGGTTTTCCCATCAAAAATTGAAGGCCTCAATGAAGACCAAGTTTGTGAGCAAAATGATTTTGTTCTAGGAACCCTAGAAAATTAAGATGCCATTAATATTTGTTATGGGAGACAAGAGATGGTTGAGTTGCAAGGTCATGTACTAGATGCATACACTTAGCAATTTGTAAAGCCATCATTAAGATTGTGATTCCCATTGTGGAACAATGTATCTTCAATTAAACTTGAGGATACTAGTTATTATCCGATGCCCTAATTGTGGTCTTTTCATTCAATGTGATTATGTAAAGTGAGATTGAGCAATTTGAGGTCAATTCCAACAATTTTGTGAAGGGGGACTTTGATTCAAAATTGCAAGCATTCCAGATGCATATGATGGGTGAAGTCATGGCAATCTTAACTCCATTTTTTGCATTTGCATCTACCTACGTTACTACCAAAGCACACAACATGTTTGCACTAATGCTAGACCTACATTTTAAGTGTCTAGATGTGGTGAAGGGTTTTGTAGGAAGGGCAAAAGTCATACAAAATGGTGGTTAAATATGATAGTACATCTTTGAAGCCATTACTAGTGGCTACATTCAAAATCCAAAGTATGGGTGTTGTTAGCCTACTATAAATTTCCTTGTCATAATGATGATGATGAGTCGATTTTTGGGGAAGTGGCTTCAAATGAAACTATTTTGCATGGGTTGCTAAAAAATGAATTGGGATTGTTTGTCATTTACTTGTGAAATTGGAAGACTATCGATTGCCCTTAACACGATGGAAATCACATGAAATACAATTTCCAAACATTTTTTTTTACAAGGCAAATTTTTGGGATTCTTGGATCCCAGATCGAGACTGAATGAGTTTTTAATATAAATAAAATGTTGACAAGTTTGCAGCACTACAAGCTAGGTGTCGACACTTTCAACAAGCTGGTCATGGTTATGAGAAATTGGTTGGGTGATGCAAAGGTAGATTGGCCGTGGCAAGGTGACTCCAGTGATGATTTTTTCAAGGAAAAAACAAATATCATTGAAAAAAATGATACGGCATTGGGTGTAGCTAGTTATTTCAATGTTAATGAATTAGAATGATGGATATGGGTGTTGATGGGGATTGATTTTGCCATGTGTAGAATCATAAAGTTATCACCTTTAGTGGCTAGATGTACTAGTCAGTGAAACTACCTATTATTTACTTCTTTAATGATCCATGGGACCAATATAACCTCTTCACAAATATGACATCTTGTTTTTTATTTTTTTTTGTTTTGACAAACCTAATCAACATTTAAATGTGGTAAGGAAACATATAAGGGGGCAAACAAATGTTGAATTCTTGGTTTAATAGTCTGCAACGTTAGATGCAAGAAAAACACAAGTTCAAGTTAAACAAGAAACTTCTAAGAAAGCCATGTATACAAAATTAATTATCCTTATTGAAAATAAGGTATATTTAAAGAACATGTTCGTTGGCAAGGTTTTTAATTTGAGAGCTCATGTAATTTTGACTCACACATGGTTCCTTTTTGTGCCACTATGATGCTTGAAATTCATAATCCTTTAATTCACTAAAACAAGTTGCATCCACCTATGATTCCTATTATTTTCTTGAAGTTTGTTATCTCTTCAAGTTTCCAGTGGACTCTTAGGCTCTTAATACTCAAAGTACTATTCTTTTAGTTAGGATTTTTGACAATGAAACTACTAATTGATGTCAAATCCTTCTCCTTGTATGGCTTAACTCTTTGTTTGCCTTTATGTTGGTGATAATGGTTGTTATTGGGATAGGTGAAACTAGGAGCCATGATTTTAAGGGACTTGTAGACAATTAGTGCAGCAAGCTTGCTTACATTATCAAGCATTATCTAACAAACAAATGAATACATCTTCCTTTCCTAAAGTGCTTAAAAATGCAAATGATCTTCTCATTGCCAATGATCCATGGGCTAAAATGATGTTTTGAGTATGTTGCCCTCCTTCTTTCATGACAATATTCACCCTAAAGCTTTAGATTCAAATGTTACTTCCACTTTTAATTGGACCACCATTTGTCCCTCTTGAATTTGATGTGTTAATGTTGGAATTGTTATTACTTTAAGTCATCCTTTGGCCATTCCTCTTGACAATGTTGATGAAAGTGCAATACAAAGGGCTTATTGCTATGGTACAAAACACTTTTCGAAAACTACATCATGTTTATTTAGTTTACAATTGGCATAGTTCATGTTTGGGATCCTTAGGCATGAAATTCATGCAACAAAATTTACAAGATTCTTTTGGATGATTTTGTGTTTGTCTCCGATACAAGGTGTGATTCCAATGCCTCTCTTCAAAATTGACCTTGAGTCTCTGTTGCAGGCTAGTGAATGTACATCAAAGTTACTAAGATGAATGTTTGCACATGGGTATATTGTGTTTGTTGACTACTCTTTATGTTCAGATCTACCACAACTAGAGGTGCAACATCATTAGATTGAAATATTAACTAGTGTACTACTTTGTAAACCTATTATCCTTTTGAATTATTTTTTAAAAATTGTGAGGAGAAACATGGAGGAATTGATGTGAGTAATGTATGTAATGTTTTGATTTGTGTTGTGATGGTGATCAAGTGTAAGTCATACCCATGTCCTCTTTGTTGACATGTAGAATTTGTAACCTTAATAACCAACCTAGATGCAATATTTGAAGGTTCTCAATTAAGTTATGAAAAAATCACCCATATGCATAACCGGATTGGGCGGTTCTAAGTAGGTTATTGCAAAAACCAACCCTTATGCATATCTGGTAGTTATCAATTCATTAGAAAAATCAATATTGATATCCTAGTGTGCTGGCCATCCCTAAATATTAATACCAGGTAGGTCCAAAAAATTTAGAAAAAAAAACACTAATACCCTGTGTGAGTCAAATTTCAAAATTTTACAAGAACTGCTCCCACCTGAAAAACCAATATCTTGGTCAAGACCCATCAGCTCTTCACAAGAATCAGCCTGACAGTTCTAGGGGGGTTGAAGACCTGGTCCAAAACCCGATCCACGGTTTCTTAAACAAATTTACTTAGGTGTGGGTTTTAGGGTATGTTAGGTTTTTAGATTTAGCTAGATCTTAGGGTTTAGGGTGATGTGCTCTGTTTATGGATTCAAGAGTGTTTGTTTAGTTGTCCAATTAATTCTTAATTAGGTTAATCTTAAGTTAGATTTGTGTAATTAAGTGTGTTTAGTTTGGAACTAATATATGTGTGAAATGGGTTCAAAATATTTCACACAAGACCAAAAATAAAATAAAATGTTGTGTGATTTGAAATCTTCGAAACATACAAGGTGCATTGTTGCAAGTTTTCTGCATTTTAATTCAAGTTTTGTTTGTGCATGTATGAAATTTTGTTTCTGTTTTGAGTTTGAATTTCTCTAAGTTTTGTAAGTGAGTAGATTTTTTGAGTCATCAAAAATTTTATTTAATTTTGATGTGTTCCAACTAGTTTAAACAATGTTTTGTTTTGAGTTGTGTGTTTTGCATGAGATTTTGTGTCACAAATGTTATGAAAATGTCATTGTGCTTCAATGTGCTTGTGATTTTGAGTTCATTTTTGTGTAAGCACTAAAAACTTTTGCAACTAAAGGGACATTCTTAATATGGTTGAATCAAAGAAGCTTGCTGAATTATTTTGGCATTTTTGAGTTTAATTTTTATTTAAAACTCCATTGAAAATGAAACCCAAATAAAACTTGGGTACCTTGGAGTTTGACATTTGAAAAGTAAAATAAAATATGCCACCACCACCATCTCTGAGACCTTGAACTCCCAGTAGTCCTTCATCTGCAGCAACATCAGATAGTGCCGGGCCAAGCAGCAGCAAAGGCAGATAGTTTTAGGTGGTTCATAGGCCAAAGGTGGTTCATAGGTGGCTCAAAGGCAACATTGTACCCACTTTGCATTGCCATCAAAAAATGGGCACAAGAGCCGCTCTTTTGCAAGGCATTATTTTCGTTGCTGCCCTGCCCATCCCATAAGGGATTTTGAGTTAGTGCAGAGGGGTGGCGGTGGGAGAGAACATAGATGTAGGTCGACTTCCGATTCTCGCGAGGAATTTGCAATCGGGTCGACTTCTTTTTGCTGGCTATGTAAAGTGCTAAAATGATGTGATTTTCGATAGCCATAATTCGACCAAATTTAAGAAAAATAGCCAAAAATATAGGAGGATGTCTAAACAATTTTATTTTCACATTTAACTTGTAGCCAAGTTGGGCTGAATATACCACTGGATCATCGGCACTTTGGCTACAGCACAAAATTGACCCCGAAAAAACACGTTCTCCCGAGGGATTTGCATTATAGGGTCTATTGCGAATGCTCTTTGTGTAGTGCATCGTGCGGAGCGACAGCAATTGCCAGGGGATTCTGAGAAGCAGCAATGTCTTCTTCTTCTTCATCAGGGCAGCAAGTGGAATTGCCGCATGCAGGATGCAACTCTTTTCTAGAGCACGAAAGCAGCAGCTCCAGCACCACATGGAGAAAAGGGAGGTCAACCGGAAGGAGCTTGTGCTACGTGTCTGTGTTCACCCACGGTTGCACTATACCCATCAGCTTGTGCTACGTGTCTGTGTGTACAACTTTTGCAGTACACTGCACTTCTTCCAAGAGCGCACGGGATGGAAACAAAGGCGCCACTCAACAGAGGTCAAGGCAGTTGCAAGCTTTCTTGTATTGTCCCTCTCTCTCTATCTATTGGCTTCTTCTCCTAGTACTTGTGTTTCGTTTGCCGAAAAATCTTGACCTCTGTTGTGATACATATAGTGATACCTTCCGAAGACTGGCCACAATCTATAGAAGATGCAATAACTCATCGCGGCTTCTATGCGATAAATGTACATGATTTGATTGGAAGTTTTTCTGCAGTTCCTGGAGTTGAGAGAGAGAAACTGTGGCGGGAGTTCTTTTCTTCACAATGGTGGGATCAAAGATCAGAGAAGGTAATTGACTATCAATCCTGTCAGAGAGTTTACATATCAATGGGACCATTGCTCTTGTTGGTCTCAATCTTGCTGCTCTCTCCTTTGGTTGCTATCCTGCCATGGTCTGTACTTTGGCAGAAATGTTTTTCAGATCCTTGTACTGGTGGGACAGTAGTAGCAGGCAGCGGAAGATAACAGAAAATGCAGTATTCTGTGAAAAATTCTCTCGATTATAGAGAAACTCAGTGCAGTTTTTCTTTTCCTATGACAGCCTTCATGCCTGGGATGTGGCGAATGCATGGCTAATCAGCTTAAGCTCGGTTTCTGATTGTAGGAAAATGGAAGGTCCCCGGATTTCGAACATGAGAAGACACGGTAAGCACTCTGGGTGCAGGACCGAAAAAGCCCACCATGGGCGGAGAGATGGCTGCAATGGCACCAGACACAGTGCAATTGAGCATTATTTTCATGGAATAAGAAGCTAACAAAATATGTTAAGAATGGGCAACTTGAGAAGGTGATGCAGGTTTTCCAACAAATGCAACAAAAAGGAATGAGTCCTGACAAGTTCACTTTAGTTCAGGTGATTCATGCATGTGCTAGTGTAAGGGGCCTGCTACAAATCTCTACCAAGGATGGCTATCTGCTCGAAATAATTTGGAAGTTTAACTGGCCCATTCCGACGACAAGACTGTCTGTCATCCGACTGCCAACTTTTACGTCAACTTCGCAGAACTTGCGAGTGTGTGTGTGTGTCTTTCGCGCATTAGTACCGCTCTTATGCGGAACTTGTTTATGTCTTATGACATCAAAAATAGGCTGGTGTTCCTTTGAAACTACAACAGTTTCCATCACTGAGACAGTGAAGTTTGTGTACTGACTCAGATATGCACCAAGGAGGAGCGTGCGGTGAATTCCGGTGGAAGATTGGTTCACTTGGTGCTATTGTTCACAAATTTGCTCCCATACGTACATCCAAAGGACTAGATAAAACTCAACGCCAACTGCAACTCTTTCTTTGATTTTACAAAACTTGCTGGTATGTGTCTCGCAAACTTGGACGTCTCTCATCCCGAATACAATGTGCCAAATGCAACGTCGAAACTATGTGTTCCTGAAAACCCGTGACTGTATCTGGATTGGAAGGAGTGGAGTTTAATTAGTGATTTAGTGAATGATTAGAACATCAGAAGTTAAAACTGTTCTCCAGAGGGTCCAAACTTCTAATTCTGTATTACTAGGGACCCCTAATACAGAATTTGAATGCATGTATTTAAGATACAACCACTCAATTCAGCATATAGAGTATGTGCAACATTAGTACTTGTTGAAAGACCTAGAGTTTTAAATGAGCTCTAGAACTAAGGCATCTCAGGGGACTATTTTGGAAACTCATTTCCGCACACACTCTATAAGGATAGTTCTAGAAAGGATGGTTCTGTCAATGCCTATCCCTTGCATATTGGAGCTCTGCCTACTTCCCAGCAAGGCAAGCGAGGGATGGGCAGGGATGTTTCAACAATTAGTGGGATAGTTGCAGCAGATATGATGACACCCATGAATATGAACCAAATCCCTGTGACATAATAATCAAAGTTCTACAAGGGCAATTGTAGAGCAATAATTGGTTGCATTGTTGTGATTGGTCAAAAGTCTGGATCCTTGAAAACCGTGGGCAGAGTACATACCACAAGTGACGTTTACAATACAATCCAAGCAATCAAAGCTGAATGGTAGAATTGCCAAGTGGTGGAACACTTTGTGTTCGTGTATTGTAGATTGTTGCCATACATGATAATTAACATGCTCATAATGCACGAACACCAAGAATTTGAAGGTGGTGATAATCTCAGCGGCTATGCGAGAGACTGAATTGTGGTTGACAAGTAACAAAGGAAGAAAACAGAACTTTCCCAGAGGTGAAGCAGAAGATTCCAAGGCATCTATCTCCTAAGGTCGATGCAGCAAGCATGTCCATGGAGGAGGATCTAACATTGACTAAGTGTTGTTTTCCAACAGCATAAGTAATGAGTTCCTCATATAGAATAGTTATTAGATGTTGAGGAAGGAGGAAACCATGTGAAATTAGTGGACCATTTTTAAGCTCAATTCTTTGTATCACTTTTGATTTAGTTCTTTTCATGGCCATCAATGGCAGCCAAGCCTTTTGTTACAGTAGATTTCTGCAAGAAAATCATAGGACGATGCTCTAAATTAGCAGAGAAGAAGAATTATTTGCTAATCAATGGCCAACAATGTATTCCCCCCCTCCAATAAGCTTTTAGAGACTAATTTAGATACATTGGAAAGAGTCCAGCATAAGCTATTGGATACACCAATTCATTCTCCACATGTGGGCCCAACAATCCAGGAGCTCATCCACATACTAGTGAGAGCTCATGAGATATTATCAGAAATTGGACTTGTAGTGATGAATGGATGGAATTGGCTCTCCAGCAAGGTGGAAATTCAAAGGAAACTTTTGTTGAAATTTTGTATGACGTGCAATGGTGCAAGTCAGTCCTATGCGCTATCCTCTTCAGGTGGGCAGGCCAAGACAGCTAAGTTTTTGAGCCAAAGAATTATGACAAGAAGTTGAGTTTAGATGATTTTCAAGCCCTGGATAATTAATATACTGCAAAGCACTCTGAGAAAATTCCTAGTGCATTTGGAGGTACCTTACATGCATGAGAAAAGGAGGGATATTATTCCTACTCCTCAAGAGTGGAACGGAAATTATGCCTACTTTTAAGTGTCAGATCCATCTGCTCTCAAGGAGTAAGTGTAAGAACCCTCCCCCTCGTAAGTTATTCATGATAACTTTTGACTCACGCTTCACAACGGGTCAAGCCCATGGGTGGGGACATTCCTAAAAGGGTGGTTTGGGCTCAGTTATCACCTCATTCAAGGCCCCCTTATTTTGAAGATGTCCCCACCCTGGGACTTTGCCCTACACTTGTTTAGAACAAACCCCTTGAAGCCTCAAGGATAGTCCACCATAATCAGCTCACAACAGTGGCACCTAGCACTACATCTATGGGTCAGATCAAAATGACATCTGGATAAAAAAATTGGGCTTTGGATTCCATATCCAACGTCAACATTTGATCCATGATTTGATGGTTCTAAGGTTGTGTAGAGTTAGTTTTTCAAGCTGGGTGCTGGGTTTCAAGTGTTAAACCCTTATGTCAGGGGACAATCTCTCATCACTTTACTTTCTTGATGGCAGCCTGGCCAGTGGCCCCAGAAGGCAAGGGGTCAGAGACTAGAGGCCACTTCTGGGTTTTTTGTTTGCCAGTTTGTAGCCACATGTTTGGTTGCTGGGGTAGGGTTTGTCCCTTGGAGGTGGGCTTTACATGATTTGTGTTATGAGCATCAACCCAATAGCCCAATTTGTTGGGATCTTTGGCTACCCAACAAGTCATAGTGTATTCAATTCACCAGGTCAGGACATGCTAGACATTCCATACGTGTTGGCCTGCCCACTTCTGTTAAAGGTCACCAGGGCACTCTAATATAAAAGATATAACTTCATGAAACATGTAGGCATTTGCCAACATGATTTTAACACCTTTTCCCACTGCTCACCAAGACTCACAAGTCTTTGTGTGGCATGAATCAATGGGTGGCCAAGCAGCAGAGCCTTTCAGCGATCCAGAGAATGATCAGCCACTTCTCAATGGCCAACTGCTAGATGCAGACCTTGAAAGATTTGATGTTGACAGTCAGCTGCCCACATCTTTGCCTGATTATCTGCCTCTTTCTGCATTGAAGGTGAGCCACACTATTGTGAAATCTTGTTTATGATATGATAACAGCTCAGCGGGGATACATTAGATGACAAATACAATGTTCGTGGAGTACCTTGACATGTGTGCGTGATAACAGTTATGCTTATTTTGATCATACACATTGAGGCTACAGGCCCCTCGCCATCAGCATAAAGGACTATGCCTGTGATAGCGATGATTGGTATATATGACTTCTTATTGATTTAATGGAGAAATTGATGCAAAATGTTTACGTGTGAACCTCTTGAGATGTTTGTATTTGTGCACTACATGACATTATTTTGTGGCCAGGCAATCTACAAGGGTAAAGATAAGTAACAGATAAAAGCTGGTTTTATTGTCTTGTCAATCTTGTGTATTCTTCCTCTCTCAATTTAAGACTGAAATCCTTGGTAATATGAGGCTACTATGAGTATAGACACTTGGTACCCTCTTTCATAAGGATAGGTCTGCTTCATGTTCAGTCTCTAATTTATATACATGTGTTTATGCAGGCAGTCAACATGATCTGTACAGTATATACTATAATCGTATTTTTATGTTAATTTCAGACTTTTGAAAACTTCAGAAATAACAGCTGACCATTTTGAAAATTAAAAACTTGAAGAGAAACTTTGATTTGGGGCCATCATATAGTCCAACAATAAATATTGATAAGGTTTGGTCTCATTAAATGATCCAACAAATAGATAAAGATCTATTTGGTATGATCTATTTGGTATGAGTCCTGGACTAAACTATATACTATATACTATACTATACTATCTCTAGATATCAGTTGCTCTATTTCAGTCATTTCTTTTTCGTGAAACATATAGAGGTGATGTTTCAACAATCCACTTTGTAGGATTCTAAATTTATGTTGCATAAAACTGGAGTGCAAACATTATGCTGTCCTTGTTAAATACAACTGCAAATGCCTTAGCTGCATGGCCACAAAACCTGAGTGTATGAACCAAGGTTTCTTTCCCACCACCTACAGAGGGAACTTATTACAATGTCAAGAGGGTAATCTGACTGTTGTTTTTCTGATGCTGACCAATTCAAGAGACCTGCATAGATTACAGTGGATAGACTTCTTAGTGCGAGAATACTGGGTGGATGAACAGATTTAACATAATTTATTTTACTACAAAGCTATTGATGCAAGTTACAGTGGCGCTGGTGAGGAAACCCAAGGTTTCAGATCATCAAGCACATACCATCTTAAACTGCAAGCCAGGTTCAATTCTCTGCTCCAAGTAATATATGTCACCCCTTGATGTCAATGACAATATTCTCGTTTGATGTAATCGGTGATGAAGTTGTATGTATTTGTTGCCCCTATTGAATGCGTATGTGATGTTGTGAATTTCTTGGAGTGTTCAGCATTACCATCTAAGGTGACATTGGAAAGTCATTTTGACACCAGGAATGATACTACTACCTTGTGCATTTTATTCCAGGCGTGATGTTCTTGCAGACGATCTGTTGTGGAGCAGGGTACTGTGAGTCTAATGCTAGAGAACATGCTTTAAGAGACATGGAGATACTAGTGGTCTAGGAAGGTGATTGTTGTTCTTGAGTGTGGTGTGAGAAGAGACATCATAGAATGTTTGGTAACAAGGAATGAAGCTAGGGAAGGGAAGAAGATTCAAAACAAGTGATGTTAGTAGTAAGCTTTCATGTGGGACCCGTGGGTTTGAATGAATGAAAGTTTTTTTCTTTGATAGCAGAGTGTGTGCAGAGAAAGAGTGTGGGATAGTTATGAAGGATACCTGAGAAAGGTACTCATGACATAATGGCTGTGGCCCATTGGTAACACCTGCCATCTTTTACTTATACTCCCCTTATCACTCAATTGCATAGAAGTAAAGGAGGATTCAAGGTGAATGTATGCTATGGTGAGGAGATATTTGTTAGGATCTTATGGCTGCCGGTTAAACACATTCCACAATATTGATGGTGCCAAAAGAAGAAAATTGTTTGCATGGTGCACAACGTCAATTTAAGTTTGCATTACAGCAAATTAAGTTATAACACTGTAATGTAGATTAGAATTTGCACCCTGAACATAATCTATCACTGCCATTACCCACAGCTCATGATAAAGTCTAAATTCAAGCGTCATCACATACCTGGCTAGGAAGTCTGTGCTGTGATGAAACCGATGACCGTGTTGGAGACAGGTATCGCATGATACCCATGTTGAAACTTTGCTTTTGCACTGGGGCTAGCTCCTAGATTTACAATGCCACTCAAAAAGATGGTGTTGCACCTTTGGTGGTATTACTAACTACATAAACAGCATCCCATGCAGGCTGCTGTGTGAACAGATTATACTCACCCATATTGTGGAAACTCCCTCACCTGTTGCTTCAACCCCACGTTTGCAACGTCACCCATGTTGGTCTCTTTTGTAAACAAGAGATGGTTTGGAGTTTGGGTTGGAAACGGTTAATTTTCAACTCACTAGCCATGCCCACCAAGCAAGTTGCAAACAACTGATAGTGTGACATTGTAAATCTAAGAGCAGGTACCAGTGCAAAGTTTTCCCAGCCAGTTTTCCCTCCATTAATTCTCCTGGATTTTGTTCCTGGGTGGTCATGTTATTCCATGAAAGAGCTTGCTTCAGATTCTCTCAGTTGAGAGAAGGATAGTGAAATTGCCTCTTCTGACCCTGTAAACAACATCAAAACGCCACTTAATATACTACTCTCGAAATTAGGAACTCAGTGTTTAGGACATTAAATTTGAGCCCATCTGTTGAGCTGCTTTGAACTTGCAAGCATACATGGTCATTAACTGAAACTTTCACTCTTAGTGCAATCAGACCCCTACATTATCTCAGAATAGATCAGCCATTCTCAGCTGCATTAATCACATAACAAAGCTTAAATCAGCAATATTTCTCTCCACATAGAATCTTGTCCCAAGAGATTGTATCAGCTTGCGCCTAACTTCCTAGGAAGAGGGTCTTTTCGCTATAAACCCAAACGCAGAGAGATCAAAGTTACGTGCTCCAAGTAACAATCCCAAAATCAGGAAGCCAATAAGGACAACATGTTGAGATTAACCTCATGGTGGAATTGGTCTTCCACTGCTGTTGAAGATTTCATCTTCCACACGTATTCACTATTATCTCTAACTTCAAATATGCAAGCCTTATCCCTGTATCTACCTATTTGGATCCAATTTTCAGAGAGAATATATACACACGGCTCATGGGATGCCAGGGTTAATAGTGTCTCCAGATAATAAAAAGCAAACATGTACCAGTGCCACAAAACTCTAGAGTCTAGTTCTTTGTTTCTATCTTGCTTGTGCTCAACAACCCAGAACTTCCGATCAGAAAAACTCTCCCCCACAATCTGTACAAAACATACAGCGTGCGTCCAATTTCAGGACATTAATGTGCTAAGAGCAAACCCCACAGGTGCATTGTACAGCAAATTTTGGATGAAGAAAAGTGAAAACATGCCTGTTTGTCTCAGCAAAATGGTTTTGGCCCAGTATTTTTGCACAGGATGCTGAGACTGGCAAAAGGCCCAGCAAAGCCAAACACCTATTGTTGATTGGCTAGATGCTTTGATTGATCTAGATGGATTGCTATTAGTAGTCTCCTACCTTTTGCAGTCCCAGTTTCAATTTTATGGTTGGGGTTGAGAAAAAATAAACAACTAAGATGTGAACAATAGTATTGCAGGGGCACATACTTGTGCAGGGGTCGAGATGCTCTAACTCCCTTTGTAAAATGAATCACATATCCCCCGCCCATGAATAGAATTGCAAGATAATGAATGTTGCGCATCTGGTGAACATGATAGTTAGCCATCTCGTAGCAAAAGAAAAGTCGCCTGTTAATCAGAATGGTTCAAGTCCCAGTCCAAAGCGAAGAGTCCTTCAGAAATTCATGATATTCATGGCTAACTATTTTTGGAGAATATTAATCCGGTGGGAAACATGGCCACAAGAATATTCATCAAAGAAAAATTAGTTTCTGCTGGAGGTATGATTGGACTTGTTTTGAGATCATATATGAAAATGATGTCGTACCAAATAGATCAGGACCACCAAAAAATTAGCTCCCTGAAGAGCATGATTAACAGAGAACAAACAGATCATGGGGCTACTGTCACAGCAATAATTAACAGGAAAAATTCCACAGAGTACGGATGTCCAAACCTCTGGTACAGCTGATGAAACACTGGAAACCGCCGAATCCGCCGCCGCAGCCGCCTTCTTAGATTTGGCGCGAGTCTCGGAAGAGCCTCAATCAAAATGCAACAACTTCGCGCATACCAAACCAAAGGAGCTCCGGAAAGTCGCAAACGATGCAGAAGAGCGGTGAGAACAAGTGCCCAAAAACTCAGCTCTAGATTCGAAGACTCACGAGTGAAAATCTTGGTTTGATCAGTGCGAGATGAAAGACGATAAGCACGACATCCAGGTAAAGAGGGAGAGGAAGGGAGACAACCACAAAGAGCATTATGCCAAAACTGAATATGGGGTAGAAGGCAGTCCTTTTAAGTCGGATTACTATTGGTGATATGATCATATGGTTACAGACCAATCAGTCCTGATCGGGTTGGAGATCTACACAGATGCTTGGCTGGGGTTCAAAGTTCAAACCTTTGTTTTTATTTTTCACTTAGACTGCAACTAGGTAAGAGAGATTTCCTTATGTACAGGAGGAAGTTGTCCAGAGTATAAACGTCTAGACCAGTTTTGGTATGGTATTTGAGTGTGCGCCTGGCTTCGACAATCGTATCACAACTGGTACAAGGATCCTACTAAACTGGTATGACCTGAGGCAAGACCTGCCAGCCTCGTAGGGAGTGGGGACCCCATGTAATACCAACCCATATCAGTACTTTTGTACCATCTTCACTACAGGGATATATCTGCCTCATACCAGCCAAAAATCAGTCTTGTCCACCCAAGACCAGGACCCCACCCAATACTATGACTGTACTAGTATGACCTGTGGATTTTGGGTTCAGGGATACCCATATCATGCCAATATTTATATTCACTTTCATGTCCAGAAATGAGTGCAGGGTCTTACATTGCGGTTAAGGAATAGAAGCTTTCCCCTCCACATGTATTGAATTCCCAATTTTTGGTATTTCGGATGAATTGTCCAATATAATAGCAACTAGTGGAGCATGTGTTATTGGCCCGAGTGTGAACTCCGTACTGAACACCTTTACTCTACTTTTGAGCTATAAAGTTTACTCAACTTTTGAGTTTCTTTGTAGCTGTAAACCACTCGGAGGAAGTTAGAGGCTAATTGCCTCAAGTGTGACTTGTTGCCCAACTTTGTTTTTCTTTCAAAATCATCTTTTGATAATTTAACTGAATTTTCAATGACGAAAATTACTCCAAATTCAATATCTCCTGCATCTTAGGTCTAAGAAATTTCAAATCACCTTTGTTAACACTAAGGCCTTTCCAACAATATCAAAAGTGTGTCCAGATTCCTCTATAATTTTTTTTGATAATTCAAATTAATTCTCAATGAATATTTTTTTTCAATATTCAATAGTTTCTCCATCATAGGTCAAAACATTATGAAACCAACTTGATGCACCCTTACTTATTGAGTGTTTTCTAACATTACCAAGAGCACAGCAAGAGTTGTCATGGATTGGGAGATGTCAACATGACAAACCACAAAACAAACAAAGATAATTAAGGATTGTGAGCTAGAACTAATGCCAAATTCCATGTTGGTACCAGGTGTTGTCCAGTTCTTGGTTTTGAAAGGAATCGAACCTTCCGTTTTGGTTTCGACCTTTGTTTTTGGTTGCTTGAACCTCCAATGTGACACACAAAAACTTTTGGTTATCTTGTAACCAGAAGATTGTAGAACCAGAAGCAAATAAAAATGGCCACCTGTCCGAAAACTAATGCCTACCATTTACTTTTGTTAAAAGTTGTAACTATGTGCCTAGTACCTAGACGTCTAGACCTATTTGAAAAGGGAATTGCAGCAACTGATGCAACCTTTTCACAAGCAAAAAGTGAACTTTCACACGTTAGTGTTGCTGGCAGGTGAATTTAGCTGATTTTAGAGCTTAAATTTCTTTTATAATTCACCACGACTTGATGTCACAAACAACTCCAGAAACCAAGCACATGTGAAGTTCAGCGTCTTTTCTTTTCTTTTTGGGCGAATTTTAACAACTTGGCCAAAAAAATAATTAAACAGAAAAAAATTGTGAGTTCTGGGGTTTTTACTGCCATTTATGTATATATAAATAATTAAATTAGTCACATCTAGACCTAGGCACTTCCAAGGTTGCCACTTGTAGCAGCACTTTTGTAAAAGTGCTACATCCCCCCTAAGACAGTCACTGATTAATGCTGGGGACCTCAGTAGTCGACCTACTTGAGGAATTTGGGAAAAAAAACCCTAGTGATGACATTCTTGGTGCGGGAATGTTATGGAAGCTCAAAAAAGCACAAAAATTCGTTAAAATTCGCGCTGAAGAATATTTTGACAAGGTGCTAAATGAAGAATTTTAAAAAAATTTAATGTGCAAAATGAAGAATGTCATCACTAGGAAAAAAACCCTGGTGAAGATATGATGAACTTCTGAACTTAAATCCCAAATAATTTGTTTTCATTTTTTTACTTTGGAATTGGATTCCGATGTCCAATAATTGATTGCCACCATGTTTGATCAGAGCCCCATTTGGTGACCATTGCATATGGTTACCCCAGTACTTACAATGGAATGTTTTTTTAGTGTTACTTCCTCACCACCAATGTGACTATCATATTTTTCTATTTGATTGATCATACGTCACACATTCACTTGTCCAAAAATTGTTAGCTAGCATGGATGAAGTCATTAAATGAGATGAACTGAACATTATAAAAAATTGCCTATTGATGATTAGATTTTTGAATTTTTTTAGTCACAAATAACACATGTGATACAAATTTTTAAGTCATATAAATTTTAATTACCAGAAAAAAAGAATCAACATGTTAACAAGTTTGAAAAATGTTAAGAAAAAGTACAAATCATTAATTGTTAAGATGGTAGTTACAATGGGATTATGTAAGCAACCAAAGTCAATTTGATGAATTTAAGTGATGTTCATATAATTTTGGGCTTGTCATGTGTATTGCCTATGTTCAAATTTGTCAACACTTTGGTTTACAAAAGTCATGGGTGTTTTGATGTGTGTTCACATTACAATTATTAAAATCTATCAAGTTGATCGGTACAAAATGATAGTGATCCGCACATTTCATTTCAAATTAAAAATTATTTTTTCTCATGTTTATCAATTACATGCACTAATATATGGCTTGAAGTTTATTTTGGATTTTATTGTTTTGAAATTGTAAAAAAAAAAAATATTCTTAATTAAAATGGCCCCTTCATAAATTGATAACCTTAACTTTGGACATAATTAAATTATATTTGTTCAATAAATTTCTTAATAAAAACCTTAAAATATAATTATTTCAAAATTACTTTAGGAAAAAACTTACCAAGAAAATTCCGAAATTATGTTTCAATTTTTTGTTCTTGACAAAAAGTTTAAGGAAAGGAACTAGTGTTACATTCTTGAAACTTTCTCTAAATGCAATGATTAAAAACATCAAAATACACTTCTTTTTTTATTGTTGAAATTTCAAAATATATGGAACTTAATAAATGTATTCAATGAAAAAAATTATGAAAATATTTATTTTTGTGTTCCTAAGAATTGCAATTTTTGTTTATTAAATTTTTTTGTCCAAAAAAAATATGTTGTTGAAGTTTTTACATGGGGCATTATTTAGATGAACTTTGTGGCTTTTCCTTTTACAACTTCCAAATTAAAAAATGACATTAGTTACATTAAATTCAAGTTTTCACACAAATTTGGAAAGTTTTGTAAGTGATTTAACATATATTATTTAAATATTAAAATAATAACATTAAGTAATGTTCTATATTTCAAAGTTTTGTTTCAAGGAAGGGCTTGATTAAATAGAACAAAATTAGAGGGATTACTCCATGAATATTCATGTTCATTCTATATATCACAAGTATGTTGAAAGAAAAACACAATTGGCAAAAAAAGGTAGCAATAGTTGATATAAATTATTCATGGCAAGGAGGGGAAAAAAGGGTGGGCCTCTTAGTCTTGTACTCACCACATATTTTGGTTCCACAAACCCTTACAAAAATAATGATAAAGCATAGCAAATGTTTCTTGAAGACCTAATGCTCTACATTTGCAAGGGTTATACATAGGGCATTTTCCATGACTAAAAACCTTTAACCCAAAAAAAGTTTACTTTTAAGTTAATATCCTTGAATTCCTATTCGTCGTAGATTGTTCTAAAGGATGAAGTGCTTTCTACAATGGTAAAAACACCATAGACTTATGGATGATAACACGCTACACTATTTTAAAAATGTTGTCACAAATACTAGTTTTTGAAACTATGTGACTTTCAACTTCCACCAAGCCAATATTAAATGAGGTTTTCATGATTATACTCAAAGTAAAGTAGTTCAACTATCAATTAATGCAATTGTAAAAAGAAATTACATTTTTGGTTTGATATTAAATGATTAAATAATACATTTGCCAAAAATTAATACATGTATGGTACCAAAATATTGCAAAATGAAAATATATTCTAAAAATGACTCAAATAATTACAACACTTGATAAAGTATGTAATCATATATTGAATATGAATTAATTGTATAATTTCAATTCCATATGAAATATTCCATACATGTGATTTCACAAAAAAAAATAAAATAGTTTTTTCATTGAAACAAGCATAATTATGTTGAAAAAGAAACATTTTGAAAAATTATTCTCATTTGAAAAATAACGAGAATTATGTTGGAGGCATTTATATCAAAATATGTGTTACATGGTTATCAAAACAATAGATCAAATCAAGTAAAAAATACCCTAAATTAATATAAAATATACTAAAATAATAAATTATTTAAAGTGTCCCCCTTATGGTGTGTTTTTACCCTTGCAAGTACTCCCAAACCTTTTTATTATTAGAAGTTTTGATCTTTAGATCTCAACTAGGGGTGATGTGGACACATTTGGCTCTTGTGATAAACTTTTTAAATGAATCTTGCACCCTTATGTATGTTACTATGGGTTTATTTGAAGTGAATGAAACAAGTGGTGGAATATGTTTATGTTTATTCAACTTGAATCATTGATTTCAAATTTTGAATTGATGCAGTGTGTGATTGCATTTGTGAAAGATGAGGGTAATAATTTGACAACCATGGCATCCACATTACATTCCAATTTTAAGTAAATTTTTGAACACAAAAACATTTTTGATTTGTGTCAAGCTTTGTAGTTAATGAAACATATTCCCAAAAAAATATGACAATCCAAACCATTATGTTTCCTTTACATGATCTTTCAAACATACAAAAATGTAATTTTAAGTATTGTCCATTCACTTGGGTGGTTTTTTTGATTGTGATTTTACCCCATTTGTGTGAATGGAAAAGTTTTCAACTTATAGTCATTGTTGATTTTCCCAATGGGAGTTGCTCTTTAGATTCACTCTTAGCAATCCATCATAATCATTGTGTAATTAATGAGCTTTTTTGGTTCCTACAACCTTAATAAAAATTTGACTATTAAAATAAAAACATGTATTTTCAACTTATGTAAATAGTACAAGAATTTTTTTATTAGGAATTTTGATAAACAAAGCCCCCTCCTATGGTTCTTTTGCCCCTATGTTCAACTTCACCAAAGTGCCATTTCGGACAAGTCTATTTGGAGCTAACCATTTTGACTAGGTCTTTTCGGTTGGTTTTATTGATTGGGTTTTTTTATTAGGTTTTTTTTACTAAACCACCATGACAATAATATAATTTGGGCAATGACCAAAAATATATATTATCCTACTTATTCTAATTAATTACCCTACCTACCTTACCTACCTACCTCCCTAATCAATAAATTTAATAATTAATGCCAAAAGAAATTTTGTTTACCTACTAACCTTATGTCCTAGGGTGAAAATTCCTTTAAGGTGTACCACACAGGACAAAAAAGGCCTAGCCCTTATTAGAGTTTTTTTTTATTCTACATTTTGATCCCCATAAAAAATAATGAATCAAAAGTTGTCAAAAAATTCAAAAGGACTATATTTCAAACCATTACAATTCTAGATTCTATCATAATCATCCATAAATGTGTGTTTACATGATAAAAATGGACAAGGTAAAAAAGATAGAAAAGGGTTACATTGTGATTAGATTTTGGTACACCTTTAGGAAATTGGACCCCTTAAGCCTAGGCTAGGCCACCTAACTTAACCACCTAGGCTAGACCAAGCCACTTAGACTAAGCCAAATAGCCTAAGCAAGGTGGTCTAATAGGTTTTACAACCTAGGCTACTTGATTAGATAACCTAAATATTTAGGAAAAATTGAAAGGATCCAAAGTTATAGTTGAATATCAATAGTCAAAAGTAAGGCAAGCCACTAATAAAAAATGAAAATCTCACAAGGTTGAACCAACTTTTAAAGCACCAATGCCATGAAGTATGTGAATCCTTGCTTGTACATTGCATGACATCTAAAGGCGACCCCAAATGTCGAGCTTAAATATTCTTCCCACACAACGTGTAACCCTAAAACCTCAACGTATTAATGCAGTACTTCACATGCTGAACAAAGTTACCCAACCCGTTTGTCAAAATCTTTTTTTTTTGGTAGAGCTATTGCTAGTCGAAATTGATGACTTTCATCCAAATTTGGCTAGGCCGGCCCATATTTGGCCACAAGGACTTATAGGGAGCTTAAGGGTTAGGGAACTTAAGGGACAAGCACAAAAAACAAGGTCAACTTCTTGGTCCCAACAACTGCCTTCCTCTACTTTTGGCAACACCGACGCTTTGAGTGTTCCGAATTCCCCACGTAACGGGCAGGCCGCTTGCTCTCTGGTTGGACTCGCACTTCCTCCAACCGTCCTTGCGCCTGCTTCGCTTCGTCCTCGCCAGGCTTTTCCACGTCTTCAAACTCAAGCTCTTCTTCCTGCTAAACAGCGTCCTCGCCAAGCGCGTCAACGTCAACATCAACGGTTGTCTCACAGTCAAACATAGTCACCTCCTCCTCGCGTTCAGACTCATCCTTGTCGCGACGTGCCTGCCTAGCCTCAGCTAGTCTCTTGAGTTGCTGCTTTCGTTTGTTAAGTCTCCCCATGGTGGCCACTACTATCTGCGAATTGGATGTGGGTGAAGACGAAGTAGTATGGGCTTGTGCACGCCTATGCATGGGCCCGCCAGAAGGAGAGGGGCCACGCCACTCCATAACCCTAACCTTACATCCCCTAACCCAAATTCAAAAAACTCTTCGGATTTATGCTGAAATTTTTGACCCAAATTTGGCCACCAAACTTTTTTACAGGTCGCCTTTATGTGTCATGCACTGTAGTAAAAAAATGTTTGATTGAGCAAGGTAAATAATTCTTTGATTTCAAGGTTGCACATGATTAGTATCACAATTAATTTCAATAGTTATAGGTGACATTGATAATCATTATTGTTAATTGTCTTAGGGAATACAATAATTTGCTTTTGAATTAAACACTTTCTGATATTGAATTAGGTGTTGCAACAAAAGTCTTCCAAGTGGAAACCATGCTGAGACAAAACACATACCATCATTGAAGGTATGTTACTTGAAGCATTTGATTCCAAAAGTGTAGATGAAGTTTTGTATAAACACAAATTAACATTATATATCAATGTGTACCTTAACCATGTGTATGTACCTCCATCCAGTGGGTCTACACCAAGCCTTATTTGTGAATCATCATCGATCAATACAAATCCACAAGACAAAGAACCTAAGGTACAAGTTGCACAACCTTCCATTAAACAACCTTTAGAGATCAAAAATTATGCATCATATATTGATAATGTATTTGAAGAATCAATAGTAGTTGAATCTATAGCTAACATTCATGAACCATAAATTCAAGTTGTTCATGTTCAAATACTTTTGGTTATAGAAATAGTATTCATTGAAAAACTAGCTCATATTCTATAACATGCTTAGTTAGTTGATTTACTTTATAAATGGATTATGAAGATGAAAACCTAAATAAAAGGTGGGGATCAATGTTAAAAGTTGATCTATAAATTATTTTGTGTGGATTATTTTGTGTTGTAGTTATGTAGATTGGTTGTAATAATATGTAGTGTATAACTATTAAATAACCTAGGAGAAGAACAAGACATTGTTATTGGTTACATTCCATTGGTTTTATTTTATGGGTCATCATTTTGATTTCATTTTCAAATGTTAATCTCCTATATGTAAGCAATAGAGATGTAATATTGAAAAAAATGATAATGAGAGATGAAAAATGAAAATGATAATGAGAAATAAAGATTTTAGGAATACAATTTAGTTACACATTTTTATCAAGAAACAAGCTTGTTTTGTTTGTTGTTTGTAGAAATTTGTGCTATTTATTATATATCAAAGAAATTGAACACATAATAGTTCATTAAAATAAAGTTTATGTTTTAAATGAAGGTTCGACATCTATCTATGAAGGAAGGGTGTTTTGTTTTTTTTTTTGTAGTTATGAGATCCACTGAACCAAGATGCTTAAAATTGTGTTCTTAATGACTTTGGAGAGCTCTTGATGGGGAGGGGTGCATGGGCTTTGTTCCATGATGTTTGGACTTGGGGTGCAAATTCCATTAAATCTTGCTCATCAAGATCTTTCCAACAACACTAAAGGCACATTCTAATTCCTTGGAAATTTTCAATTATGATTTAATTTAATTTTCAGTGAAGAAATCATTCAATATTTTGGTGCATTCTTGGTATGATGGAAAACCCTCAATGATTATGATCTTATGAACAAATGCAATTTGAAATTTTTTACATGTAAGATGTGGGAGATATTGAATTTTGAGTAGTTTGTGTCATTGAAAATTCAATTAAATTACAAAAAAACGTTTTGGAAGAAAAATTAGTTGGATAACAAGTTTACATTTGGGTCGATGGCACAAGTTACATTAGTTTGGAATAACGAGACTTTAATTCAAAGATTAGTTCTTCTTTTGTTGTGGATGAATGAACATATTGGAGTCCATGATTCAAAGATTGTTTTGGGATTTTTTTATAGTAATGATCACATTAGAGTCAAAGATTTATTTATTTTTTATTTGGAATAATGAGACTTAAATTTTTTCAGTTTTCAAGTTTTCAAAAACTTTTTTTTCTTTTGTTTCGATAAATGAGCACAATTAGATTCAAAGATTAGTTCATCCTTGATTTCACTTTATGAACATTAATGTTTTTTAGTTGCAAAATTTCACCAAAATGAGAAAAATAATAAAAAAACAAAAATTCTATCACAATATTCTCATTTGTTTTGAAAACAATTGTCAAATTTCAAGAAAAAACTTCTTTTGAAATTTTTTTGGCCACATTTGGATTGTGCTTTTTAAAAAAAAATAGTTTTCTTACTGGTTAGACATGTTCTAAAAACGTGTCATCATTTAATGCTAACTCCCTCTTGGGATACAATCGAATGCCACAACATTTGATTTTATTTGATTTTTTGTGGATGAGCATACTTAAAATTGGAATGTTCAAAATTTTCATTAGTGTCTCTTTTCACTAATAACCACAATAGGGTTGAAGATTTCAAAAACTTTTTCTCTTTTTTTTTGAATAATTAACTATTTTTTCTTTTGTTTTGAGTGATGAGTTCACTTGGAGTTGAAGATTCAAACATGTCTCTGAATTTTTTTGAAAAAAGAAACTAAATGAATACATTAGGGTTGAAGATTTCAAGACATATTCTCTATTTAAAAAATAATTGATTTATTTCTCTTTTGTTTCAAGTAATGAGCACAAATGGAGCTAAAGATTCCAAGCTTTTTTTGGATAAAATTAGAAAAAAAAACCAAAATGATCATGTTAGGGTTGAAGATTTCAAATAGTTTCCTTGTTGTTTGGAGTACTTAACAGAGCACATCATTAGGGTAGATCGGCTCATCACCAATCACTTGCCTATGATTGAACATTTATTTATATCTTCATCATACATGTTTCATTTTAAATGATTTAAAATGTTATGGGAGTATTAACTCAAGCTTTAAAAATAATTTTTGAAGTGCAAAGAAAAAGAAGTAATGAAAAAATAACAAGGAAAAAAAAAGGCTTTTCAACTTACAAAATGCCTTTTATTTTTTCTCTTTGAACCGCTCTTACTTTCAAACCTCATAACTTTCTTATTTTTTATTCATTTGAAATGATTTAACATGTTATAAGAGCGCCACATGAAGTTTTACAAATCATTTTTGAACTCTAATACCAACGAAGTAACATACAAGGAATTTTTGGAGTGTTTGGGAACCAACCTTTGTAGTGTTAAATGATTTGTTTTTTTGAGTTGTTGACCCTCTTTACTTTTGAGGGCTGTAATTTTCTCATTTCTAATCCATTTCGACTATTGTTAGTGTGGCAGATGCGCTAAGAGGAAGGGTTCAAGTTTTGTTTGGACATCATAACAAAGGAACCCTCCCCTTGGATCTGGCCTGCCCTGAGTGCTTAAATGTTCAGTTACCGGCTGATCTACCCTAGACTTGAAATCTAAGGTTTGAAAGATTTCTTGATTTTCTTGGGTTTGAATGACTAGCACAGTTTGGAGTTAATCCATTCCGAGTTTTTCCTTGTGTGGGTGTGTGTGTGTGTGTGTTTTGACTCTTAAGTAACAAACACAAAATTCAGAGTCACAGATTTAAACAAATTTGTTCCGCATTGAGTGACGAGCTCACGTCCTTCTTCTTCGCCTTCCAACAATTCAAAGAAAAATTTCTCTCTCCCTTCCTTTCTTTCTTTTCAGTACGCCAACACAATTCTTTCGTCGTTGAAGATTTGGAGAACCGGTTCACAGATTTCCCAAATTCGGAGTTGAAGATTTCGAGATCGGATTCTGAGATTTCTTTTGAAATTTCATGTCAGACGAGCATCAGGAATTTCGTGGCTGGCATCAGGTTTTGATCGTCATCTTCGCCGTCGTCGGCCTGGTGGCAGATGTTCCAAAAACAGAGTTATGAGCTCACGAGTATCGGGATTTGCAGAAAGAGAGAGTCTGAGAGTCCCCGTCCCAACGAGCACTTGATGCTACCTGTTTGTGCCTGAGATTGAGGTACACTTTCTTTTCTCCGCTTGGAATTCTTCTCATTTGTCGTCAGACTCTTTTGCAGTTTTCTCCTTGATCCAAAGAACGCACATGAAGAATGAGAGAAAGGAAGCGGGAAACAATGTACGATGCTCAAAGTTGTGCGGCGCTTTCGATCCCGTAAAGAATTTGGTGAAGATCGTCTAATTTTGGTAGCGGCAACCCGCCTGAACTCCGAATCTGGTACTTGTACACCGGACTCGTAGTGGTACATGAAGTTTTTTTTGTCTTCTTCTTTGTTGGATCCGAACTCTGGGGCTGAGAGAGCGAGAGAATATTGTTCGCGGGTGTTGAGGGAAGGAAAGCAGAGTCGCATTTAGGGAATGAAGACGCCGCTCAGTGCTGCTCCATCACATCGCCTATTGTCGCTTCGTGTTTGTGCACCCGCACCTGCTGTTGCGTGATTCCGTCCGAGCATTCCGTCTGTTATGCGTCCTGTCTTTTTGCGTTTCTCCAGGCGACACATGCTGCTGCAGCTGCTGCTCACCACGTCTGAATTTTCTTCCGTTTGAGAATGTAACGCAGTAAGCGCTAGTGAAGTCGGTTTGACAGAGGGCAAATCTTTCCACTTTGCGGTTCTTCGACTTCGACAGTTACATGTGCTTGCGTGGAAGCACCGAATTTTGAGCATTGATAACACTAGAGTGCAGAGAAGCAAAATAAAACACAGAGGACAATGAAGGAGGTGAAGGGCTTGTTGGCGAATTGCCAGATCCTGCGTACAATTGCATGGTTGTCTTCTAGCAAGGACCGTGAGATCGACGCTGGGGACTCACCACCTTTGCTCAACGGCCGCCCGACCGCAACATCCCCTTCCAAGTCGTGCATCTGCGCCAAGTTTCTAGTGCTCGGTGCGGTCGTTCTGGTGCTGTCCATTGCGCTGCTCAACATCCTCATACCAGCGCGGGCAGGCGGATATACTCTACCTCTCTCCCCAGCCACACTTCTGTCTCTTTGTCGCCGTGTCTCTCTTTCATGCGTCTTAACAGCTCCTAAATTCTGAAACTGCCTGCCTCAATTCTACTGAGCACCCTCTTTTTTTTCTGTCTTCCCAGTTGTGTGTGGGCCTTTGTTGCTATATTCGCGGGCATTGAGTGCTGTCAGATCTCGATAGCGATTTCTGTTTTGCAGTGTGGTTGAGAAGTGAACAATGCAAGCAGTAGGAATCATCTTTTTCATCTCACCAAGAGCCACATGTGGCTGGAACCCCTGAAGATTTCGCAACTGTCTTCCAGAGGTTCCAGGAGTATGGCCTTTCTGCACATTACACAGATTATGATGTTCTTCTCTTGTATCCTTTACACTGTTCTCTTATCCTCAGTGTCCCCACAAAGGAGCTTCTCATGATATCACTGAAAGAGGAACCTGCGGAAGGAGATCATTACAGTAGCAACCCAAAGGTGATGCCGACATTTCATGGTTATGCTCCCTTTGGAAATGTGAGTGCTGAAGTTGTGTATGCTAACTATGGGAGAGTGGAGGATTTCCAGAAGCTGGCAGAATTGGGAATAAATGTCAAGGATGCAATTGTAATTGCAAAGTACATTATATTAGGAAATCACCATGATGCTTGAATTTTTGGTGCTGTGGATTCCAACAGTGGAACATCACTTCTAGAGGTCTAGCTTCTCAAGGGATATCTTATGTGTCACTGTGGGTACCTCATTTGAGAAATTTGTGCTGATGAGTAGTGCCTCTGGTCGAATTATTTCTGCTGTGTGCTTAGTGCTAACAATCAAGCCAAGACTTCATGTCTGGCAAGAGGAACAAAAAGGAAAGGAGAGGTATACTAAAGCCAGCATAACTGAGAGCCTTGTCTCAGACATTCCATGTTTTACATCCTTATGGTATAACTTGTTCCCATTGAGACCGGACCCATGTCTTCCTGGTCATAATGAGAGGGACACACGAGTTTTTGCACCAGGAACTTGTGCATATGGCCTGCAAGCATAGGGTCTGGTCTGACAGTTGGACTTTGGGTATGCATAGGCTGCACAGCAGTTGGGTGAGCTTGTATGGAAGGGGTGGAGACCAAGAAGAAGTACTGTGTTTTGCAGTTCGGATGCTGAAGAATATGGCCTGGTCTGTCTTCTGTTCTTGTCCCTCACATACCTCCCTGTTTGAGCAGATATTAAGAGTTTGGGATCTGGACATACATTGATTAAGGCTAAATTATTACCCTCCCTTTAATCATCAATGTGTATATTGTATATTGCACTATCTAATGTTAAGCACATTGATTAAATGTTTTTGTTGCTGTCGCAACAATCAAATAGTTCTCTCAACCCTTGCAGTACTGTTGAACATATAGTCATGTAAATGTGAGCATTGGGTTCTAACACATTGGACATTGAGACAGAAGAACCTCAGCATATGCACATTTGTATTTTGCAGCCAATCTGATTGAGGGGCACTAGAGCGCTGGCCATGCTTTTCTGTGGAAATTTAGAAACTTTGTGAGCATTTCACATGATGCTCAAACAGTGTGAAAGCCAAAGGCTGAATCATTGTGCACAAATGGATGAGCACAGGAGCAAGTCATGAGGTGGGGTGGGTGCAGGTGGGATCTATGGAGTGGGTGGAGCAAAATATTGACCTTTTGGGTGTGAATGCAGTTGCATATCTGAATCTAGATTCTGGTGTGTATGGGCCTGGATTCTCTGCTGGAGCTTCACCACAACTTGATGGCCTTCTGCAGGAGGTTACCAAGCAAGTCAGCTTTGCCAATTCTGCTGGTGATGTGTTACTGCTCACTATTCTTGTCAGACCCCAGGTTTTGGGACTGCTTTCTTTTACACAGCAGTACACAGATGCTTGCAACAATTATCTTGGGAAAGTGTATTGGTAGCAACCATATCTGCAAGTCAATAGGGCTAGCCATATACTGAGGGAGGTGTGAGGTTGTGGATGACAGGTGAAGGATCCTGATTCAGTGGATGGCACTGTGTTTGAAGAATGAGTAGCTTCTGGCAAGGGCTCTGCACCTTGGGATAGACTTTGCTTTACTTCTATGCAGCATTTGAAACTCAATTGATCCATCAAGATCAGGGCTTTTGAGTCAAATCACCCTGCATGATAGTGTCCATTCCAATTTTGAATTGTGCAACCAGTTTCTTGTTTTTTGCTGGGTTCATGTTGAAGCAGGGGATTGGGTTGTGGAAAGCAGAGGGGGGAAAGAGTTGGTACTCATATTTAGTGCCTAAAAGCTGCTGTATAATTTGGTTGCAGATTCATAGGTTGGGTTGGGGAGGTTCAGATTTTGCAGCCTTCTTGCAGCAAGTAGGGGTGCCAGCTCTTGACTGACATTTTGGTGATGGTAAGGGCCAAAACCTGTTGGATCAAAAACTTTTGACTATTTCTGGTGCATTGTGAGAAATGGCTGTATTGTTGTGGGTAGAGTTAAATGCAATTGTGAGAAAGGTCTGGTAGGCACTTTAAAATGATCCAATTCCAAGTGAGCATACCTCTAAAGGCCAAAAGACATTATTCATGCTTATTTGGAGCTAGGGCACTGAGGACTTGCAGCCTAAGGATAAGAGGCTGGGCACATTGAACCTTGTTGCCATATCAAGGCTCTTGTGAAAGTCTTTTGTCTTTGATCATTCTTCATTGAGGGATCACATCATCAGCTTGAGAGTTATGAGGCTGGATACAGTGCATCCTCTTCTCAACACCAAGGCTCCTGTAACACTCTTTGATTGGGAGTTAAATTGTGGATAAATTGTCTAGATCAAAATCCAATGTACCACTCTGTGTATGATAACTTCCACTGAATAGAGAAATTTGGAGACCCACACTGTCATTGCCATGTTGCTTGTACACCAACCTTCCATGTTAATCCTGTTCCTTAATGAGCGATTGCAGAAGTTGGAAAGCATGAACCTCTCCAGCAGAGTTAATCTTTGGTTCTATGTTGAGGGTTTCATTATTAGGTGTAAGGTGTTTTATGATTCTGTCCAGTGTGAGTATATAGCACAATGCTTTGCTAGCAGATATTTGGTGATGATATTCGGTCAGGCTCAAGGTGATAATATGCTGTTTGCTTGCAGTGACATTGTTGTTTGGTTTATTGGCAATGTGGCTAGCTAGTGATGCAGTGCTGCCTTTTGACTATGTAAAATATGCAACAGAGCTGCAGGTAATTTTCGTGCAATCATGTGAACCAACTGACCGTGCAAACTGACTGGATTTGGTTCTCCACTATAGAGTTCAAAGCAGCAAAGTTATACTTACTGGAATGAACATGGAGTATAAAGTACAACTGTTCACTATGTGGTCTATGTAGTCATATGTCATGAGAGTGCAAATGGAGCTGGCTGATGCAAAGCTCTTGGTGTGTTAGCTAACCCTCTTTTATCAGCAATCTGAAGTCTGGAGGAAGCAGCTGTTCAAATAAAGCAACAAGCAAAGGTGAATTTTGCAATTGCCATGTCTTCATGTCATTGTCAAAGCACTGAGTGTCTGCTCATGCAATGAGGGTACAGTTTTGCATTTTGTAGCTCTCAACTTTATTGCTTCCTATACACCAATGGATCTGTGAGTGATGATAATTATGAAACTGCACCATTTCCAGGCATCCAGAATGCCCTTGCACTAGCTCAAGCTGAAAGGAATGATGATGATGATGATGATGATGATGCAAAAAACCAACAATGGGCAGCAGTGCAGCATGAGATATGGCATGTTGTGCATGTGGTTAAACCTGCTGCTCTTGTTTTGCAAGGCTCACTAATATGACAATCATAACAACAAATCTCTTCTGAGGATTTGAATTCAGAAACTTGTGCAGGAAAATTTCTAGGGGGTTATTTGAACATGCTGCCATGGCGAGCATAAGAATTGGGTGTCATTCTTCTTCATTCCTTCGATCACTTCTGCAGACGCAGGTGAAACTTTCAAGTCATATAATGGAGTTTCTGGATTTGGTGGGTATTTTGTCGCAAATCTCTTCCGCGTCCCCCTAGTTTATGTTTTGTCTCATTTCTGTTGCAAATTAGGTTTTGACATGGCCTTTGGAATCAATGGGTTCAATTGTAGTAGTAAACCCTAAACCTACTCAAACTTGAGTATCTAAAGTCAAACCCTAAACCCTTGATTAGTCAGTTTTTTTCCAAGGAAACTAATTGCAATAGTGATTTATGAAAGATGAGGTATATTAATTGTATCAGCTGAGAATGAAGCGTGATTCTGATTTTGTTGAAAACTGCAATTTTTTCTACATTCCTTTTTGACCTATAGCCAAATTTGGCTAATTCCTCTTCTGGATGATCATCAATATGACATCACAAAATTGCAAGAAGAAAACCCTCATGTGCATGACTCTTTTATTTAGTTGTTTTAAAAAATTTGAATCTTATATTGCTATTGTAGTTGGGTTGGTCAGTGGGAAGTGCTATTTGAATATCCTAATGGTTTTTTAAGACGAGCTCCACCTATACTCTGCCAATTGGCCTTGCAACAATATTTTTCAGATTCAAGATTATTTATTCACTGTTTACAAGCCTCGCACATAACCATGAAATTGAGACAGTAAAAGATGGGGTAGCTACAGATATCAAATCATCAATACCATTTCAATACATTTGGCCAATCAAGAGTAGGTGTTAGACGGTGGTGTGGCTTTTTCTATCCTCAAAATATTGAGCAAAACTGTTGAGCCATAGCCTATTTTACTAAACTCGGTAGAAAATTTTTTATTGAATTTCATCCAAAACATGTTATGCAATGTGTTCATGAAAATGCTCTTGTAAAACCAAAAGGGCTTGGTTTGCACCCAAAATATTTTATTGAGAAAAACAGGTTTCATGAAAATATAGTTCACTGAAAACTTTGTTCCACAATCAGTGTTTTTAGGGTGGTCAAATTTTGTCACTTGGTGAAATTTAAAAAGCACGCTGTAACCTGTTCAAAGGTCTTTTTTCAAAATAATGGCCCACCCATAGTTGTATTTTGAGGGGGAAAAGTGGAAATTGCCACATTTAGACCATAGGTTTTTGCATGTTACTAGTATATAGCGCCGTTCCTTAAAAAACTCTACTTTTCTCTCAGACCTTTAGACCTTTAGCCAAATTTGGTTAAGTCCTCTTATGGATGATTCCTGCCCACCTAGCTAAAGCAATTGGAAAAACACCACCTTGTCCATAATGAATATGGTATTAAAGAGCATGAATCCAATGATAAACTTTGGAATAAAAACAAGATAATCTTATAACAGATCTGAGACCAAATCTGTAGAAAAGCAAGGCACCTCAGGTGCATGCTTAGGCCTTCCCATTGGCTGCATGAAATTTCTCTTCCCAAAAGAGTTGGTCACCTTTTTTGGCCCAGGCTTATACTGTTTGCAAAGAACACCCTACCTCCATTATAAACTTGAGGGTACTTATTTTGTTTCATATTAGTTAGTTGGGGGTGCCTCACAAGTCCAACTTCATTTTTTTGCAATGAGCCAATTTGATGGGCCCATCGCGAGAAAAAGAAAGTTGAAACTATGGAGGCTCCCTAGAATAGAAGATTTTCTATAGAAAGGAGTGCCTCCCCCTTTGGCTTTTCTTGTCTTCTTGCACATGTTTTTCGGCCCTGCATGGTTCTGCATAAAACCACACAGCATGGTTCTACATGTTTTTTTTATTCCACAAAAGAACTTAGCAATGTTCTTTGAATTTAAGGCCTATTTAACCACACAGCACAAAGTCAAACCCTGTGGCAAAACCACACTGTTCCACAGGGCTGCAAAGTCAGGCCCAGAAAGGGCCCCGGACAGTGCTCGATGGGGGGATGAATAGATAGCATCTCGCTTTTTATATTGTGTAGTCTCCATTTCAGCCTTTTTTTTGTGTGCTGGAATAAAAGAGAGTCATTGGAAAAGCAATCTGAACTTGGAAGGCACCCCAACTAATTACGGTAAACATGCCTCGCGCCAGTTGTCCCCACCAGTCATCACCTTGTAATCGAACACCCTTCTTGTGCAGACCAGCGCCGGTG
This sequence comes from Sphagnum contortum, assembly GCA_963920785.1. Lineage (NCBI taxonomy): Eukaryota > Viridiplantae > Streptophyta > Sphagnopsida > Sphagnales > Sphagnaceae > Sphagnum > Sphagnum contortum. The sequence continues at coordinate 16,938,321 of OY987286.1, read as the reverse complement.
AATGGTCGCAAACCTTTGTGCAAGCATTTAAATGCAACCCTATGACTGAACATCTGGTTTTGAAAAAATATGTTTGATCTTTCCATATAATGCAAACAATTTTATTTTTTGGTGTGCAATTATGAGCATGGAAAAAGCAATAACAAAAAAAAAAAGGCTTAACGTCATATGTTTGGTTAGGGGAAGGGATAGCCCATTGGATGTGTAGTCATGTTTGGGTAAGGTAGAGGACAAGCCCATACTCAGGTGAGAACTAACATAAACAAAATGCAAATAAAAAATTGACTTTTAGTTGTTATGGGAGTTTGGGCTCTTGTTAAAGGACATGAAACCGTTCATTAATAAACCCTAAACCTAACAAAGATACAATGCAGGATGGGTACAATGCAGGATGGGTAGACCAGGTCATAGATCAATAGATCTCACAAAGAAAAACATCAAGGCGAGTTTCTTCACAGCCTCCTCAAAGCCCTGGCGATTAGGGTTTGTCGTGTCTCGTGTTCAGGCTGGATGGACTTTGGCGATTAAGGTTTGTCATGTCTCGTGTTCAGGCTGGATGGATGGTCCAAATCTCGTTTTGTGATCAGATCAACGGGTCCCTTACCCACTTTTTGTGACACAGTAAAAGGTATTAGGGTTTCAGATGGCCACTCATGGTGGCGTTGTCATCACTTTTTGGCCGGTCATAGTGGACGTCCAATGCCTCTTTGTCAAAAAAAAAACCTAAACCTTTTTTCCCCCTTTGTAGTGGTGGCTGGCCTTTTTAAAAACTGGAAATCTCGCTATAATTTGCCAAACAAAAAAGCACTGCCTGTGACAGAATATTATTACCTTTTATTTTGGACCAAACACCAAACCTTAATAACAAAGAAAAACAAAAAAGAAAACACACCTTAATAGCAAATTTTGTGAAATTATTTTCAAGAAACACCTAAATTTCAAAAGTCAAGAGGTGTATAGGAGTGTCATCTGGTTCTTACTTTTTAGGAAAAGGTTCTTCTCGTGCGTACATTCTCACAATTGTCAAAATAGCTACTTCGGTCTATTTTCACTCGTTTCCCAAGCCTTTTCGAAGGCGGCTTGAACTTTGATTGGTCTTTGGACCCGAAAAATAAAAGTGTGACTATGTTGTCTAGCCTTACTAGGAATTTACAAAACCAGAATTAATATAAGAAATAAATATTATTACCATTATTTTGATTTGTAGTATAGGTAAGTAAACATCAAAGAAAGACAAACTAACACTGACAAGTGGACCAAATTGGTCCATCTTGACGGTTAGAGACGAAGAAGAACTGGAAAGATCTATCTATCACATAAGGGTGAACTTGAGTTGCTTGAATTTGTTGTGCAGTGTACAGCGCCTCTTGAGACGGTAGTTTGAAGGACCTGATCATGGTATTATAATCGAGCTCATGTTGGGTATCCGATTGTTATATTCCTGATTTTGTCTTGAGCACTGACTGACTGGCTTCTACTAGATATCCAACACTTTGGAATTTTGGAAAAGAAACAAAGGGGAATCTAATCGAGCACCATGAGTATCCGAGTCATGAAGCTTGTTCTTTTTTCACTTGTCTTGCTTTCCAGCGCTGTCTCCAGCAAATGTCAAGTAACTGTCACAATCAATTATCTCGATAACGAATGTAAGTTCCTCAACAAGCTGATAACGCAGCCTACGTTAATTAATTTCAGGACACACACACACACACACACATATATATACATACTCCAGCAGTTCCTTTTTTCAATTGTAAGAATTTGATGGTGAGTCCATTCCAAGAGTTCGTAGATGTGGAAATTTTTTTTTGAAGTGTTCGAAAATATTACCACATACATGTGTGAATAATGATATATCGTGTCTTCTGCTGCAGTGAATGCGTTGCGAGCCATTTTAGGAGATTGGAACCAGAGCACTCCCAGCATCTCTACAAACTTGCCTGGCTGGCCGATTTCCAATCCGACCGCCGTTCCTTGCTTCTCTGATGCTTGGAAAGGAGTACTTTGCGTGCAATATCCCAGCCCAAACATCACCAACAGAACGAGTATTGTTGTTGGCTTGTAAGACTTCCTACTACCTGCTACAACATTGTAAAGAACTTTTCAAATTTTCTCCGTGCAATATATTTCCAACGACGCTCCCTTGACAAAAATGCCCCTTTGAAATGGCAGTGAAACTTCCACCGTCGGGAAGACCCTAATTTGATTTAGAAAGGACCTTCCATTTTTGCGGTTAGTTTCAGTTTTGACAATTCAATGTGGGTGGTGGTGGATGAGCAGGATTTTGGACGATGCTTCTATAGTGGGCACTTTGCCATCAGCGATAGGAGACCTGACAAATCTTGTCGTCTTGTAAGTTTGTGAAGATAGTTGAAATCATGTGCACTGAAGTTAATTTAGAAATGCAAATGCAATTTCTATAATAATTATGATGATTACAACTAGACTAATAATTGGCACACAGGAAGACAAACAATGGGTACAGAAAGTCACCAAGAACCCTCTGGGGTACTTCTCTCAAATTATGCAGAAGAGCAACATTTTGTGTCCTTTTAGCTCTTGAAGTTCATATTTTAGAAATGAACCATTCAAAACTTCTTTTGACAAATTTGTGCGACATGAATATTCTTTGCAGAAGTTTGACACGAAACCCAGGGCTTACTGGTCCCATTCCTGGAGCGATTAGTAACTTGGCAGTTTTGCAGATTTTGTAAGAAACTCTTATCAAACAACTTGGTTCTCACTCCACAACACTTTGTTGAAAATACATGTTACATGTGCATAGGCTAGGATTAACATTGACATTAATATCCTTTGTTTCTACTTGTTTGACGATAATGTCATCTATTGCACGAACTTAATTTCTTAATTTTAGACTATTAAAACAGAATGAAAATTGTGCACATCAATAATTGACAGTTTTGTTTTTTTTTTCCTCCAGGGATCTACACGATAACAATTTCAATGAAACCATTCCAGACTTCACAAACCTTGGGAACCTGCAAGAGTTGTAAGTCTAAATTTCACTTGCAATAAACCATTTGCCAGTGTGTGATGTTTGCGACACCTAATCACAATAACCTTGTAGTCAGATACCAATTTTAACCGCTTATTGCTGTGTTTAGGGTTTGGGGGCCCTTTCTAAACCCTAGACCCTAGACATGGAAATGCTGAGCCCTAAACCAACAATAGTGGGTAATGGCCAAAAAATAATGCAGGGAAAATTGTATTTGGATGAAAGGGCAAGAGTATCGTCTTACAACATACATATAACATAATCAGATGGAATATGATGTTTTGGGCATGGATGTAAAGCTACAAACAATGTAAGAAATTGCAACTACATGATATTTGAAATGTTCACTTTCTTGTATCTAACTTTGGGAAAAGAGGAGGAAGAAAACAAGGTAGTAAAGAGATAGGTTTTAGTTTTGGACTACGTTAACTAAATTATAGATATATCTGCATGATTGTTGTCCCTTTCCACATTGAAGAGATTGAAGAAATGGAACTAATTCACTTTTGCTCATATTTCAGAGACTTAAGTGGGAATCAATTGACTGGGGAGATCTCCAACTTTGGTAGCATGCAATGGTTGCAAACTCTTAAACTGTCCGGGAATCAATTATATCGGCAAAGTCCAGTATTCCTTGATAGCAGCACATCAAAAGGTCTTGCAAACCTAACAGCTCTAACAACCTTGTAAGATGAAATTTCACCACCCAAGTAGACAAATGAGATTACCATTTTTCTTGGTGTATGTGGTCTTGTTTGAGATTTTAACATTTGGCCTCAAGTTTACCAGGTGTAATTCCATAGTGAATGTGTATTGAGTGATTTCTTGCAACTTTCAATGTACTTAAAATCAAGGCTTGTTGGAATGCCCATTGCTAAAGTACAATATATTTGTTGAAGGTGTACATATATTTGGATTCTAAGCATTCATCTTTGTCATGTAGGGATCTGTCAAATAATCATATGTTGTTTGGACCACCACCTGACCTTACAACAATGCCCACACTTCAATATTTGTGAGTGACTATTTCTTGACTATGAAATATTGTAACATTTTGGAAATTTCCTTTTCTTTTGGGTTGCATCCTTGGTTATCTTTTCAAACAAATCATGCAACGTCTTAAGATTGGACATTAAATTAGAATGCTCAAATCAGGTGGGTGTTTGTTCCTATGTGTATCCGTATGTCACACTACATATATAAGTATTTTTGCTCTTTATAATTATAAACCTTATCTAAAGGGCAAAGAAATTGCAAATTTGCTAAAGATGGCAAGACACATGTTAATGAGAATTGCAAATGATTAAAATGGTTGAAGTTTTCCCAATTTATCATGCCATTTAAATCTTGAAATTGTGATAGGACAATTTATGGCAAGAAAATTGTTAGTTTTTCGTGCATTCTTAATCTGTTACGGCTCTTAGGTGGTTGTAGCTTGAAAATATCTAATTGGTTACATGTGTATGCATTCTTTTTAACAACTAATTTCTAAGATATGGAACATCGAAATTCTTGTGGGATAACGTGTTCTTCATCTCAATTAACATGCAACCAAAAATCACATGTACATGTTATATACATATATATATTGAAAATATGATTAAATAGTTTTTTGATTTAGGTTTCTTTGTGGAACATGAATTTGGTTAAATGCATTTCTTGATTTTGACCAAATTGTCCAATTGAAAAGATATGTTTCTTACTACTTTTTAAGTTGGTCCTTTCTTTTAAATGTTGTTAAATCATTTGATCTACTTGTGTATTGGAAATGCAAATTATTTTTCAGGAATTTAAGTATGAACAACTTTGGTGGTCCTATAGATCCTGCATCGATCTTCAATCCATCTTCCAACTTAAAGGTGTTAGATTTATCACGAAACAATTTTAGTGGCCCCTTGCCTGACATCAGTTTATTCTCAACTTCTTTACAAGAATTGTGAGTTCACATTGCTTGTTCCTCACTAGTCATTTGAAGTTGATATTTCAATACAATTTGTATGAAAACCACTAATTAATGTATCCATATGAAACCCAAATTTTTAACACATTTGTCTTCATGTGTTACATTAGGGATTTGAGTTACAATGGGTTCAATTCACCACAAGTTCCTACTTGGCTTTTTGGCTTCAATCAACTACAAACATTGTAAGTACATGCTTTTTGCAAGCCTTTTTGTTTTCTATGAATATGATGAACTAACCCTTATGACAAATGAATTTTTTATTCTATGTACCTGAAAACTTCTCCAACAAGATCAAATTTAGATTATTAATTATTGATTTTTCTTTTGAAATAGTAAATGGGCATTAATGATATAACAATCTCACATCACTTGAGAAGGTGGTTGGTGGTTTGTGATTTGGTTCTTGACAATATATATGATTTGATCATTATGTAGTTGTGTTTCTAAATGTCATTATTATTGGTTGACATTGTCCATTATTCTGTAAATACAATTTAAATCTATTTGACAATTTTTTTTAGCTTTTAAGGTTGAATTAAACATTGTTGTTTGATATTTGGCACATCATTTGATCTCATATTTAACATAAATTAAAATATGAAGGTTATGGGTATTGTTATATTTGCAGAGCACTAAGTGGATGTGGCTTAATTGGTTCATTTCCATATCAATTAGCAAGTTCCTTTCCACAATTACAAACCATGTAAGAAGTTTTCAACCTTGGTTCAAGTTGATGGACATGTGTATATGTAGTTTCAAGAATCAAAGATTGAATTTATAAATCACACCCTTATTATTTCAATTTTCTTGATCTAAATGTGTAGGTTATTAAAAAAACAAAGCAATTTTCTTTTGGTTTTATATTTCATGATCCACCTTAATATATATTATGTTATAGTTTACCATTTTAAATATAAAACAAAAGGATTCATATTCCTTTAAACCAATTTTGACCTACATATGGTTTTTAACAATTACTTGAACAAGCAACCTTTTTTTATAGAATTTGAGTTGGTTATAATAAGCAGTGTGTAGTATGATTCATAGGATGATCTAAATCACAACCACTTTTTAAATAACCAAAAGTCTACATTCTTAGGGCTATTGGCTCAAAGCCTAGCCAATACAATTTTTTTTTCTAATCATTTCTTTTAGGAATCTTGACAACAACAACTTCAATGGGACCTTATACATAGGAAACATTTCAGGCTTGAATAGGAAGTTGCCCAATGGCAGTATTGATGGGCATTTACAATCCTTAAATCTTACAACAACAAATATCTCATATGTTGATTACAATTCATCCGACATCACAGATGTGACTACTACTATCATGTAAGTAGATATTTTGATCACTTCCAAATAACCAACATAGATTATGCATGTCATTTTAATTTCTAATTTATTAATATAAATACTAAATGTTAGGGGTAGGTTCTATACATGTATGAACATAATGTAATGAAAAAATATGAAATTATGCATTTGCATGTATTTTTATCTTTTTGAACTTGAATGACCTCTTAAAGTAATAGAAAAGTTAACACTGTAAAACATTTATGCAATACATGTCATTTAATATCAATTTGTTAATTTTGCTTGCAGACTTGAAAATAGCACATATTGTTCAAAAACATCATTGCAAACAAATGGGCAAAGATGTTATTGTGCACAAGATTGTTTTGTTATACGTGGTTAGTACCCATGTTGGATAAAACTCTATTATATATAATTTATTTTCCATTGTATATTTAATTGATAATAAATCCAACATTATTTTTTTATACATGTAGTGGATTTATGAATAGATCAATATGTTGTTATACATATTTTTACAAGAAATATTATTCAATTCCAAAATGTCTCAATAAAACCATTGATCATACATGTATTAACAAGAATAGTTCACTTCAAAAAATAAACTAGGAATGTAAGTGATTAAGGTTTTAAATAATTTCTCAAGAGATTATATTTTATGAAACTTTTGTCAATTGTCAAAGTTCATACATATGTGTGTGGTTTTGTTTTCTTATAGACACAAGTAACAACAATACTCGAAAGGTGATTATAATTTCAACAGTTGTAAGCGGTATTGTCCTAGCACTTGTCATTGCCATCACCACTTGCTTGTTTTGGAAGAGTAGACAAAGACAACGGTACCTACTACTTCAACTTCATGAAAGTAAGTGAATTTGCATGCAAACTTATCTTTTCTTCACATTGATTTTTTCACTTATATTAATGATTTCATAAAAACTAGAAACATCACCTAAATCACAAAGTGTTTATCAATACCATGGGACCTAACTTTACTGAACAGATATGTCCAAATTTAAATATTATTGTTGAATGATCTTGTCTTTTGTTCATTTTTGGGCATATTGACAAAGAATACATGACACATGACTTCATGAATTTAACCTATTTTTTTGTAAAATCATTTGGCATTTTATAGGATTTGCACAACATGAAGTTCAACCTACAATCTTTGGATACACTGAACTCAAGGCTGCTATGAGAGATTTTCATCCAACTATGAAGCTAGGTGAAGGGAGCTTTGGTGTTGTTTATAAGGTAATTTGTTTAACAAATAATGACGTATTGAAAAAATTAATATTTCACATAACATTTTGTCTTGAAAAATTAATGTCATGTATTTGAACTATTGATCAATATTTTCTTTGATAATACAATATACATTAGTATTGGGAAGGTAAAATTTATGTTATTTATGCATTGAACACATTGAAACATTTAAGAAAATATGTATTACCATTGTGATGAATAATGTTTTTGTTTGATTCTACCAGGGAATATTTGCAAATGGGGTAGAAGTGGCAATAAAACAATTGTTCGTGAAAACCCAAAACGACATAGATGAGTTTCTTAATGAAGTTGTCATCATCAGTGGAGTGAAACACCGAAATCTAGTAAAATTAAAAGGTTGTTGCTTACGTGATAACAAAAGATTATTGGTGTATGAATATCTTGAAAATGGGGACTTGGCCAATTTGTTATTTGGTGAGTTTTCTAACTTTGACAAATATTTTCACACTTTAATCATTTTGTTTTTTTCTTTCATTTTTGTGTCTAACCATATTCATTAATGGTAGTAGGACTTTAAAGTTTTATCACACACATTTTCATATTCAATCAATAGAAGAGATGTAAATTCTAATTAAATCAACATTTGTGATGTTTTTTTAGGTGAACAAAACAATAGGGAAGTTTTGTTTTGGCCAACACGATTCAACATTTGTTTAGGAATTGCTCGTGGTTTGCATTACCTTCATGACATTTCTCAACCACGAATCATACATCGAGACATCAAAGCAAGCAATATTTTGCTTGATAAGAAGTTGCAACCAAAAATTGCAGATTTTGGATTGGCCTTCTTATTTCCAGATGACAAAACCCACATTAGTACAATGCATGTTACTCGTACAAGGTAAGTTACATTGATTTTTTTGGCATTTACATTCTCAATACATATTTTTATTCAAGTTCATCATTTATTTACTTATGTATAATGTGGTCATTCATGCAGAGGTTATTTAGCACCTGAATATGCAACACGTGGCCAACTCACTATAAAAGTTGATGTTTATAGTTTCGGGGTTTTACTTCTTGACATTATAAGTGGAAGAAAGAATATAGATCACAACTTGCCACTGGAAGATATATATCTTGTCGAAAAAGTAAAGCCCCCTATAACTATATATGTGAAATGCATTCAAATGTCAATTAATTAGATTGGTTTATATGGTTTTTTAAACAATTGTCATAGCTACTGATTTCAAATTTTTTGATTATGAAATATGTTTGAGATGTCAAAATTACTCAAGTTAATGTCAAAAGTAAAATGGAACTAGATATTGGCCTACAAAAATGCTAGTCATAGTGGATGAATTTGTTATGTGAATGTACTTTTGGTTTCAAATGGTGGACATAATAGTTGGTACAATTTTTTTCCATGGATGGAAAATTGACCAAGGAATGTGGTTTGTGTAGGCTTGGAGATTGCATAGGGAAGGCAATTTAATTGACATTGTGGATCAAAATCTCCATTTACTCAATGATGAAGCCACTCAGGCACAACGACTATTGAACATAACTCTTTTGTGTTTGTTAAATGATGGAGACAAGCGACCTTCTATGGCTCATGTGGTGGCAATGCTACAAGGGGAGGTGGAATCAAAGATTGTGGAAAATGATTTAGCATTAGGAAGATCAAGTATAAAATTACCTCCAAGTTCATTATCTAGTTTAGAATCTAAATTGGAACTTTTTGAAGGCTCATAAACTAGTTCACTAGTGTTTTACAATCATTCAAATGTTAGTATGAATGCAACAAGTTCAAATCTATCTAGCATTGAACTTTCCATTGTATAGGTGAATAGCAATTAAAACCATTAATTTCAAACAAATGATGTAAAAGTAACATGGCAAGTATATGATTTTGGTTCCATCTTGAGATGATAAGAACTCCACACATGAATACACTTGCCATAGTAGGAACCAAGTACTTCCAAAGTTGTAAGGCAATTATTAATTGATGTCTTTAAGCATGGGTACATAAATGGGTTTATTTACAATATGTCAAATCTTATTAATGTGTATGGGGGAAGAAGTTTCCATTTCATATTGATTTTGATGACCATGTTTTTATTAGAATTGCAACAATGATTAAATGAAAATTTTAGAATGTCGTTTTGGAGTTGTTAATTAGTGATTTGATGAAAATTTGTCAAAATATGATGAATTTTGTTTTATGGAATATTTTGTCACAAAGGTTTTATTTGAAAAAAATTGTCTAAAAAGTGCAAGAAACTTGTTTTGGGGGAGGGCATCATCATGTTTATCCTTATTGGCTACAATTTTAAGAATTCCTTGAAATAATGTCACTAGTCAAGTTGAAATCTACCTAGGGATGTTTGCCACCCTAGCTCCATCAAGAAATTGAAAAAAAACACTAGTATTATTAGTGTGAGATAATAGATTTGCACACAAACACAAATTTCAACCCAACTATGTCAAACTTTCATTCATTTTATGTTGACCATTTGATATTGATGCGGAATAACAACACAATGTAAACAATTTGAAATTTTGGGGAAATGACATAAAAGTAGCATGGAAAACAACCTTGACTAATATCTATTGAATACAGTACTATATGTCATAACATGAATGAAATGATAATGTAAAAAAAAATTACATTTAATGATTAGTATGTAATATTGGTTCTATCTTGGAAATGATATTTATAAATGTTGGTAACCAACTGAAAGCAATTTGATGATTTTTATTTATTTAAATGTTTTATTATGTGGTGTCAAATATGAAATATAATTTAGTTTGTTTATTCCTTAAGAGTTGATATTATGATATGTGGGTATATATAAAGATACTGAACTAGATATTGCATTTTGAACCATTTTGACTTTGTGGAGTGCATATAATTGTAAAGGTTCAAGTGTTCAATTCATGTGAATTTTTAAAAAAAATTGAAAGTTGCTAATATGAATTCAAAAACTACAACATTAAATTGTTAAATGTACTTTATAATTGTATGACCAATGGAATTTTGTAATTATGAAATAATGCTAGCATGCACATGAGGAAAATACACCTTTTCTCTTGGCATGCACATAGTAACAATCATATAAAGAGATTAATATATGACAACCTTGTTAAAGGGAAAATTACCAAACCTTTGCTTAATTTTTTAAATTTATTACAACAGTACAATAATTTAAATTTGGGTGAAAACACATTAAAGTCCTTCAAAATTGTTGTCATAGAATAGTTCTTCTATATTTCAAAACTTTGACAAGATGTGTTTATCAAACTTAATGGCCATATTGTGAATTTTAAATAGATTTGAAAAAATTAAAACTTGATTTAATTAATTCAGAAAAATTGAAAGTAAGATGAAATTTTATATGTGATGAGTTATTTGAATCAGAATAATACCCCTCATAGAGTATGAAAATAAGAAACATATTTCAAAAATGAGATTATAAGTGATATTTTTGTATGAAAATTTAGGTGAATAATGATAATAATATAAAAAAAGACAATCCACCATTTTTTTAAAATATTAATACTAGTTAAGCACATTGGTAAAAAAACATAATTTTTAGTTTTTGAAAGCCATAAATATATTACTAAATATTTTTATGAAATAAGTATGTCAAGTGAAACAAGGGGAGGTCCTTGAAGTTGTTATTTTTTCTTTTTGTTTTCCCTTATTTTTATTTCATGCCACCTGAAATATATGGGTCCTTGCTAGGTCCAAGTGGTTGGCAAATTGTATCTTACGTACACTTAGACTTACATTGCATACCTAGTACTCTTTACAAGTAGACCATTGGATCAAAGAAATTAAAGTTTTGATTAACTTGATGCTTCAAATTAATGAGGAGCTCCAATTTTTGAACATCTTCATGGCACCACCACTTGATAAGCCACATGTTAGATTTAGCAGTTGTGTTGCCATTTTGTGCATTCCCCTATTGGGTTGTTCAAACTTAATGTTTTATGTTCTTTCAAACTTTTCACTTCCACCTTGTGCAATCCCTTGCTAACTCAATTCAAGTAGCTTGGATTTTTCTTCCAACTTTTGAAATTTCTTGCCATCAAATTTTGCAATCCATAAGTACTAGGACATTTTGACAATTTTTTGAGTTTCTTGCCACCACCTTTGCAATCCACCTAGCCCAATTCAAGTTCATATATTTTGGTAGATTTGCAAGTATTTGGTAGCAATTGGGGGATCAAACTTGGGTATTGATTGCTTATTAGCACATTTCAAGTTTAAACTTTAATAGTCTCGATCAAGTTTTTTTTTATATTCCACCATTGGCTTGATTCAAGCTCACCGTTTGGACGTTTTGATAGTTTATCAAATTTGTCAAGTAATTTTTGTTCTCACAATAACTTTTGGATTTTTTATTTTTTTGTGAACCTAACTACCATGTGTTTTAAGAATTTAATTTGATATTTTTAATGGCAACATGCTCAAAAATATTTTGAAGTTGGTGGGTAGATTACTATGCACATGCATCTACATTTGTAGAGTTTTTTTTCCTCGCTCTTATTTGATTATTGTGGCCAACTACAAAGGGTGGATTGTAGTTGAAACAATGGGTCCATCAAATGATTAAGGCGTGACATATGTTTAGTGTGTCTAGGTCTTCAACTTCCACTTAAGCTTTTACACAAGCGTGTAAGTTTTTGGTTTAATCGTTGAAAGTTGTGCATGACAACCATTAGTGTATGGAATGCTTGCATTTGTGCATACTTTGAAGAAAAGAAAGAACAATGTGTTTGGAAGTTTGTCCATTTCCTTGATTTATTTTGTTATCTTCATGTAAAAGATTTCTTATGTAACATGTAAAATCTCTCAACATCACTTCTAATCTTGACATAGTGGCCAAAATTATAATTTTGGTGCAATATGCACTTCAAAGCTAGGATGTGAACCTATAGGTATTAGTTTTGAAATACTTGTCAAAAATATATATGCGTTCTTTTAAGTTCTCTAGTATGTTTCTTTCTTTTTTTCTTTTTCTAGGAAAACTTTCAATTTTTCTTGGTTGATAGTGTCTTATCTACAAATGGGAGATTGCTTTGTTTTCATGCTCAATGAATTCATGCACATTTTTTGTTGTCATAGTTCTTTGAGAATTATTCTTAAAATAATGACTTTCCCCTCTATATTCAAATAGGTATGTCTAAAATGGTGAGTTTTTCCTCAAGATTCAAAAAGATATGTTTTTCAAACCTTTTTTGTTCCTCTAGGTTTAGTGAGGCCACTACTCAACTGGCCTTGATGATAAACACTTGTGTGTTGATGATTACCAAAATTTTAGGTTAAATAATATCAAATATGTTGATCAAATTTTGTAGAAAAATGAAAAGGGGAAACATGATCAATTTATGTTAATTCTATCATTTTTGGGAAATTCGATTGAACTTTGTTTGTGGGAAATCATGGGGCTATTTATTGTATAGGTTAAAGAACATATGGACTTCACTTACATTCACCTAAATTGCTATGGTGTGTTATTAAAATGTTGGCACAATTGATTAATAATAGATGCATATTTTGACTATTAATCAAAATTTGATCTTCTAATTTTGAGAAAAACTCAAGATGTGATTTTTTAAAGTTTTGTCTCTATCAAATTTGTGAGTGGCTAATTATAGAAATATCCTCTACCATTAGGACTTGATAAAGTGAGTGAATGGTCATGGCAACTAACCACTTGTTTTTAATGAAGGTGATGGTCTACTAATGACCATTGCTTCATTGTTGTTTTGCTGGTGTTCTTTAGTAGGTAAATAGCTCTTAAGGTTATCAATCTCTCATTGACAAAATGTAGTCTAGTGGAAGGTTCAAACTATGGTTTAGGTCAAAAGTATAATATTACCTTGGTTTACCCATTAATGGCCTAATGGTGATAAGTTTTTTTTCCCAATTTGTTGAGGAGATTGAACTCCTTCCTATTCATGGTCTTTTTTCCAAAGTATGTTATCAAAATCTAAAAGTGTTTTGTGCTAACTCATATCATTAATATTGTTTTTGTATTGGTCACCAAACCAATATTGAAGTTCAATTTGACACTTGGTATATGGCTATTATTGGGAACTAAATTAGATGGCAAGCAAATGCACTTGAAATAATTAGTGTTGTACGCACTATTGTCTTAATCTATTATGCTCTATTTAATTGTTATTCAATTTCTTTTTATTTTATTGTCCTTCTACAATTCGTTGATTAACCTAATACTATTTGTACTCTTATTGTTTGGCTTGTAAACTCATTGACGTTATTATCAATCCAATCCACCTTTTTTGTTTCTTCATATGTATGGATTCAAGTGCATGAAAAAATCTCCATATGTATGTGGTATCATAATTATAGTGTAACTTTAGATGTTAAAGATGTTGGTACAATAAACCCCCTTTATAATCATGATCACGCCTTTGGTGATCACTTTTTTTGTGACACTAACAAATTGTGATTTAAATGTGTATAGTCACATTCTACATAAACCCTTACAAGATTGTGACTATAGGCCAAAAACATTTACAACACAACCTTTTTATGTTAAAATAGGTGCCAATTGATTAAATTTTCTACATGGGTTATTATAAGCTCTAATATGCATTATTAGACTTGAAGAAGGTTGTGAATTCTTCCTTTTCTTAATGTGATGATTTACATAAGTTTGAGCTCCTTAACTATTAGCTTGTTTATTTTATCATTTAGATTCTTTAAATCAAATTTTTCTAGTTTTTTTGGCAAATTTGCTTATCTTTTGCTTGTCTACATTAGAAAGTTGTTTTTTTTTCTCTTCAATTAAATTCTTTTTATTAGTTTGCATAACTCAAACACAGAGCAACACTAACATTGCCAAACTATAATTCACAAAACCCTAATATTTACCCTAGATTTCCCCCATTATAGTCACATTTACAAAGAAAGCTTTATAAATATTTTGTCTTACTAACAAGTGTGATAATGATTTTAAAGAGTGATGTTTCTTACTAAAATGAATGGCTACCAAAAAATGTGTGACACAAACAAGAATGTGACTAAAATGGGGGTGATTATATAGGGGTTTATTATATAATGATTGCAAATCATGTTTATTATTGTTTCCTTTTTAAATTGGATGTTGATTGGTTCTTTATTGTGAAATATTATATTGGAACTTAGATTAGGCCATATCTATTGCAAAGAAAATGGTAGTATAATGTTGTGAATCACACGCAACAATACCAATTGTAGGCTACCTTGTCATGTGCCTTGACATTTCAAGTGGTAATTTTTGGCTAATCACAATTCTTTGTGTAATTTTTCATTTTCTTAGCATCCTCTTTGAAAAAATGTGATCATTTTCAAACTCAAGTGATGCTCCTCACAAGGAGTAACCTCAAATAACAACACATCTTCCGATCCTAGATGGTCAATGCAATACCATGTGAAAGGTTCAAGAATGAAAACAATTTACATTAACCTACTATCAAGACTAAACATAGCGAATCAAAAAAGTGGTTAGGTAACATTGACCTTCACAAACCTCGTTCAAGTTGTCTTCTAACAAGATTAGCATGTTCGCAAACAATAAAGTTGGGTTAACACAAAGGTAAACAACAAGATAGCAAACACTTGAAATGTTCATGATAATTGTGTAGGTTGACAAAGGTATTTGCATTTGAACATGATGTGCAAACTACAAGTAGTTGAACACTATTAAAAAATGCATGGACAAACCACTATAGCCAACCACCCAATTTGATTTGGATGGTCTTCAGATGACACAAACCATTCATGACTTTGTTAAGAGGGAAAATCCCACTAAAAACTCACCAAAGTGGTCATGTAGTGGGAAGTAATGGTGGTTTAGAAATTTTTTGCTTAAAATGCCTTAAAGCATGGTTATAATTTTTTCATTCCTTTTTCAAATGATTTGGATGGTTTTTCCTAGTAACCATTCTAGGCATTGTGCACAAGGTTAACCACCTTACAAGGCAGGCAGGTAAGTAGGTACCACTATGTAAGTTAAATGCTACATGGCTTAACTTGGGTGGCCAATGTCTAAATGCCACATGTCTATACTTAAATTTGATGTAGCCATTGGGTGACATAAAAATGAATAGTAGGTAAATAGAAATAGAAAATTACTTAAGCTAAATTATGTATTCGTAATCATGTTTTGTTAACCTAACACGAATGTGACCTACTTAAATTTAGTTATACCTAGGTTAAAGCAATCAATCTATACATAAGTTTGGTAAAATAGGATATGTACTTAAAGTATGTCTGTTGTGACCTATAGTTAAGTTAGGTATATTGTAATTTATACATAAATTAAGTATATCATAGCCTATGTACCAAAGTTATGTACCAATATATACGATTTATTATGTACCTACCTAGGTATATAATGATCTATATTTATGTTAAGGAAGGTTAGCCCTACTTAATTACATATAATTAGGCTAAGTAGAGCTTAACTTATATGTACATCTTGGTCTATACACATTTGTTATTTGTACTTTATTTATATGTAGATAACTCTACATATATTAGAAAAAAATGGGGTTTTGCAGTTAACTTTTGGAACTATTTTTGTCCATACTTAGTGCTACATATAAGCTACATTACTTAAGTACCTTACTTTACATTGCTTAAATATATCCTACATATACCACTATGCTAGAATTTGACATTTATGACTAGGACAAATATGACTACATGACTAAAAGTCTTCATGGATAAGACTATGTGATTGAAAATCTTCTTCATGAACACCATATAATTATTTAATAATGTACAATTTTAAATTCTAAAAACTGGGAATTGAAAGGGAAAAGACCTAGAAGGTAGACATATGTATATATCTAATAAACATATTATAAGCTTGTAGATGATCAAACACATAATTAGTGCATAAATAAATAATTAAACCTTATAATTTTAGAACTTTTGTTTTAAAGTCACTAATTATTTAACGTGAATTTCTGAATAGTGCTTTAAAAAACGTTTTGGGAAATTTTTTCAAATTTGAATTTTTCCCCCAATAAATAACAAATAAAATGTTAAACTTTTTGAAACCACAAAATTAAATGAAAAATTAATGCGTAGAATATAATTGAAACATTTAAGTTGGGACTCTTGCACAAAGGTTTATTTATTTAAAAGAATATCTTTTTTGAGTTTTTTGACCTTAAATAATTAAATGTATTTCTATTAATGACATTCAAAGAATTTTGAAAGAAATTCACATGCCCCAAAATGGCTTTTTTTTTCATGTTTTCATGTGATGGGTACCAAATAATATAAAATTTGATCTTTATTCATTTATCAAAATATTTGGTCATACAACTTAGAATTTTTAGCAATTTATAATAAATTGAATTTAATGAACTAAAATGAACTAAAATGTTCCAAGTGAAAGTTATGATCAATGATGCATTGGATAGGATGGATTGTTGGACCACTTGGAAGCATTGGATGGATGTGATGTCCTTGTTTTCCCCTTATTTGTCTTTTGTTCTTGAATATTATCACCCTTATTATTTTAAACAACACTTTAGACCCCACAACAAATCCATATTTTTAAAACAACATATAATATTTCGACAAGAGTGAACATTTTTTTGTTCTTCGCAAACTTTTTTACATTTTGGACCCAAAAAATGGAAATTTCTAATCTTTTGTAGAAAATCTAAATTCAAAAATAAAATTTCAAAAGGCAAAACCATCGTCAATATATAAAGACCATTGATTTGAAAAAAATCTAGTGAATCTAACAAGTTGCTACTTTTTTAGGGTAACCCCAAAACAATAGAAACAAGAAGAGAAAGGAAATCAATTGAAAGCAAGGAAGAAAAAAAGTTTAAAAAAAAAATTCAAAGTCTAATTTGAAGATATGTTGGTGAAGTTGTTTTTGAGAAATGTTTCAAGAAATTATAGTAAAAAATGTAAGTAATTGTTTTTGTAGCCAATTTTTTCATAACCATAGTGCAAGAATTTTTTAAAACTATTGATGGGAGCAAAGAAAGGAAAAGGAGCCACAAAGCATGTGGATAATGCTTAAAACTATTATTTTATTTTTGAGAAATCACAAGAAGAACATAATAAATTGAATTGTCAATTTCTTTTTCTTTTTAAGTTCCATTACTTATAGAGTTTCATTAAACTTGATGCAAATTGATGATGTTTCAAAAGTCTTTTGCATGTTTAAAACAACTATGAACAATCATTTTTTTCAAATGTCCTTTTTATTTATCAAATGTGCACCAGTCATTTTCAAAATTGAAGAAGATCTTAATATTTGATGATTATAAAAGAAAAAACACTTGAAATTCATAAAATTCTTTTAAAATTATGAATTTTGAGAATTTGTCTTTAAAAAAAGTTATTCATTTTTGTGTTATTTAGAGCATGGATGCATTATATATGCATGATATAAAAAAATATACAATAAAAAATAATTATATTTAAAACACAACTATAATCTAAGTATGAAAAATGGAAAAATTAATAAAATCAACCAACATAGAAAGATTTCTAACTTTGGTGCCTATTTCCTTTATTATATTTGTACCCTAGTTATGAAATGTTAACCTTAGATATAATATTGTCGCAAAAATCTTTTGATATAGAAAGGTATGCACCATTGTTTGATTAGGTCAAGTTGTGAATGGATATGCTATTGTGGGTTGTGGCGTTGATGTTGGTTTAGGCTATTTAGGCCTCTCGATTCAATTTGGTTAATCTTATTACAAAAGCAAAAGCATTTACAACCGTATTTACCCCTATTGTTGCTAGAATTCCTAATGAAATGTTTAGGTAGGAAATCCTCCTCAAGATCTTGGATGAAAACAATTTTGTCCTTTGAATGACAAAAAGCACAGATGCGATAGTGGGCATCTTGTTTACATGCTATAGTTGATTTATAACATTGCACTAAAAATAAAATTTATATTGGCAACATATGTCAAGAAAATATAAGGCTAATGAGCTAGGAATGAATGGGTGCACCAAGTTGATTTTAGAGTTGTTTCTACATACGCTACAAAAACTTGCATATTCAATAGTGTTGGCACTAAAAATCCAATGAAAGTGCTAAAAAAGGAATATTTGGTCGCATATTCCTTAGCATTTAGGGTAAAATCACCAAATTTCCCAAAAATGTTGAATTATTTTTTGCCACATTTCTACTTGGGTTTTCAAGATGGAGGGATGGGGCGCGGGACTTTTGGTATCAGCTTTTACATTTTGGATAGCTTTTCAAGGTGGTTATTTGGCTGTTTCAAACAAATTGAGAACTGCTGGTTCATATAATAACCACAGTGTTTTTTTTTCTTTTGGGTCAATTTTGTGACGTAGCCAAGTGGCGATGATCCACATGAAGACGAAGCAGATTTGGCTACAAGATAAATAAGACATTTCAATTTTCTACACATCCTTCTATATTTTTGGCTACATACTTAAGCATTGCATAGAAATCTGGAATTGTTTTTAAAAATTCGAATTATGGCTATTGAAAATCACAAACATCCCTTGATTTTAGCTTTTCGGCTATATATACCCAGCGGAAAAAAAAAGGGGGCCGTTCCAATACCTCTCCAGGTGGGAGTCAAACAGGCAGTGACCTCTTTCTCGGCGGGAGCTGGAATCGGTACCAAATGTGCCGTCTCTACTACGCTGGATTGCAAATACTTCATTCTCTTTCGCAAGCAAATGTCATCTACTCGAGTCCTCGTTGCAGTGTGATCTCGTGCCATGAAATCCCCTGTCAAGTAATTGCGAAGAATCGTCGGGCTCAGTGGTATTTTTTAGGAATTTTTGTTTTTAGCCAAAGCGGAGATCATGCATATTAGGAAGATGTAGAAAAGTGGCAATCATTCCAAGGAAGATTTAGCCAGATCTGGCTATAAACCATATGTAAAGCACAAAACTTTAATCATCCTTCTATATTTTTGGTTACACACCGAAAAAAAAAGAATTTAAATCTAATACTGTTTTTTCCCTCATTTCTGACGATAGAAAAACCTCTAAAATCAGTTCATTTTCAAAATTTTAATTTTAATTTTCTCTTTTCGGCGAAATTTCGCTCATAACAAACAAGGCTGGAACTCCTCCATCTATATAACATACTGCAGTGAGCAAACTGCAAAGAGGGGGACAAGTGACGAAGAAAAAGAACCGGAAAGCTTAGCACAAGCGAATATAAGAAGAGTTGCTTGAATTTGCTGTATATGAGGGAAGATCTAGCCTGTAAAGCTCTTGAGCAGCTGTGTGTTTTCAGAAGGACCTGAAGTCATCATATAAATCGAGCTCATGTTGTGTAGCCGATTGTTTATTTACTCATTTTGTCTGGCTGACTGAGTTCTACTAGATATCCAACACTTTGGAATATCGGCTCTTCCAAAGAGGCAAAGGAAAAAGGGGAATTTAATCGAGCACCATGAGTATCCGAGTCATGAAGCTTGTTCTTTTTGCACTTGTATTGCTGTCCAGCGCTGTCTCCAGCAATTGTGAAGTTGTCACAATCATTTACTACAAAAACGAATTTAAGATTCTCAACAAGCTGATTATGCAGCCTACGTTAATTACTTTCAAGAGATATACATACTGCAGCAGCTCGTTTTTTGTAAGAATGTGATGGTGACTCCAGTCCAAGAATTTTTAGATTTGGCAAAAAAAATTCGACGTGTTCAAGAATACTGAATACATGTGAATAATGTTGTACCGTGTCTTTCGCTGCAGTGAATGCGTTGCGAACCATTTTCGGAGATAGGAACCAGAGCACTCCCAACATCGCTACAAACTTGCCTGGCTGGACTTTCAATACGAGTCTCTATCCTTGCTTCTCTGATGCTTGGAAAGGAGTACTTTGCGTGCAATCTCCCATCGTCAACTCTACCAACAAATTTAGTATTGTTGTTGGCTTGTAACCTACTACCTACTACAACATGGTAAATAAGTTTTCAAATTTTCTCCTTGCATTTACAGTGACCTCCCTAGTCAGAATGCCTCTTCAAAATAATAGAAGTGAACCTTCCATTTGCTAAAGATCCTAATTTGATTAAGAAAGGAACTTCCACTTCTGTGAGTCAGGAGGCCTGCAAAATCTTGCCATCTTGTAAGTTTGTGAAGAAAATTGAAATCATGCACTGAAGTTATTTTCGATATGCAAATGCAAATCCAAATTTTATAATGTTTAGAATGATTACAACTAGACTCATGACAATTGGCCACACAGGAAGACAAACAATGGGTATAGAAGGTCATCTTTACAACTCTCTAGGACACTTCTCTCAAATTATATAAAAGATCAACATTTTGTGTTCTTTTAGAGCTTGTTCACATTTAGATATTTGTACTATCAAAACTTCCTTTTGACAAATTTGTGGGCCATGATATGTTTTGCAGAAGTTTAACACGCAACCCGGGGCTTACTGGTCCCATTCCTGAAGAGATTAATAACTTGGCCACTTTGCAGATTTTGTAAGAAAATCTTCAATTATCAAACAACTTGGTTCTACTCCACAACAATGTGTTACATGTGACTTGGCATCGAGTTGATAGATACATGGGCATATATTAGGATTGACATTGACATTAATCTCCGCTGTTTCTAGTTGTTTGATTATAATGTCATCTATTGCACAAACATAATATAATATTTTAATTTCAAGTAAAAAAACAAAGACATAGGATGCAAGTTTTGCACATCAATGATTGATAGTTTCAAATTTTTTCTTCAAATTTTCCCTCCAGGGATCTACATGATAACAATTTCAATGGAACCATTCTATACTTCACAAACCTTGGGAGCCTTCGAGTTGTTTCCCTTTCAACAATCCATTTTGCTAGTGTGTGATGTTTGTGATACTTAATCACAATAACCTTGTAGTCAGATACTAATTTTTAACCCATTATTGATGTGTCTAGGGTTTGGGAACCCTTTCTAAACCCTAGACCCTAAGTGTGGAAACCTTGAACCCTAAACCAACAACAGTGGGTAATGGCCAAAAAATAACTCCTGGGGAGAGTTGTATTTGGATGAAAGGGTGAGAATGTCATCTCGCAACATACATAAATAACATAGTTAGATGGAATATGGTGTTTTGGGCACAGATGTAAAGCTACAAACAACATGTAAGAAATCCCAACTACATGATTTCAAAATGTTCACTTCCTTCATGGGTCAGTAACTTGAATTGAAAGTAAACTAATGTAATTAAAAAACTATGCATGAACCATTTCTGCCTTGATTGTATTTTCAATATAATCATATGAAATGATGTGGAGAATGAGATCCAAATGTTCAAACTATCTTGGTGGAACAATTGTGTACTTTTAATGGCACTTCATGTATAGTCAAACTAATGTAATGCTTCCAAGGACCTAATGTAATGTTCTCAAATTCCTAAAGCCAAATATAATGTTAAGATAGATCATTAACCAGTTAAGCTTGGTACCACAATTGTATAAAAACCAACTTTGAAAGAAAACATTAGGTCATTATATGATATTAAGGAATATCATATTGATCATATTGTAGAAGCTTCAATTAATCATAAATTATTCAAGTGTTTATTTTAGGTTCACATGGGATATGGTGTGTGCATCCAATTCATCTTAATTGCAAGAAAATTATAAAAGAATCATTGACATTCTCATCTTGAAACATAAATCTACTTGTTTAAGGTGCATGGGTATTGTGATATTTGTAGATCATTACATGGATGTGGGTTATCTAGTGCATTATTCCATATCAATTGGCCTCCCTTCCAAGGTTACAAAACATGTAAAAACTTTTTAACCTTGGTTTAAGTTGATTGAAATGTATGTATATAGATCAAACAAAATTCAAAATTGCGTAACTTACAATATATCATATTCTTAAAGATTAAATTTTCGTAATATATAATTTTATTTCATTGCTTTCAAAAAAAAAAAAATTGAAGTTTTTCTTTGTTTATTTCTCAAAACTCACCTTGAAATATTTTATCTACTATTTTAAAACTAAAGCACTCAATCTGCCAATTTAGTGTGATGAAATGATTTTTCACCATATAAGGCTTCCATTTTAACCTTGGTCATAATCTTATAGACTAATTTTGACCCAAATATGGTATGTAATAACTATGTGAACAAGCAACTTTTCTTTAATATTTAAATAGGTTATAATTTAAATAACAATGAATAAGACTTTAGAGGATGATTTGAATCTACAACTACTTTTAAGATAACCAAAAGTTTACATTGTTGGGGCTATAATTGGCTCAATACTTATGTAGGTTTAATATATGTGTTTCTCCAACTAATGGTTTCAAGAATCTTGATGACAACAACCTTAATGGGACCCTATACATAGTTAACATTTCAAGCTTGAGTAGGAAATTGCACAAAGGCACTATTGATGGGCATCTACAATCTTTAAGCCTTACAAAAAATGATATCTCATGTGTGGATTGCAACTCATCTGATGTCCATGATGTGACTATTTTTATCATGTAAACAGATATTATGACAACTTCCAAAACTAGTCAAAATGCATTCACCATGTCATTCCAATTTCTCATTTATGTGGTTTAAAAACGAAATATCAAGTTTATTTTAATATATTAGTATAATGTGATGGAATATTGATCAAATTCAATTAAAATCTTATGTAGTTTTATCTTTGTGAAGTTAATAAAAAACATTAACCTTTACTTCACACATCTATGCAATCCATGTCATCTACCAAATGATTATTATTTATGTTTACAGGCTTGAAAAAAATCCATATTGTTCAGGAGTTTTGCAAACAGATGGGCAAAAATATTATTGCACACAAAATTGTCATAAGGAGAAAAACTAAGGTTTTGTAACCAACCTTGCAATTGAATGTTTTAGATATAATAGGCACTTCCAATTAAACTCCTTGTTTTTCAATAAAGGATGCAATACACTATTTGCATCAATTGTTTTTGTGACAACCACTTGGTCATCACAAAAACAAGGAAGGGTACAACTTATACATACAAGATTTTTTGGGAAAAAATCCTCCAAGGTCATCCTATTTCTACACCATATGTTTTTTGCATGCCACCAATATAATGTTATAGCCTTTAATATTTTTCAACTTGTACTTATCTATCCTACTCTTTTGTACTTTCATCAATCTTGGGATTGGTGCTTTTATAAATAAAGGTTTGCAGGTTTCATCACTTCTTAAATTGTAATAGAAAACGAATATTTTTTTTGTATTAGCCAGCTAACTATTTCTCTTGTTATCACCAACTTTGTGGCCAAGACTTGTAAAATTGAATGAGATGGTGGCTTATTCCCAACCATGGATATAGATGTTGAAATTCACCTTCAATAACCTAATTTGCAAAGAATGCTCATTCATTTACATTCTTGAGTGTGAGAAAAATAGTGGCTTGTTAGCAATAACCTATTTATTAGTACTTTGACTTTATTTCACTATGGTTTATTTGGAATGTTATTCCAAATTTGGGAAACTAACCTTTAGTAACTCAAACAAAAAAAGTTCACAATGGGTAAACCATTGTGAATTCACTTGAGTACAATATTGTACCTATGATTGATAATTGGCATTTCTTCGAATTTTCAAATTTTCAACACTTGAAGAATAAGTATGCAAAATACACCTTGCGTTGTGTATTTCTAATAGTAACCCAATGGTCAAAACAAAAAAAAATTCTTCCCAAGTTCGAAGTTCAAGTATTAATAATTTCAGCAAATATCAATGAAAAAATAATAATAATAACAAAATGTTTATATCAAGGTTGTCCAATTCTAGTGAAACTTTTATTATTAAGGAATGTTCAATTGGCCTTCAACAAGCAGTCATTTTGAAGTGCCATTCCCTTGATGTGGAAGTTGAAAATAACATTACAGAGGTTTTAGTGCTTTGGCATCCTTCCCTTTTGACAATCATGACTTTTGACAATTTGAAATATTCATAATTTTAGGAGCTAAGGGTGCCAAAATAAATGTTCTTTTTAAAAGATTGTGGGTGACATGTGCCATTCATAGGTGTAAGTTTATTAACTCAACTTTTACATTTTTTAAGTTCAATTTACAATTATGTTTCAAATTTAAAATTTTAAAATTATATCTTGATCATACATGATATATATTATGCATTCATTTTTTTTAACACATTAAAAATCAATAATTTTTTCGTTAAAGACACATTTTTAAACTTCATAATTTCAAAAATCAAAAGCATGTCTAAATCAATGGATTTCAAACATTTTGTTGTAAAAATACATTTTTTCAATTTAAACTCCTTTTTCAAAAATTATTAATATTAAAATTTTTTCAACTTTGAGAAGGAAGAATGGTGCATTTTGATGATGGAATGGTTGGAACAGGGAATTTGGAAACATAGACAAGGCAATGCATGGCTTCATGGTGTAGGAGCAATGGCCAATTGCATATTTCTTAGGGCCTTGGATCTCCCCTAGTACCTAGGTAGCTTTGACAACTGATTATATTATTTTTAGACATGGTAAAAACTTCCAAATAAAAATAAATATCAAAGAACAATTTTTTTCCAAGTAAAATTTTAAAATCTTTTAAAATCTTCTGAAACATTTTATCTTTTGACATGCAAATCTTCAAAATAAAATAATTACTTGACACTAAAATATTGAACTTGTCATCTAGTACTACAACATACCTTGTGGAATTCAAGGACTCCATATATAGATTTGGAATAGTCAGATATCTTAGTGCCATCCTTGTATTAAATAATTAGAATGACTTATATTCTTTGCCACTTTTCAACTGCTAATCACAACAACCTAGTCCCCATATTTCCCCCTTAAAATTCCCACAATTGTTGGTTAGGTTCCTAAAGGTTAGTTGCACTTATCTATAATAGCAACTACAAATAAGCCATAATTTAAATAAAATCAGAATCCTTATTAATTGGTTATTGATAAGAAACCACTATTTTTCTCAACACAAAATATGTGTATGATGCTCACATGTAATCAAAATGGAGTGGTCTTCCAAATCAAACCACCACATGCCACAATGGTTTACAATCTTTATTCCTCAAAAGCTACAAGTAATGACAAATGCACATAAAACAAAAGCATTTGTTCATTTGACATTCATAAGTAGATTCATATGCTAACAGAACTTGTAATGACACTGAGTACATACCAGTGTTGGGCGGTTCTCAAATTGTCACCCAGTTCTCACAATGGGAATTGGTTAACATAATTACATGAACAAGAACCAGTCATGAGAACCGGGTCTTGAGTTTTTTGAAGAACTAAACAAGTTCTTTGAGAGAACTTCCATCTAATTCTCAATCTATCAGTTTAGGGTTCCTAAACAATAGTTGTCACCTAGGGAGGCAAAGGGGTTGTTTAGGATTAGGATTTTGTATAAAACCAAAGCTTAAGCTTCATTTCATTTCAAGATGTTTTTTTTTGTCTTCTAGTGTTCCTCTATTGTTGATTGTGCTTTTCTATTGTTGGCTTGGCATTGTGATCCTTCTTTTGTTTGTAGTTTGCACATTGCTCTTCTAAGGCTACATTGTTCCTTTCACATTTTTGCAGTGCTTCTCTCACATTGTTGCCACTTTTCTTGTGTTGCTTTCATTTTTCTCACGTTGTTGTCACACTTCTCACATTGTTGTAACTCTTCTCGATCTTCACACATTATTGTTTTGCTTTTCTTGCATTGTTGCCTTGTTTTTCTCGCACTATTACTTCGGCTCTTCTCGCATTGGTACTATCGCCTCTACTTTTTTTGTGCTACTACCTCCACTCTTTTTGCATTGTTACCTCATTCTTCTCACGCTTCAAATACCTACTATGCCATTTCCATGAGTAGAGTTGTTCGATGCAACAATGGGAGGCCAAATGTTGTTTGTAGCCATTCAAAGATTAAGTGTTACAATTGACCTATAAATTGAAATAAAAACTTTTCATTTTTTCATTTTTTTTTCTCTCCTTTCACATTCACTTACTCACACCCTCTCACTACTATTCCTCCTTCCTTTCAATCAAGTCCCATCTTTCATATTTTTTCAATGCAAAGTAATGGTAGCAAATGAGGTACTTGAAATGGTTGGCAAAATATGTAAAGCAATGGTCTCCCTTAAAATAATTATTGCAAAATATCAAAATAAAATAAAATACAACTACTTGCCACAAGGTAGTTGTCAACTTGCAATTTGTATTAAATAAGTAAGATATTAAAATCATATAGGTGTGTCGAAAATATTTGTCAAGTAGATGGAACAATTGAAAGGTTAAAAATACTCTAATATATACCAAACTAAAGGCAAGCCCTACTTGTGAGGTAAGTGGGCACTTTTGATTGATTTGTAAGAAATAATCTTAATACACAATCTCTTATCTTGTAAAGTAGACAAAACTATTATAACACAAATCTTTTATCTTCATCATTCATGTGTAATGAAGATGAAATGAAACTTGGTTCCAAACAAGATTGGGTTATAAAGTTTTTGAAAAAGCACGATAACCAAAAGTTTTACAAATTTGAAGAATGACTATTAGAACCTAGTCACGAGTTCAATAATTTGCATCATAAGCTTGGAAAGGCCAAAACTAAAGAATTTGTTTTACAACCAAACCAGTGATAATTTCTAAACACATTGACAATCTAGTCATTTCACATACGAATATAAACAAAGCAAACTTTAAATTGTTATAAAACAACACTACAACAAAGTAGGAATGGGAAAAATTGAGAGGGAAAGCTAACAAACATAAGTCCCAACTCCTTAGTCCTAGCAAAATTTAATAAAGTTATAATTCTACTACCAAGGGTCCATCAATTGGAAAAAACTATTTACGTATGGGGATTGGTTTTTTCAAGAAGTAGGTGCCCAAAAGCTCCTCTTACAAGGAGTTCATCAGTTTGGACATCACCTATAATTAGGCTGATCCTATAAATTGAAATCAAAACTTTTCATTTTTTCATTCTCTTTTCTCTCCTTTCATATTCACTTACTCACACCCTCTCACTACTATTCCTCCTTCCTTTTTCTCTAAAGTTTTGTTTTATTTATGCCTTCCTCTTTTTCACCTTTACTCTTCTTAATCCTTGCTTCCACAAGTTTTCTAGTTTCTTTTTGCATCCCCTCTAATTGTAGTTGAAGTAATAATGAAGTGGAAGTTTGTTCCAAATGTTATAGATTTCATTGTGAAAGAATTTGTTTTGCCCAAGTTATTGCTAGTTCATCTGAAGGAGAATAATGTGATGGACAACATCTAAATGATTACACAAATTTCCTCACTTTGACATATCAACTTGAAGTGGAAGAAGATTATTGATGAGTTTGCATATTAAAATGCCTAGAGCCTTGCATTGCACAAATTTACAACGAAATTTTTTAATGTTAATGTTTCATCAAATGAAGAATTCCTATTGTGGGTGTATGATCAAAACATAGTTTTATTTGGTAGCTGAATAAGATACACATTTCGTGTGTTTAAACATTTTAACAATCCCAAACAATGGTCTTTAAGTCTTGAAAATCTTCGGGTTTTAAAGGATATCCTTTATGCTACAATCGATGATCACATATGGGAAATGAAGTATGAGATTATAGGGTTTTCTAGAAACCAATTATTATACATCCTTCCATTAGAAAGAAATTTATAATAAGAAAAATGAGGATTTAGCATGAAACTCAAAAAAAAACAATGTAAGAGAAATCGAGTTTGTTAACATTAATACAAAGACACAAATGGTGCAATCACAATAACATGTTTTTTCATGTTTCAAAGTTGTAATTTAAGTTGATGTTGAAATTGTAAAATTTGTTTATATAGTTGTATTTTTAATATATCATGGGAACATGTGAATTAGTCTAAAATCAATCCAATGAATAACAAATCAACAAAATCAAACACTGTAACATTTGTTTTTCAACAATAAAAGAACATGTAAATGGATTTCAATTTTTTTGAACATGACATTTTTTGCTAAACTTTCAACATTAACCTTAATCAAATAATATAAAGATTTTTTTTTAATTTAAAAAATTTTCAAAGACTTTTCTTGAATATTATAAAAATATTCTAGGAATATTTTCCCATAAGCAATCACAAAAGCAATCAGAAAGCAAGTACGTGTGACTCATGTTATCCTATTTGCACCCCAAAATAATTTTTTGAATGGATCTTTCAAAAACATGTTTGTATCGAAATGTCAATTTTCCTAGAAATTGTCAATGAACATGGGTATAATGAATTAGTTTGTGAGTTGAATATCTAAGATGTGGGAGATATGATATTGTGAATATTTATTTATTGAGTAAAAACTACATTACATTAACCCTATATTTCACTTAACTAATTATAATTTTTGGATAAATTTGATGGTGAAGAGCATTCAAGTGTTTTGTAATTCTTTAACTTAAGATGTGCTAAGGTATGGAGATATATTTTAACATTCTAGAAATTTTATATTAATATTTGGATAATGACAAAAAATTCATTAAGAATTCCATAAATCAAAATTGAAAATCAAGGCTTTGTGAAGAAACTCTACAAAAAGTAACTTAATGGGGTTGATTCTTTTGAGTTTTTTAGTTAGTTTTGTTTCCAAAATAAATCGATCAAGTTTTGAAAATGGGAATTGGAATGGGAAATTACTTTGGTAATGAATTTTCACTTAGGCCAAAAGCACATGTATCAAGGAAGGTTGTTTGTTTCTTATGGGTGATTGCATACTAGATAGCCCATTTTTCTATGTCATGGGAGCAATTTCTATGGGGGTAAGTGCAGGTTTATTATTATGTTAATTGGGAAAGTAATGATTTTTTTTGAAGTGACTCATCTAAGTTGTCTAGATTTACTTTTAGAATCAAATGCAAAAGTTTGATGAGAAAATGCCACCATTTCATTGTACAGGGTGGACTTTTGAAATTATGCAAAAGATCCCATCATGAAGAGTGTTATGGACTTTTTTTACACAATCTACATGTGGGATGTGTAAAACAATAATTCTAATATAGTTATGATGTTATTTTATTGTTTTAAAATGAGCGTCTCCGTGGAAAGTTTCATCTTCATCTATTAAAGGTAAACAAGATTACCAACACAGTTTACAAAGTCCATTATTTATTGAAATCAAAGATTTGGGAAATTATGTTTTGTTGAAAAGGATTAAAATACATTAATCATTTGCCACCTATCAACTTTGGGAAAAAATAAGTTTCAGGTTCCCCTAGTACTCCATTAAATGACATCATGCCAAGGGCATGTGTCATGATCTTGGAAGGTTAATTTAGAGTTTGGAGCTCCCGCACTTCCAATTTTAAATGAGCAAGTTTTTGATTCCTAATGTTTGTCTAACCAACAATTTCATTGTCACCTCTTGTGTGCACTTTGGTTAATTATGCACTTCTAAGTTTTTTGAGTTTGTTATGCATTTGTCTTTTTAGTTTGTTCATCTCTTATATGTTTATTAATCTTGCATTTCCTTCTATCTTTCAAGAACTTCCACTATTAAAAAGCATGCGGTTAGACCACTATGCAAACCACTCATTTTGCAATACCATTATAGTGGATTTCCTATAGGCTAGGTGGTTTAGGGTAGTGATTGGTTCTCAATGGGATAAAGAAACCATTAAATAGGCAATTGGGTGGTTTGGTTCAAAAACAATTCAGTGGTTTTTTTGGGTGTTTGGGTAGCATGTGTATAATTAATGGTTCTATGGGTTAGCAAAAAGGTCAACAACAAAGGATAAATTTACAACATTATTTCACATCATTCTTTGTCCCATACAAAAGCACTCAACTTTGACCATTATTATTTTTTCATACTTTGTCCAAATGAAAATAAACAATTTTTCATTTTTAAAGAATTTTTCACGATCTACACATCTATAAAACATTTAAAACTGAGATATCAAGTAATTGGATAAAAAATGCATTTGGATCTTCACTATTTCATACATTTGAACAACAATGGTATTTTTATTTTATTTTTTAGACAATTTTTTTTAAATAAACACATTTAAAATCAACATGGTTTTTTGGTATATATATATTTCCCAATCTTTTAAAATATAATGAATCCATAAAATTTGTATAAATGTTGTGTTATATTTATTTTTGGAATTATACAAATATTTTTAAATAAAATATGTTATCTAACAAAACATATCATAGTACTAACCAAATTTAAATTTTATACCAAGTATTAAAAATATCTAAATGTCATAATTATTAATTTATAAACATATAGTTTATAATTTTATAACTTTTATCAAAATTTATTGAAAATAGTAAATTTTAATATTATTTTTATGTTCATTTTAGTTTATTATTTTTTGATTTACTATAAATTATTAACTCTAAATTTTATGACCAAATATTTTGATAAATGAATAAAGTTCAAATTTTATATTCTTTGTTACCCATCACATGAAAACATGAAAAAAAATGCCATTTGGGCATGTGAATTTAATTCAAAATTCTTTAAATATCATTAATAGAATATATTTCATTATTTAATGCCAAAAAATTCAAAGAAGATATTCATTTAAATAAATAAACCTTTGAGCAAGAGTGCCAACTTGAATGTTTCAATTATATTCTATGCATTTACTTTTTATTTAATTTGTGGTTTCAAAAACTTTAGCATTTTGTCTATTAGTTTTTGGAAAGTTTTTCAAAATTGAAAAATTTCCCCCAAAATTTTTAAGCACTATCTAGAAATTCACATTGAATAATTAGTGACTCTAAAGCAAAAGTTCTAGAATTATAAGGTTTCAAGTGTTTGTTATTTTGTTGTTGACCTTTTTGCTAACCCAACTTTATTGTTCACGAACATGCTATTATTGTTAGAAGACAACATGGAGGAGGTTTGTGAAGGTCAATGTTACCTAACCACTTTTTCCATTCACTATGTTTAGTCTTGATAGTACATTAATGTAAAATGTTTTCAATCTTGAACCTTTCACATGGTATTGCATTGACCATCTAAAATGGGAAGATGTGTTGTTATTTGGGGTTGCTCCTTGTGAGGAGCATCACTTGAGTTTGAAAATGATCACATTTTTTCCCAGAGCATCCCCAAGAAAATGAAAAATTACACAAAGAATTGCGATTAGCCAAAAATTACCACTTGAAATGTCAAGGCACATGACTAGGTAGCCTATCATTGGTATTGTTGGGGTGTGATTCACAACATTATACTATCATTCTCTTTGCAATAGATATGGCCTAATCCAAGTTCCAATATAATATTTCACAATAAAAAACCAATCAACATCCAATTTAAAAAGGAAACAATAATAAACATGATTTGCAATCATATATAGTAAAACCCTATATAATCACCCCCAGTTTAGTCACATTCTTGTTTGTGTCAATTTTTGGTAACCATCCATTTTAGTACGAAACATCACTCTTTAAAATCACTATCACACTCGTTAATAGCACAAAATATTTACAGAACTTTCTTTGTAAATGTGACTATAGTGGGGGAAATCTAGGGTAAATATTAGGGTTTAGTGAATTATATTTTGGCAATGTTAGTGTTGCTTTGTGTTTGAGTTGTGCAAACTAATAAAAAGAATCTAGTTGAAGAGAAAAAAAACAACATTCTAATGTAGACAAGCAAAAGATAAGTGAATTTGCCAAAAAAACTAGAAAATTTTGATCTAAAAAATCTAATTGATAAAATACACAAGCTAATAGTTAAGGAGCTCAAACTTATGTAAATCATCACATTAAGAAAAGGCAGAAATGACAACCTTCTTCAAGTCTAATAATGCGTATTAGAGTTTAGAATAAGCCATGTAGAAAATTTAATCAATTGGCACCTTTATTTTAACATAAAAAGGTTGTGTTGTAAACATTGGTTGGTGACCAACACAAAAAAAATATTAATGATATGAGTTAGCACAAAACATTTTCAAATGTTGATAACTTAATTTGGAAAAAAGACCATGAATAGGAAGGAGTTCAATCTCCTCAGCAAATTGGAAAAAAAAATGTAACACCATTAGGCCATTAATCGGTGAACCAATTTGGGAATATTATAGTTATACCCTAGACCATAGTTTGAACCTGCCACTAGACTACATTTTGTCAATGAGAAATTGACAACCTTAGGAGCTATTTACCTACTTAAGAACAACGGCAAAACAACAATGAAACAACGGTGATTAGTAGACCATCACCTTCATTAAAAACAAGTGGCTAGTTGCCATGACTATTCACTAACTTTATCAAGTTCTAATGGTACAGGGAGATATGTCTATAATTAGCCACTCACAAAATTCATAGAAACAAAACTTTAAAAACTCACAACTTGAGTTTTTGTCAAAATTAGAAGATTAAATTTTGATTAATAATCAAATATGCATCTATTATTAATCAATTGTGCCAACATTTTAAATAACACACCATAGCAATTTAGGTAAATGTAAATGAAGTCCATATGTTCTTTAACCTATATAATAAATAGCCTCATGATTTCCCACAAACAAAGTTCAATCAAATTTCCCAAAAATGATAGAATTAATATAAATCATGTTCACCCTATTCATTTTTCTACATAAGTAATCAACATATTTAATATTATTTAACCTAAAATTTTGGTAATCATCAACACGCAAATGTATATCATCAAGGCCACTTGAGTAATGGCCTCACTAAACCTAGAGGGAAAAAAAAGGTTTGAAAAGCATATCTTTTTTAATCTCAAGGAAAATCTCACCATTTTAAACATACCTATTTGAATATAGAGGGAATAGTCACTATTTAGCTTTGAAGTGCATATTGCACCAAATTATAATTTTGGCCAATATGTCAAGATTAGAAGTGATGTTGAGAGATTTTAGTGTTACATAAGAAATGTTTTACATGAAGATAACAAAATAGATCAAGGAAATGGACAAACTTCCAAACACATTGCTCTTCCTTTTCTTCAAAGTGCGCACCAATGCAAGCATTCCATACACTAATGGTTGTCATGCACAACTTTCAACGATTAAACCAAAAACCTACATGCTTGTGTAAAAGCTTAAACAAAAGTTGAAGACCTAGACACACTAAACATATGTCACACCTTAATCATTTTATGGACCCATTGTTTCAACTATAGTCCACCCTTTGTAGTTGGTGACAATAATCAAATAAGAGTGAGGAAAAAAACTCTACAAATGATCTAGCATGTGCATAGTCATCTACCCACCAACTTCAAAATACTTTTGAACATGTTGCCATTAAAACATCAAATTAAATTCTTAAACATGGTAGTTAAATTCAAAAATAAAAATAAAAATCCAAAAGTTACTATGAGAACAAAAATTATTTGAAAATTTTGAAAAACTATAAAAAATCCCAAATGGTGAGCTTGAATCAAGCCAATGGTGGAATTAAAAAAAAACTTGATCAAAACTATCAAAGTTTGAACTTGAAACGTGCTAGTAGGCAATCAATCCCCAATTTTGATCCCCCAACATTGTTACCAAATACTTACAAATCTACCAAAATGTTTAAACTTGAATTGGGCTAGGTGGATTGCTAGAAGGTAGCAACAAGAAATTCAAAAAATTGTCAAAATGTCCTAATACTTATGGATTGCAAAACTTGATGGCAAGAAATTTCAAAAGTTGAAAGAAAAATCCAAGCTACTTGAATTGAGCTAGCAAGGGATTGCACAAGGTGGAAGTGAGAAGTCAGAAAGAACATAAAACATTAAGTTTGAATTGACCCAATAGTGGAACGCACAAAATGGCAATACAATTGCTAATCCAACATGTGGCTTGTCAAGTGGTGGTGCTATGACGATGCTTGAAAATTGGAGCTACTCATTAATTTGAAAAATCAAGTTGATCAAAATTTTAATTTTTTTGATCCAATGGTCTACTTGTAAAGAGGACTAGGTATGCAATGTAAGTCTAATTGTATGTAACATACAATTTGCGAGCCATTTGGATCTAGCAAGGACCCATATATTTGGGGTGGCATGAAATAAAAATAAGGGAAAAAAAAGAAAAAATACCAACTTCAAGGACCTCCCCTTCTTTCATTTGACATGTTTATTTCATAAAAATATTTAGTAATGTTTTTATGGCTTTTAAAAACTAAAAAAATATGTTTTTACGAATGTGCTTAAATAAAATTATTATTTAAAAAAAATGGTGGATTATCTTTTTTATATTATTATCATTGTTCACTTAAATTTTCATACAAAAATATCACCTATAATCTCATTTTTGAAATATGTTTCTTATTTTCATACACTATTATGGGTATTATTTTGATTCAAATAACTCATCACATATAAAATTTTCATCTTACTTTCAATTTTTTTGAATTAACTTAATCAAGTTCTAAATGTTTCAAATCTATTTAAAATTAATATTGCCATTAAGTTTGGTAAACACATCTTGTCAAAGTTTTGAAATGTAGAAGAACTACTCTATGACAACAATTTTGAAGGACTTTAATGTGCTTTCACCCAAATTTAAATTATTGTACTATTGCAATAAGTAGAAAAAACTAGGCAAAGGTTTGGTAATTTTTTCTTTAACAAGGTTGTCCTATATTAGTCTCTTTTCATGATTGTTACTATGTGCATGCCAAGAGAAAAGGTGTATTCTCCTCATGTGCATGCCAACGTTATTTTATAATTACAAAGTTCCATTGGTCATACAATTATAAAGTGCATTTAAAAATTTAATGTTGTAGTTTTCGAATTCAAATTAGCAACTTTCAATTTTCAAAAACAAATCCTTATGGTTTGAACATTTGAACCTTTACAATTATATGCACTCCACAAAGTCAAAATGGTTCAAAATGCAATATCTAGTTTACTCTCTTTATATATACCCACATAACATAATTTCAACTCCTAAAGAATAAACAAACTAAATTATATTTCATATTTGACACCACATAATAAAACATTGAAATAATTGAAAGTCATCAAATTGCTTTCAATTCGTTACCAACATTTAGAAATATCATTTCCAAGATAGGACCAATATTACATATTATTCATTAAATGTAGATTTTTTTTATGTTATCATTTCATTCATGTTATGACATATAGTATTGTATTCAATAGATATTAGTCAAGGTTGTTTTCCATGATACTTTTATGTCATTTCCCCAAAATCTCCAATTGTTTACATTGTGTTGTTATTCCACATCAATATCAAATGGTCAACATAAAATGAATGAAAGTTTGACATGTTGGGTTGAAATTTGAGTGTTTGTGTGCAAATCTATTTCTCACATTAATAATAGTAGTGTTGTTTTTCAATTTCTTGATGGAGCTAGGGTGGCGAACATCCCTAGGTAGATTTCAACTTGACTAGTGACATTATTTCAAAGAATTCTTAAAATTATAGCCAATAAGGATAAATGTGATGATGCCCTCCCCCAAAAAATGTTTCTTGCACCTTTTTGACAATTTTTTTCAAAAAAAACATTTGTGACAAAATGTTCCATTTAAAAAACATTAATCACATTTTGACAAATTTTCATCAAAACAAAATTACTAATTAACAACTCCAAAAGGACATTCTAAAATTTTCATTTAATCATTGTTGTAATTCTAATAAAAACATGGTCATCAAAATCAATATGAAATGGAAACTTCTTCCCCCATAGACAATAATAAGATTTGACATACTATAAATAAACCCATTTATGTACCCATGCTTAAGACATCAATTAATAATTGCCTTCCAACTTTGGAAGTACTTGGTTCCTACTATGGCAAGTGTATTCATGTGTGGAGTTCTTATCATCTCAAGATGGAACCAAACACATATACTTGCCATGTTATTATTACATCATTTGTTTAAAGTTCATGGTTTTTAATTGCTATTCACCTATACAATCGAAAGTTCAATGTTAGATATATTTGAACTTGTTGCATTCATACTAGCATTTGAATGATTGTAGAACATTAGTGAGCTAGTTTCTGAGCCTTCAGAAATATTGGAAAAATCTAATTTAGATTCTAAACTAAATAATGAGCTTGGAGCCAACATTATACTTGATCTTCCTAATGCTAAATCATTTTCCATAATCTCTAATTCCACCTCCCCTTGTAACATTGCCACCACACGAGCCATAGAAGGTCGCTTCTCCCCATCATTTAACAAACACAAAAGAGTTATGTTTACTAGTCGTTGTGCCTGAATGGCTTCATCATTGAGTAAATGGAGATTTTGATCCACAATTTCAATTAAATTTCCTTCCTTATGCAATCTCCAAGCCTACACAAACCACATTCCTTGGTCAATTTTCCATTTACAAAATAGTTCATAATTTAAATAATATCAATTTCCATGAATGGATTTTTCATTTTGATGTTTAATAATGACAAATAATGAATCAATCTTTAATTTTAATTTTTTCTCCCATGGAAAAAAATTGTATTAACTATTATGTCCACCATTTGAAACCAAAAGTACATTCACATAACAAATTCATCCACTATGACTAGCATTTTTGTAGGCCAATATCTAGTTCCAATTTATTTTTGACATTAACTTGAGTAATTTTGACTTCTCAAAAATATCTCATAATCAAAAGATTTGAAATTAATAGCTATGACAAATTGTAAAACCATCATTGTTTAAAAAACCATATAAACCAATCTAATTAATTGACATTTGAATGCATTGCACATATATAGTTATAGGGGGCCTTACTTTTTCGACAAGATATATATCTTCTAGTGGCAAGTTGTGATCTATATTCTTTCTTCCACTTATAATCTCAAGAAGTAAAACCCCGAAACTATAAACATCAACTTTTATAGTGAGTTGGCCACGTGTTGCATATTCAGGTGCTAAATAACCTCTGCATGAATGACCACATTACACATAAGTAAATAAATGATGAACTTGAATAAAAATATGTATTGAGAATTTAAATGCCAAAAAAATCAATGTAACTCACCTTGTGCCAGCAACATGCATTGTACTAATGTGGGTTTTGTCATCTGGAAATAAGAAGGCGAATCCAAAATCTGCAATTTTTGGTTGCAACTTCTTATCAAGCAAAATATTGCTTGCTTTGATGTCTCGATGTATGATTCATGGTTGAGAAATGTCATGAAGGTAATGCAAACCACGAGCAATTCCTAAACAAATGTTGAATCGTGTTGGCCAAAACAAAACTTCCCTATTGTTTTGTTCACCTAAAAAAAACATCACAAAGGTTGATTTAATTAGAATATACATCTTTTCTATTGATTGGATATGAAAATGTGTGTGATAAAACCTTAAACTCCTACTACCATTAGTGAATATGGTTAAACACAAAAATGCGGGAAAAAAGAGAAAATGATTGGTGTGAAAATATTTGTCAAAGTTAAAAACTCACCAAATAAAAAATTGGCCAAATCCCCATTTTCAAGATATTCATACACCAATAATCTTTTGTTGTCATGTAAGCAACAACCTTTTAATTTCACTAGATTTCGGTGTTTCACTCCACTGATGATGACAACTTCATTAAGAAACTCATCTATGTTTTTTTGGGTTTTCATCGACAATTGTTTTATTGCCACTTCTACCCCATTTGTAAATATTCCCTAGTAGAATCAAACAAAAACATTATTCATCATGATGGAAATACATATTTTCTTAAACGTCTCAATGTGTTCAATGCATAAGTAACATAAATTTTATCTTCCCAATACTAATGTATATTGTATTGTTAAAAAAACCAATGATCAATAGTTCAAATTGTATGACATTAATTTTTCAAAACAAAATGTTATATGAAATTTAATTTTTTCAATATGTCATTATTTGTTAAACAAGTTACCTTATAAACAACACCAAAGCTCCCTTCACCTAGCTTCATAGTCGGATGAAAATCTCTCGTAGCAACCTTGAGTTCAGTGTATCCAAAGATTGTAGGTTGAACTTCATGTTGTGCAAATCCTATAAAATGCCAAATGATTTAACAAAACATAGGTTAAATTCATAAAGTCATGTGTCATTCTTTGTCAATATGCCCCAAAATGAACAAAAGACAAGATCATTTAACAATAATATTTAAATTTGGACATATATGTTCATCAAAACCGCACTATTGATAAACACTTTGTGATTTAGGTGATTTTTCTAGTTTTTATGAAATCATTAATATAAGTGAAAAAATCAATGTGAACAAAGATAAGTTTGCATGCAAATTCACTTACTTTCATGAAGTTGAAGTAGTAGGTACCGTTGTCTTTGTCTACTCTTCCAAAACAAGCAAGTGGTGATGGCAATGACAAGTGCTAGGACAATACCACTTACGATTGTTGAAATTATAATCACCTTTCGAGTATTTTTGTTACTTGTGTCTATAAGAAAACAAAACCACACACATGTATGAACTTTGATAATTGACAAAAGTTTCGTAAAATCTAATCTCCTTAGAAATTATTTGAAAGCTTTATCACTTACATTCGTAGTTTATTTTTTGAAGTGAACTATTCTTGCTAATATATGTATGATCAATGGTTTCATTCAGACATTTTGGAATTGAATAATATTTGTTGTAAAAATATGTATAACAACATATTGATCTATTCATAAATCCACTACATGTATTTAAAAGTACCATTTGTTTGTTATCAATTAGATATACAATAGAATTTTTTTTATATATAATAGAGTTTTATCCAACATAGGTACAAACCAGGTATAACAAAACAATTTTGTGCACAATAACATCTTTGCCCATTTGTTTGCAATGATGTTTCTGAACAATATGTACTGTTTTCAAGTCTGCAAACAAAAATAACAATCATTTGATATTAAGTGACATGTATTGCATAGATGTTTTACAATGTTAACTTTTCTGTTATTTTAAGAGGTCATTCAAGTTCAAAAAGATAAAAATGCATGTGAATACATAAATTCATATTTTTTCATTACGTTATGTTCATACATGTATAGAACCTACCCCTAACATTTAGTATTTAGATTAATAAATTAGAAATTAAAATGACATGCACAATCTATGTTGGCTACTTTTGGAAGTGATCAAAATATCTACTTACATGATAGTAGTAGTCACATCTGTGATGTCCGATGAAGTGTAATCAACATATAAGATATTTGTTTTTGTAATATTTAAGGATTGTAAATTCCCATCCATAGTGCCATTGGGCAACTTCCTACTCAAGCTTGAAATGTTTCCTATGTATAAGGTCCCATTGAAGTTGTTGTTGTTAAGATTCCTAAAAGATTAATTGAAGAAAGAAATTGCATTAGGTAGGCTTTGAGACAATAGCCCCAACAATGTAGACTTTTGGTTACTTAAAAAGTGGTTGTGGTTTAAATCATCCTATTAATCATACTACACACTACTTATTATAACCAACTCAAATTCTATAAAAAAAAGGTTGCTTGTTCAAGTAATTGTTAGAAACCATATTTAAGTCAAAATTGGTTTAAAGGATTATGAATCCTTTTGCTTTATATTTAAATGTTAAACTATAACATAATATATATCAAGGTGAACCATGAAATATAAACCAAAAAAAAAATTGCTTTGTTTTTTTTGTAACCTACACATTTAGATCAAGAAAATTGAAATAATAATGGTGTGATTTATAAATTCAATCTTTGATTCTTGAAACTACATACACACATGTCCATCAACTTGAACCAAGGTTGAAAACTTCTTACATGGTTTGCAATTGTGGAAGGGAACTTGCTAATTCATATGGAAATGAACCAATTAAGCCACATCCACTTAGTGCTCTGTAAATATAACAATACCCGTAATCTTCATATTTTAATTTATGTTGAATATGAGATCAAATGATGCACCAAATATTAAACAACAATGTTAAATTTAACATAATAGATTTAAATTGTATTTATATAACAATGAACAATGTCAACCAATAATTATGACACTTGAAAATACAACTACATAATGATCAAATCATATATATTGTTAGGAACCAAATCACAAATCACCAACCACCCTCTCAAGGGATGTGAGATTGTTATATCATGAATGCCCATTTACTATCTCAAAAGTAAAATCAATAACTAATAATTTTGATCTTGTTTGAGAAGTTTTTAGGTACATAGAATAAAAAAAGTCATTTGTCATAAGGGTTAGTTCATCATATTCATAGAAAACAAAAAGGCTTGGGAAAGCATGTACTTACAATGTTTGTAGTTGCTTGAATCCAAAAAGCCAAGTAGGAACTTGTGGTGAATTGAACCCATTGTAACTCAAATCCCTAATGTAACACATGAAGACAAATTTGTTAAAAATTTGGGTTTCATGTGGATACATTAATTAGTGGTTTTCATACAAACTCTATTGAAATATCAACTTCAAATGACCAATGAGGAACAAGCAATGTGAACTCACAATTGTTGTAAAGAAGTTGAGAATAAACTGATGTTGGGCAAGGGGCCACTAAAATTGTTTCGTGATAAATCTAACACTTTCAAGCTGGAAGATAGATTGAAGATCGATGCAGGATCTATAGGACCACCAAAGTTGTTCATACTTAAATTCCTGAAAAATAATTTGCATTTCCAATGCACAATTAGATCAAATGATTTTAAAACATTCAAAAGAAGGGATCAGGTTAACAAGTAGTAAGAAACATATCTTGTCAATTGGACAATTTGGTCAAAACCAAAAAATGCATCTAACTAAATTCATGTTCCATAAAAAAACCAAAATCAAAAGACTATTAATGTTCTTGAGCTCATAATAAGGAAAGTTCTTAATCATGTTTTATATATATATATATAACATGTACATGCAGTTTTTGGTTGTGGGTTAATTGAAATGAAGAACACATTATCCACAATAATTCGGATGTTCCGTACCTTAGAAATTAGTTGTTAAAAAGAATGCATACACATGTGACCAATTAAATATTTTCAAGCTATAACCGTCTAAGAGCCATAATAGAGTAAGAACATATGGAAAAGTAACAATACTCTTGCCATAAATTGTCCTATCACAATTCCAAGATTTAAATGGCATGATAAATTAGGAAAACTTGAGCCATTTTAATCATTTGCAATTCCCATTAACATGTGTCTTGCCATCTTTAGCAAATTTGCAATTTCTTTGCCTTCTAGATAAGGTTTATGATTATAAAGAACAAAAATACTTATATATGTAGTGTTACATACACACACACATGAACAAACACCCACCTGATTTGAGCATTCTAATTTAATGTCCAATCTTCAGATGTTGCATGATTTGTTTGAAATGATAACCAAGGATGCAACCCAAAAGAAAAAGAAATTTCCAAAATGTTACAAATATTTTACAGTTCAAGAAATAGTCACTCACAAATATTGAAGTGTGGGCATTGTTGTAAGGTCAGGTGGGGGTCCAGACAACATAAGATTATTTGACAGATCCCTGCATGACAATTATAAATGCTTAGATTCCAAATATATGTACACCTTCAACAAATATATTGTAATTTAGCAATGGGCATTCCAACAAGACTTGATTTTAAGTAGATTGAAAGTTGAAAGAAATCACTCAATACACATTCCCTACAGAATTACACCTGGTAAACTTGAGGCCAAATATTAAAATCTCAAACAAGACCACATACACCAAGAAAAATGGTGTATCTCATTCGTTTACTTGGGTGGTGAAAGTTCATCTTACAAGGTTGTTAGAGCTGTTAGGTTTGCAAGGCCTTGTGAATTGCTGCTATCAAAGAATACTGGACTTTGCCCAGATAATCGATTCCCGGACAGTTTAAGAGTTTGCAACCATTGCATGCTACCAAAGTTGGGGATCTCCCCAGTCAATTGATTCCCACTTAAGTCTCTGAAATATGAGCAAAAGTGAATTAGTTCCATCTCTTCAATCTCTTCAATGTGGAAAGGGACAACAATCATGTAGATATATCTATAATTTAGTTAACGTAGTCCAAAACTAAACCTATCTCTTTACTAGTTTTCTTCCTCCTCTTTTCCCAAAGTTAGATACAAGAAAGTGAACATTTCAAATATCATGTAGTTGCAATTTCTTACATTGTTTGTAGCTTTACATCCATGCCCAAAACATCATATTCCATCTGATTATGTTATATGTATGTTGTAAGACGATATTCTTGCCCTTTCATCCAAATACAATTTTCCCTGTATTATTTTTTGGCCATTACCCACTATTGTTGGTTTAGGGCTCAGCATTTCCATATCTAGGGTCTAGGGTTTAGAAAGGGCCCCCAAACCCTAAACACAGCAAACCTGACTAAAAGGTTATTGTGATTAGGTGTCGCAAACATCACACACTGGCAAATGGTTTATTGCAAGGGAAATTTAGACTTACAACTCTTGCAGGTTCCCAAGGCTTGTGAAGTTTGGAATGGTTCCATTGAAATTGTTATCGTGTAGATCCCTGGAGGGGGAAAAAAACAGAACTGTCAATTATTGAAGTGCACAATATTCATTCTGTTTTAATACTCTAAAATTAAGAAATTATGTTCTTGCAATAGATAACATTATCATCAAACAAGTAGAAAAAAAGGATATTAATGTCAATGTTAATCCTAGCCTATGCACATGTAACGTGTATTTTCAACAACGTGTTGTGGAGTGAGAACCAAGTTGTTTGATAAGACTTTCTTACAAAATCTGCAAATTGGTCAAGTTATTAATCTCTGCAGGAATGGGACCAGTAAGCCTTGGGTTCCGTGTCAAACTTCTGCAAAAATTATTCATGTCGCACAAATTTGTCAAAAGAAGTTTTGAATGGTTCATTTCTAAAATATGAACTTCAACAGCTAAAAAGGACACAAAATGTTGCTCTTTTGCATAATTTGAGAGAAGTATCTCAGAGGGTTCTTGGTGACGTTCTGTACCCAGTTTGTCTTCCTGTGTAGCCAATTATTAGTCTAGTTGTAACCATCATAATTATTATAGAATTTGCATTTGCATTTCTAAAATAACTTCAGTGCACATGATTTCAACTATCTTCACAAACTTACAAGACGGCAAGATTTGTCAGGTTTCCTATCGCTGATGGCAAAGTGCCCACTATAGAAGCATCGTCCAAAATCCTGCTCATCCACCACCACCCACATTGAATTGTCAAAACTGAAACTAACCGCAAAAATGGAAGGTCCTTTCCAAATCAAATTAGGGTCTTCCCGAGAGTGGAAGTTTCACTTCCATTTCAAAGGGGCATTTTTGCCAAGGGAGCGTCGTTGGAAATATATTGCACGGGGAAAATTTGAAAAGTTCTTTACAATGCTGTAGCAGGTAGTACAAAGTCTTACAAGCCAACAACAATACTCCATCT
The DNA here is from genome assembly GCA_963920785.1 of Sphagnum contortum. Taxonomy (NCBI): domain Eukaryota; kingdom Viridiplantae; phylum Streptophyta; class Sphagnopsida; order Sphagnales; family Sphagnaceae; genus Sphagnum; species Sphagnum contortum. The sequence goes on along the minus strand of OY987286.1, from coordinate 16,894,504 downwards.
GTCGGTAGAGTTGACGATGGGATATTGCACGCAAAGTACTCCTTTCCAAGCATCATAGGCGCAAGGATAGATGCTCTGATTGGAATTCGTCCAGCCAGGCAAGATTGTAGAGCCGCTGGGAGTGCTCTGGTTCTAATCTCTTAAAATGGCTTGCAACGCATTCACTGCAGCAGAAGACACGATAAAACATTATTCACATGTATGTAGTAATATTCTTGAACACTTTGAAAAAAAATTCCACGCCTACAAACTCTTGGAATGGACTCACTATCAAATTTACAAATTCTTGGACTGGAGTCACCATCACATTCTTACAATTGAAAACATGAGCTACTGCAGTATGTATATATCTTGAAAGGAATTGACGTAGGCTGCATAATCAGCTTGTTGAAAATCTTACATTCGTCTGGGGAGTAAAAGAGGTAATAGCAATAGCTGGAGACGGCGCTGGAAAGCAATACAAGTGCAAAAAGAACAAGCTTCATGACTCGGATACTCATGGTGCTCGATTAAATTCCCCTTTTCTCTTTTCCTCTTTTGGAAGAGCCGAAATTCCAAAGGATATCTAGTAGAAGTCAGTCAGTCAGTGCTCAAGACAAAATCAGTAATATAACAATCGGATACCCAACATGAGCTCGATTATAATACCATGATCAGGTTCTTCAAACTACCGTCCCACGAGGCGCTATACACCGCACAACAAAATCAAGCAACTCAAGTTCACCCTTATGTGATAGATAGATCTTTCCAGTTCTTCTTCGTCTCTAATTCCCTTCCCGTCCCCCCCTTCCCGATTGTTCGCTGGCATGAGCATAATATATGCGGACGATATAATTAATCATATAAAACATAATAAGGACTCGACAAGAGCGTTTACATATCAACGTAAAGAATTGCGTTGCAATCCAGCCGCGTATTAGATACGGCAGGTTGATACCGAGCGAGGGTGTACTGGAACCACCACCACGACCGCTTCCGGCTTCCGAAGACATCGCTGGTCCTTCTTTGGTGGGGTCCTCCTCGTGAGGATGCGGAACTGATCTTTCACTAGTCTTTTTTATTTCCTAGAAAGGCCCTGGGAAAATTTCAGGCAGATTCTGCACAACACAAGGGAGTCGGTTAAAGAATATTATAACACGATCCCTGCCTTTTCAAACCTGTAACCTCGCTTACCTGCCTGCCTGACTGCCTGCCCAGCTTGTATTGCACAATACTAATCTACAGCTTAAATTTTAGATTATATTTTTTCTGACCCACTTGTCTGTTTGAATCCACTCCATATCCAATATGATCAATATTTATTTTTATTCTTATTTTTATGATTTTTGGTTGAAATATTTTACGTTCTATTATACATTATTACTGAGTCCTAAGTGCTAACCTGTTTACTGTTTACAATTTTACGTCCGTTTGGAACCAGTGTTTCTATTTTTTTCAATTTTGTGCTGTTGCTCAACCGACATTCATCCCAGGGTTTTTTTTTCCCCAATTTTGTGATCTAGCTGAAGTGACAATAATCCATAAGATGATTTCGGCAGATTTGGCTACATGCTAGATATGAAAGTAGGGGAAAAACCAGAATCCTTGTATATTATTGGCTGCCTACTGGAACTTATTATTAAAATCTGCCAATTTGAATTTTCTTCTTCATCCGGCAAATTCAGGCCAATTTTTCAATGAAAAATCCTTTGAACAACTTGAAATCATATTTTTCAGGTTGAAATTTTGCGAAATTTCGCCCCAAAAAAAACACTGAATCATCCACAAATATATTTAGCCGAGTTTGACAATATTCAAACTATAAAAGTAAAAAACCCTTCATATTTTTGACAAAATGGCCTAAACTCTCCTAAAAGATCAGTCCTACCGAGTCGCGACCCACTTGTTACCTTATCCACTAAACGTCAAGGTGGAACAATTTGGTCCACTTGTCAGTGTTATTTTGTCTTTCTCTGACGTTTACATACCTGTACTACAAATCAAAAGTGGTCAATAATGGTAATAGCATTTATTTCATATTGTGATTCTTTTTTTGTAAACTCCTAATAAGGCTGGACAAAATAGTAGCAGTTTTACTTTGCTCTTCCGAAGCAGGGTTTTTATTAAAAAATTCCTCAAGTATGTGCACTGGCTAGGATCCTAGCATTAATTAGCAGTAAATGGCGACTGTCCTGGTGGAACAAGTAGATCTTTTTTTGAAATCCTGTCTAGTTCTGGCGACCTATAGTAACACACTGTCTAAATCTGATGACTTCTAGCTTTCTTTCCTCAAAATATGGCGATTAAATTTTCAACTTTTCCTTTGTTAGATTCGCCAGCCCTTTTCTTTTGTCGCCAAGTGGCGAAAATTTGCCACAAGATAAAAACGCTGGTCCAAAGACCAATCAAAGTTCAAAGTTCAACAACCCCAAACCCTGCGTTGGAAAAGGCTTGGAAAACGCGTGAAATTAGACTGGAGTAACCATTTTGAAAATTGTGAGAATGTGCGCACGAGGAGAACCTTTGTCTAAAAAGTAAGAACCAGAGGACAACCCTGCGGACACCAAATTTGAAAATTGACAACAAATTTTGAAATTTTTGAAATTGAAATTGAAAATTTGGTGAAATTGAAAATTTTGAAATTGAAAATTTGAAAACGCGTGAAATTTGGTGTCCCTTGAAAATTTGGTGTCACACTGCTTTTTGAAATTTGGTGTCCCTTGAAAAAGCGACACGCTATCTACCCCCCTCCGAGCAGTGTCCGGCGCCCTTTCTGGGCCTGACAGTGCAGCCCTGCGGAACCGTGTGGTTGTGCCGCAGGGTTTGACTTTGTGGTGCGTGGTTAAATAGTCCTTAAATTAAAAGAACATTGCAAAGTTCTTTTGCAGAATAAAAAAAGCATGTAGAACCATGCTGTGTGGTTTTATGCAGAACCATGCAGGGCCCAACAACATGTGCAAGAAGACAAAAAAAACCAAAGGGAGAGGCAGTCCATCTTTCGATAGAATCTTCTATTTAGGGGAGCCTCCATAGTTTTGACATTTTTTTGCAATGGGCCAAGCAAATCGGCTTATTACAAAAAAATAAAGTTGAACTTGTGAGGCACCCCCAACTAATTAATATGAAACAAAATAATTGACCCTAGTTTATAATGGAGATAGATTGTTCTTTGCAGGCGGTATTAGCCCAGGCCAAAAATGGTGACAAACTCTTTTTGAAAGAGAAATATCATGCAGCCAATGGGAAGGCCCAAGCATGCACCCAAGGTGCCTTGCTTTTTCTAATTGGGTGGTGGGAGGATTCTTTTTCATTTTTCCCTGGTCCCCAAATGTGTTCTTACTAAGTTCCGTTCAAGTTCCTAATGGAAACCCATTAGGTTCTCAATGTGTTCCCCAAGTTTCCAATGTGTTGCCCAACATTTTCTCCATAGCCCCTCACTTTTATTGCGTATGCTTTGGCAAGTGTTGTCATCCTTTCACCTATATAGGGCTCAAGGGGATGAACATTATACTTCAAAATAAAACCTTCTATTTTGGGGAGCTTTCCATAGTTTTTTTTTTTGAATGATGGGCCAATCAAATTGGCTCATTGCCAAAACAAAAAAAAAATGAACTTGGGAGGCACCTGGTCTAATTAATAGGAGAGGTGAACACCCAAAAAAAACGTTATCCTTTTTTTTATTTGAATAGTTGGCCAAAAATAGCCAAAATTCAACACAAAAATCACTTTGACCCACTATTTCTCTTCTTATTAACATTGAACTCCTTATTTAAAAATTCCCAAAGTTATCCCATGGTTTATTCCCAACCAAGAATATCAATGTTTGAAACTAAACTTCAATAACATTTGAAAAAATCCTTGGCAAAAGACGTTCATACATAATGTCGCAACTTTAGTTTTGAATTCGCAACCAAGGTAAAGGCTTGCAAAGGTGCAGGTCAAGAATGGAACCTATGAATCACATTTCATGCTCCTGGGAGTTTAGAAAAGTGGAAAGAATAAACTCCCACACTCCCAAGTGAGCTTTCACTTTTAAAACTGAAATCCCAATGAATTCTCAAATATTCAAAGGGCGATTACAGGGGTCAAAACTTATTGGATTAAAAAGTTCCCTATATCATTGAAAATTTCTTGGGACCTAAATGTCTAAAATTGGCTCACATGACCCATTTGGGCACTTAAAACATAAGTTATGGCCAAAAGAAAGGCTGGGAGTCAAATTGCCAATTTGACTCCCACTAAAAGTCAGGAATCGCCTTGATTTCCTTGTGTGTAAGTGGTATGCCACATATCATTGAAAAGATCTCAATGAAGGCTATAACTTTGCTTCAAATCTCACCTCAATCAAACGTCTACACACAAAGTTATGGGTTTCCAAAGTTGAAGGAATTTCGAGACTCCAACTTGGGAGTCCTGGGACAAAATGACATTTGGGTGCTAGTCTCATGACTTAGCACACATAATTCTATAAGGGGGAAGGTGGTGACTTCCCCCCAAATTCGAATCATGGCAAATCTTATGAATCCGTTTTTGTTAGTGGCTTGTCCATACACGAAAAATGTTTTAACTATGCACTAACCAACTTGTTGTTTGGTTTGTGTAGGTCTGTGTGAGTATTTGATTTGCTTGTCATTCTTTTTAGTCCCTATTCCAGAGCTCTTGCATGCCCCTCTACCTTCAAATTGTTGCGAACCAAAGAGCATACCTGAACTCCTCATTTTTCCACTGTGTTCACCTTGAACTCACATTTAAGTCTATTAAAGAGCTTGGGAGTGTGTCACGCACAATGGGGTGACTTATTAACAATAACCAAATAATTAATATTTATATTTTATTGGGTGCAAACATGGTATAGTGGATAAAAAAGTATTCCGCCTCATTCCTTCTCATTTTTTTGTAATATTTTTCATATGAAAATGATAAAGTAGCATCGAAATGGGTGAAGATATGACAAAAAAATCTTCTAGTTTTTCGTTACATTTATATGACATTGAAAGTCCCACATCCAAAGGAATTATGACATCAAACACATAGTAATTAGCTCAAAGGTGAATTTTGGAATCAAATTTTGTTATTATAGTACATGAATGGATTTGGCACTAATTAATTACTTTGGAAATTGCAAATTTTGGGAAAATTTTATTTTTCATGATGATAAATTTTCAAAGGTGACATGGTTAATCACATTGTTCTAAAAAGAGATTATTGATCACAAGCAAGTTTAGGATCAAAATTATGTATATTTATATTTATACCATAGACTTCACATACACATAAACAATGTTAAAACCTTTCAAAACTAAAATTTCAATTCCTTTCACAATTCTATTTTATGAAATTTTACACTCATACAAGAACTTAATTTTATCAAGTGGAAGCGTTTTCCAAGGTCATAAATACCATTTATATACTAACCAAAAAGAAACTAAATAAAGTTTTTTTTTAAATCTATATATCACATGGCTCCCCATGGTTCCCCATGTGACTTCACATGCACATTAAAATAACAAAGATTTTTCACACGAATTATCATGTGTGAAACAACGTACATAATTTTTTGTTATAATTAGGTAGGTTGTTATAAAACAACTTAGTAGATTGAATACAACCACTTGCAAAACAATCATGAGTCTAAAGTTTAAACCATGTGGGATATTGAATTTCTTAAAAATATTATTTACCTTGATTTTGAATGTGGGGTAGATATATTTTAAGATGTATTCAATCTTGCTATTTTCAATCTAAATGTTAATTTTGGAGAAATCCAATGTCTCTTAACAAGGGCAATGTTTATTTTTGTGTTTTTAATTTATAACATGAGTGGCAAACGAATGCGAGAAGGTAGAACCTTTATGGCTATTTGGAAAAAAAATGAGTGGGATATAGGTGGTTGTATTACAAGAGTGGTTTGATGTAAATTAAGCACAAAGTTTTGAAGTTTTAAATGTCCTTAATGGCTCTCACATAAACATCTGCTAATGTGTAAAATAATAGATTTTACAAGTGAAATGGTGTTTAATTTTTCAACTTTTAAAAAATAACTATCATATGAAATTTGGCAACATGTCCAACAATTATAAATAGATTTTAAAATTACAACTTCTAATTTTAAGCGCTTTGCAAGGGATTGGAACCTTGGTCACAAGGACCTTCCCATTGTAACACAAAGTATTTATAGTAGTCAATAATGTTAGTATTATACAATACAAAAACAAACATGATTGTGAAATGAAAAATGCAATCAAAATTATATTAAAACCTTTCATCCAAGGTCCAAACTCCAACCCAAATACTCATGTATTGACTCCCACCTTTGCCTTGTCTCCATAATTCTAATTGTTATTACATGTTCAGAAAGAAAATTTTCTTTAATGAAAAAATCTTGTGCAAAAATTTGTATGACGATATTCAAATGTTTCGCCAATCAATTCTATAATTTGAACTTCATAAAAAATAAAGTGACAAATGTTCTTTCAACCTCCACACTACCAATGACCTAAACAATGGCCAATTTAGCAAGCCTATGAATTCAAAGAAATGAATAACCAACAAACTATTCATAACAAGTTAAGCCATAATTTAGTCATCAGATTTTCATCTTTACATTTTTCCATAGGTTTAGAAGCTTGATTCTTCATGTTCAACTTGAAAAATGAGCTTTATAAATCTAAAGCTTCCCCCAAAAGTGGGTAAATAACCCACTTGCCAATAGTAACAATTATTTTAGAAATGCAATAATGTCGTTTGATCATGGCTAAATGGTCCATAAAGGTGGATTCACAATTCAATTATAACCAATATTGTGGGTGAATAATCCCAAGATCATTCATCAACATGTGATCTAAAAACCTTTGTTCCAACTCGAGGACAACTAAATCATAAACAACAATGCATGGAACTTTGATAGTTCTAATAGTTTGATGAAAATCTTTTGGAGTAATTGTAGAATGGATGCTAATTAAAGAGTCAACAAAATGAACCATGTGAAATTGTCCAATGATGCAAAAAGTCAAATGTTTAATGCCATCATTTAGATGAATCACCCATTCTTGGATAATCCTAAAAGATGTGTTTGCAACATCCATGAACTTAGGAAAATTTTCAATTTGAAATGAAATGTGTGAATCACTATCATTTTGTACTAATCAACTTGGTAGATTTTAATAATTGCAATGTGAACACACATGAAAACACACATGACCTATGTAAACCAAAGTGTTGACTGTTTCCAACATAGGCAATACACATGACAAGCTCAAAATTTAAACATCACTTAAATTCATCAAATTGATTTTGGTTGCTTCCATAATCCCATTGTTAACTACCATCTTAACAATTGATGATTTGTATTTTTTCTTAACATGTTTCAAATGTGTTCACATGTTGATTCATTTTTTTTTAAAATTAAAACTTATATGACTAAAAACTTTTGCAATCGCATGTGTTATTTACGACTAAAAAAGTCAAAAATCTAGTCATTAATATGCAATTTTTAATAATGTTTAGTTCATCTCATTTAATGATTTCATCCATGCTAGCTAACAATTTTTGGACAAGTGAATGCATGACATATGATCAATCAAATAGAAAAATATGATAGTCACATTGGTGGTGAGGAAGTAACACTAAAAAAAAATCCATTGTAAGTACGGGGTATTAATCATACGCAATGGTCACCAAATGGGGCTCTGATCAAAGATGGTGGCAATCAATACTTGGACATCAGAATCCAATTCCAAAGTTAAACAATGAAAACAAATTATTTGGGATTTAAGTTCAGAAGTTCATCATATCTTCACCAGGGTTTTTTTGCCCAAATTCCTCAAGTAGGTCGACTATTGAGGATCCCCAGCATTAATCAGCTACTGTCTTAGGGGGGATGTAGCACTTTTACAAAAGTGCTGCTGCAAGTGGCAACCGTGGAAGTGCCTAGGTCTAGATGTGACTTATTTAATTATTTTTATTCATATAAATGGCAGAAAAAGTCCCTAAAAGTTACAACTTTTTTCTTTTTTTATTTTTTTCCTGAAAACAATTCGCCAAGTTGTGAAAATTTGCTCAAAAAGAAAAGAAAAGAAAAGACACTGAACTTCACATGTGCTTGGTTTCTAGAGTTGTTTGTGACATCAAGTCATGGTGCATTATAAAGAAAATTTAAGCTCTAAACTCAGTTAATTCACCTGCCAACAACAGTAACATGTGAAAGTTCACTATTTGATTGTGAAAAAGTTGCATCAGTTGCTGCAATACCCTTTTCAAATAGGTCTAGACGTCTCAATACTAAGCAGATAGTTACAACTTTTTTTAAAAGGTGAATGATAGGCCTTAGTTTTCAGACAGGTGGCCATTTTTATTTGCTTTTGGTTCTACAATCTTCTGGTTACAAGATAATCAGTAGTTGTTTTTGTGTCACATTGGAGATTCAAGCAACCAAAAACAAAGGTCAAAACCAAAATGGAAGGTTCCATTTCTTTCAAAATCATGAACTGGACAACACCTGGTACCAGCATGGAATTTAGCATTAATTCTAGCTCGCAATCCTTAATTATCTTTGTTTGTTTTGTGGTTTGTCATGTTGAGATCTCCCAAACCATGACAACTCTTGTTGTGCTCTTGGTAATGTTAGAAAACACTCAATAAGTAAGGGTGCATCAAGTTGGCTTCATAATGTTTTGACCTATGATGGAGAAACTATTGAATATTGAAAAAAAATACTCATTGAGAATTAATTTAAATTAAAAATAAATATTATAGAGAAATTTGGATGCACTTTTGATATTGTTGGAAAGGCCTCAGTGTTAACTAAGGTGATTTGAAAAATTTTAGACCTAAGATGCAGGAGAGATTGAATTTGGAGAAATTTTCGTCATTGAAAATTCAGTTAAATTATCAAAAATGATTTTGGAAGAAAAACAAAATTGGGCAACAAGCTCACACTTGAGGCAATTACCCTCTAACTTCCTCCAAGTGGTTTACAGCTACAAAGAAACTCAAAAGTTGAGTAAAGGTGTTCAGTACGGAGATCACACTCAGCCAACAACACATGCTACACTAGTTGCTATTATATTGGACAATTCATCAAAAATACCAAAATTTGGGAGTTTAGCAGATGTGGAGGGGAAAGCTTGTATTCATTTCAGGACATGAAAGTGAATATAAATATGGGCATGATATGGGTATCCCTAAACCCAAAATCCACAGATTGAGTCGGGTCTTGGTCTTGGGTGGACAAGACTGATTTTTGGCTGGTATAAGGCAGATATATCCCTGTAGTGAAAATAGTACAAAAGTACTGGTATGGGTTGGTATTACATGGGGTCCCCACTCCCTACGAGGCTTGTACTAGTATAGCTGGCAGGTCTTGCCTCAGGTCATACCAGTTTAGTAGGATCCTTGTACCAGTTGTGATACTATTGTTGAAGTCAAGCGCACATTCAAATACTTTACCATGCTTCCACCCAAGAAGTTAGGTTCTATGTCAGACGTTTTGTTGGAGGATGATTGTTTAAGATTTCAAGCTTGGAGTGTTTATGTTTACGTTGCGGAGTTTGAAGAATCTACTTGCCAACTCTTTTGTGAAGGATGAATGCCCAATTGTCAACAAGAGCTTTCTTAAGGGGGCTTTGTATCCCCGTTGCCCCATAGCTCTCTCAGAAGGTAAATATGTTAGATGCATAATTTAGGGATTGATTAAGGAAGATGATGAAAATCTAAAGGGGTTTCAAGAGCGGTCTTCATGGCAATTCAATATGTTGTGGGCATATGTTATTTTCTTGTGGATGTAATGGGTTTTATGTTGATGGGAAAGAGTACACACATTTGTGGGAGCTTTAAAGGGAATTGATTTGTGTTTGGATAGCTTTCAAGTTATCAAAATACAATGACAACGGGATGTTAGGGTTCTCAATTTCTCTTTGTACAACTTCCTAGGACAAATCTGTAGGAAGATGGGTAGATTTCATGTTTTGTTGTTATGAGATGCATGTGCGAAGTGCCTAAAAAGATTCGTGGGTGTATGTACTTTAAGGTGGCTCATTTTTGGTGGATGTTCCACTCCTTAAAAGTCTATATGGTAGTGTTAAAATGGTAATCTATTTTGATAACATTAATTTAATGTGGAATTACATGGTGGTTAATCAACTAAAAATTCCAGATGAAAAATAGTCATTTAAATTTTATTTTTTTAATGTACATGTTAAGGAAATAAAATTTGAAATCCACCCAAAAATGATTATGATATGGACTTATGAAAATATGGCTCATTTTAAGCCATTTAAAAGTTCATAATTTTGTTTTGGTTAGATTTTTTCTAATTTTTTTGTGCACATATTTTTTTTATTTTAACATATCATATATTGAATCCCTATAATATGTCCCAAATAAAACTCATACACAAAAATGCATGTATATAAATGCACAACGAGTCCATATTTTTCAATTTCAAAAGTCCATTACTATATATTTGGTGTATGTATGTTACAATATTTTTTATAGATGTCTTCTTCTTCATGTTGACAATCTAAAGCTATCCACAAATCTGGAAAATATTGTCTTTATGCCATGTTAATAGCATGTAAATGCACACCACTCTACAAAAAACTAGATTGCAACGCAAAAAGTGAACCATCCTACCTTGCAACCACCTTAGTGGGCTCAAGAAAGAGAAGCTAAATAGTTCTAATTCCTTAAAGTGCATAGATTAATGTTTTTAGTTTTATAAATGCTAATGAATTGTTGTAGAAGAGATGAATTTTTATGATGTTTTGTTACTTTTACTTATTACAAAACTTTACAATAAATTACTTGTCCATGGTTTCACTTTAATAGGTGTTGCATTTGGTTGCCTTTTCTTTTTGGTGATAGGTCAATGGAATCCAAAAAATCTCACCTCTTGGAGTTCCGATTATTTATGCAAATTTGTAAAAAAATAATAATTTTCACCATTATTTGACATGGTTATTAGCTCCTTTGAAGATGTTTTTACCCAGATGCAATATCCAATTCAACACTATTGTATTTGGGCTCTGCATTGTTGCACACTACCAATGACGTTTAACCTTTTTTTTCTTATCATGTTCCCATTTGGTTTTCAATATATTGTTATTATTTATATCAATTTTCAAATTTAATTTAAATTGTATTAAACATTATCCATGGTGGGTAAGATGAAAGAGGGAGGTAGTTATTAAAAAAATGAGGTAGTTAAGCTTGCAAATAAAATAGGATTTTTTTTCATATCCCTACCGATGGGTAGAAAGTAATAAGGGAATTTTAAGAAATGAGGTAGTTAAGTTTGAAAATGATGAAGTAGTTTTAAGTTGTCTCTAAAATTATCCCTATAATTGTCTAAGAACAACCATACACTAGATTCTATGAGCCTATGAAAGATTATGCAAAATCACCCATATACCAACTCCTCAAAATTTCGTCACTGGAGTATAACCACAAATCAAAATTCCGATTCTTAAGGAAATAAAAAAATTGAATTATGATATATCATAATTCAACTAAATTTCTTCATATTTGACAAAACATAATAAATGATTAAAATAACTAAAAGTCATCAAATCGTTTTGAAATGGTTACCAACATTCACAAATATCATTTTCATATTATCCAAAATAGGACCAATATTGATACTAATCATTAAATGTAGATTTAGGTTTTTTGAAAATGTTTGATTATTTATTTGTTGTTATTCCATTGTGTACTTGATACAAGGTTAAGCTCCATGCTAGATAGATTCAATTTTTTTTGGTTCACAGTAATATTGGAATCATTGGATAACAATTGTGAACTAAGTTCCAATCCTTCTCAAGTACTAGAAATTTCAATTGTAGATCTTATAGTAGACAATGATGTTTTGATTGATTTTATAATTGATTGCCCTAACTTGAGTTCATTTTCTACACATTCTGATTCCACTTCCCCTTGCAACATTGCCACCACATGAGCCATCAAAGTTCATTTATCTCCTTCATTTAACAAACACAAAAGAACTATGTTTAATAGTTGTCATGCTTGAATCATTTCATCATTGCATAAATGAAGTGTTTGATCAACAATGTCGATCAAATTACCTTCATTGTGTAGTCTCCAAGCCTACATAAATACATTCCTTGGTCATTTTTCATCTAGAAATAGTTCAAAACTTTATTCAAATGATTTTTTTCGGTGTTTTTATGTTGTTATTCTAAGCATATTAAATTAAACTCATTATTTTCTTGATAATATTTGTATTTTTTTCTTCAAAGATGGAAAAACTTTATCTTAGTTGAAAACATTCCAACATGTGAAATCAAAGTTTGCATTTTTATTCAATTAGCAAATTCATTATAAAATAATGCAATTAAAGGTCAAGATTAAAATAAATTAATTTTGCCCACTAACATCAACTTAATTATGACATGTGAACATTTTACATGAAACATATCATGTATGTATATGAAATTCTATTAAAAAGAAAACAATAATAAATATAACATTATAGAACATTGATTGATTGTTTGAACAATTACACATAAACTATATATTTTATTTAATTAACATTTGAACACATTTCATAGGTGGGACATGAGTTGAATTAAACCTTACTTTTTCTAAAAGATATGTATCATTTGGTGGCAACTCATGATCAATATTCTTTCTTCCACTTATGACTTCAAGAATCAGAACCCCAAAGCTATAAACATCTGCTTGTATACTGAATTGGCCACAAGTTACATATTCAAGTGCTAAATATCCCCTCCACAAATTAACACATCCAATGAAAGTGCATATATAGTTCAATGTATTTTGAATGCAATTATATCACTATAGTTTGCATAATTTATGCCAATATTAAGGGAATTTATATTATATATTCAACCATAAATAAATATTTAAATGAAAAACATTAATGATGGCACATGAATATATTTTTGTAATCACCATTTTTTTTAAAAAAGATTCAATTCTAAAAAAATGTCGAAATTAAATCAATACAATACCTTTTGCCTGCAACATGTAATGTGCTAATATGCATCTTATTGTTTGGAAATAAAAGGGCCAACCCAAAATCTGCAATTTTTGGTTGCAACCTTTTATTGAGCAAAATCTTATTTGCTTTGATGGCTTGATGTATGATTCATGGTGGAGCAATCTCATGAAAATAAAATAACCCATGAGCAATTCCTAAACATATGTTGAATCTTGTTGGCCAAAATGAAATGTCAACATCATTACGCTCTAGAAAACATCGCAAAGGTCATTTTTGTAATTAGAGCATGTAATTTTCAAAAAATTTAACTTGCCTTCTTCCATTTTTTTATTGAGGCCTTCAAAATTGAAAGTTATGTACCTCCTTAAACCACCAATAAATATATTGGACATATATTGCATGAAGATTAACTAATTAAAATGCATAATACAAAAATGAACATCCATATAATATAAAATACAACTTTGAAAAAATATGTAAAAACATATAAAAGTATTGATATATTTGTCAATGTTAACAAAATTATTGAATAATACTTTTGCTACCATTTTCAAGATATTCACACCTTTGCTCTATTTTGTTGCTCTTCCCAATATCTAAAGAATTGTTATCTACTAAACATTGAGATGGCAAGCCTTTTGTTACACCGTAAGCAACATCCTTTCAATTTCACCAAGTTTTGGTGTTTCATTCCAGTGATAATGACAACTTCATTAATATTTTGTTGAGTTTTGATCAACAATTGCTTTATTGCTACTTCAATCCCATTTGCAAGTATTCCCTAGTAACAAAATGAAAACATTATTCACGATGATGATCATGGGCATATTATTTCAAATAAATCCATGAATTTCCCATTGAATCAATAGTGTTAGGACATCCCTTGCATAAAAATTACTTTTCAAAAACTAATGCATGTTACACAATCGCAAAAATGATGCCTAATTATTCAATTATATGAAAATTAATCTTCACAAACATTTCAATTAAAAATAAGTTAATAGATATATGTCATGTATGTTGAAAGTAAACCTTGTAAACAACACCAAAGCTCCCTTGATCCTAGCTTCGTAGTTGGATGAAAATCTCTAGTAGCAACCTTTAGTTCATTATACCCAAAGATTGTGGGCTAAACTTCAAATTCTGCAAATTTTATAAAATAGCAAAATTTATGGTTTAAAGTTCTTGTCATGTCACATTTGTTGCTAATGAAAAAAAATAAAAGAGAAATAAACATATTATAACATAGAAATACATAAATATGCATGTATGTTTCATCAAAATTAGAACGTGTTGTAAGTTATTAGTACATTAAATAAATTATGATAAATGTGAAATTTATAAGAATGTAACATTGATCAGAGAATCAGTATGGATGAAAGTTGACTTTGCATGGATAAATTCTATTACTTTCATGAATATGAAGTAGAAGATATTGTTATTATTGTTTACTCCTCCTAAACAAATAAATGGTGATGACAATCACAAGTGTGAGTACACTACCACTTACAAATGTAGATATAAAATCACTTCAATTTTCTTTTTCATCATTATCACTTACAAAAAAGAAACCCACATATGTATGATATTAGTTGTTTCAAGCTTCTTGACCAATAAGATTGTCATAATTTCTTTGAATATTTTCTATTTACATATGGTGCATTTCTTTTAATGCATGTTTTCATCTCATTTAATAATAATCACAAGCATACATATTAGTTTAATTTTGAAAGATTATCCATGTTAGTAGAAGTATGATTAATGGACTTATTAACACATTTGGAATTGAATCATTTTCAATGTACAAAACTATATTGCAAAACAACTTTACATATACAATTTTTTTGAATATATTGCAAATATTTATTTATGAATATTACAATTTAAATTTTGCAATGGAAAGAAAATAATACATAACATTTTTTTTCTTTTTTCAATTTATGAGTTTTGCAATGGAATTTATTTTTTGAATCCTTAGTTTAAGTTGAAACTATGAAACATTTAAACATTATTGACCACAAGCATAAAATGTTTAAAAATATAGTAGAACCTTTATAATTTTATCACCTAGGGACCGGCAGCCAGTGATAAAGTTTGAAAGGTTATAAGTTATGGGAGAGTTTGGAACTGCGAGGCGCAAGGTTCAAAAGCTGCAGGCTGCTCTTTTTTCCCATTTTCTTTGCATTTTTGATCATCAAGGCAACTCGTCTATGGCAGAGAAAAAGGGTGAAAAACATCTGAAGTCCAGCACTTTTTTTTCAAACTTGCTTGTAACCAGAGTATTGTCCTTCCAGCACACTTCACACTTTGCCCTAAACTAGATATACACGGTACAGATCTGAGCTACACTCTGCAGAAGGTCGCGGAGACCCCTTGGAAAGTCACGAAATGTTCTGGAGCCTCACTATTACATATTGTGCCCTTTTGCGAAGGGCCAAACAAAAAATTTGAAGGTTTTGCGAATGAAAAACAAAAAACCTGAAGGGTTTGCGAAGGAAAAAAAATCTGCCAACTTTGCGATGTGGAACGCATCGCAACTTATGGCACACCACTCATCGCAAATTTAAAATGAACCTTTAATCATCGTAGCACTTTTGCGAGATACACAACAAACAAAACTTTGCGATCCGCTCAATCTTTGTCCACCGTAGCGATATTCCACCCTTTGCAACGTTTAATCATACTCAAAACATCGCAACCTTTACAATACACAGAGTATCGCTACAGACTTTGAGATCCACAACACATCGCAACGTGCGGTATGTGGTGCCTCGCAGTTTGCATTTCAATATGTATCGTAAACCTCATCACAAATTTTTACAAAACTTTCCGGTGGTGGACGTATCGCAAGGTGCGATGTGAGTTAGCTCGCAAAGTAGTGAAAAAGTTACTGGAGAAGGAAGTTTCGCAAAAGGGTTTCGCAAAAGGGTTTCGTAATGTCATCTGATTCTCAAAACGCCATAAAAAAATAAAAAATCTTTTAGACCAAATGGAAGCTATAAATCCACTTAACCATTATTATAATCTATATTGCCTTGGTAGACTAAGTGAAAATATTAATAAAGTACGCATAGCAGTGCTCCTATTCTTGAAAATAAAATTACACAATGGAGTAGAATAGGCAGAAAATGACACAATGAACATTATGCAGTAATATAGAATCACAAGCCTCAATGGCAATTTGCATAAAATTAATGAGTAGTACATTATACGTGGTCATCATCCACCTCAGAGGTTGTAAACACAACCTCTGGTTTCTCACCTAGAATAAAACGGGACCGTGGCACATATGTGACAACAAGTGACCACTCCTCTGGGTTTGGGGGATAAGGAAGATAAAAGCATTGTTCTACATGACTAAGAAAAGTAAATGGCTCTGAAGTTTGCCAATGAGATGACTGATAACTGGTGGCAGATGTTTTTAACCGTGTGTGTCCGCACTCATCCTGAACTACAGTGCAATTTGCACCAACAAGGTTCACTTTAAACCACTTGCACTTAAACACATACTCTTCAAAATTTGAATGTGCATCATAAGATACCACCAAGATCTCTTCCAGCTTTCCATAATGTGGCACAATATCTCGAACAATATTCTTGTCATGTCGACTGCTTTTAGAGTCTTGAATGAATTGCCCTTGAACTCCACAGTCAAAGGTGCGGCCCCTTTTTTCATCCAAACTGGAAATCCTGAAATTAATATTGTGTTAGGCATTGTGAGTCCTAAACTTATATGATAATATAAACTTCATGCCCATAAAAATCATCCTAAAACATGCTAAAAAGCTTGTTTGGAATATGAAGATGAGTTAATATGCCTAATGAAATAGAAAAAATGAATACCTGAAATGTCTTCCTTGTGTCCACATTGCTGAACGTGTTGTCACAACTCTCAGTGGTCCATGAACCATGGTGCGAACATCATCTGTGATCTCTGGAAAACATGCTATACTTTCTCCTTGTGCCAACAATTGATCCACTTCAACCAACTTCTCTTTCATGTACTTATGAAATGTAAGAAGAATCCTTGATCTCCCACTCATACTTTTGGCATTCTCATAGAATGTCGCAACCCTAACTTGGCCAAGTGTGGGCGTGAAGCCCAACACTTGGAAAAGTTGGGATTTGGAGTCCTCCGGGACTCCCGAATGTTTAGAGCTCGACGGCAAGGGGCAAAACTCCTCGCATTGGGGTGTTCTTGGTGTCATTGGAAAGGTCTTGAAACGTAAATATCGAAAATGCCCTCGCATTGGCAATTCGGACATCTCCAGCTCAAGTTATGGGCAAAAGAAGAGCCGGGAGTCAAACTGGCAGTTTGACCACTAAAAGTCGGGAATCGATGCCTTCCCGACATTCGATTCGAGCGTGCGACATGGCGTTGGAAAGATCTCAACAAGGGCTACAACTTTGGTTCAGACCTCGTTGCAATCCAACTCTGCAGTCGGGAGTTATGGCGGTTCAAAGTTCCGGGAGTCCCGCCGGGACAATTTCGGGACTCCATTTCGGGAGTCCCGGGAATTTGTGCCATTTGGATGTAGTCCCCATGGCGAGCTGCAGAAAATACTATAGGGAGTAAGGTGGTGGCTTACTCCCGAGTCCGGGCCGTGGTGAGTCTTGTGTGTCCAAGTGCCCTTGGTAAGTCCCAACACCCAAGGGTGTCCCGAATGCTAAACTAATCTCCCGTGGTTGGTTTTTGGATGCAAATTCAAGCTTGATCTTCTAGTCCCTCTTCCTAGTTTAATCCCGGGGCTCCCAATTCGACCCTCTACCCCTTTTTAGAGTTGGAAGCTTGGAGCGTGCCCTTCGGTCCCAACTTTCGCAACTTGACATTTGGTGAACCTTCAAGTGGGTTCACCCCGGGACCAAGGAGCGCGTAATAGAAGTTCCTCCACTCTTCCATGACATTGCTATTATTCAACATGAATGTGGTCAGCTGAATTAACTTTGTAGGTAATAACATACGTGTTTTGATGGCACTAGTCAAACGGTCTTCCTCTTCTTCTCTTTCTTCCATCCAGACATGAGGACATGATGGATCTATAGTGGCCAAGATGTTGGTGTAATAAAACATGCTCTCTGCTGCCAAGTGTCCTGCTGCCATGCTTCCCTCCACTCGTGCATGGTTACGGACATAACCTTTTAATACTGCCATATATCTTTCAAGCCAATACATCCACCGACAATGCACAGGACCAGCAATGGCTATCTCATCCACAAGGTGAACTATTAAATGCACTTGACAATTAAATAATGATGGAGGGAAGGCCTTTTCCAACTTGCATACCACCTCTGCTGCTATTACCCTCATTCTTGGAAACTCCTTTTTAAATAACTCCTTTGAGCATACCCATCTCAACAGATTTCCCAATGACCAAAGAGCATCTTGTACTTCTGCACTAGCTAAGCCTATTATTGCCACAGGCAATATGTGTTGCAGTAAACGATGATAATCATGTGTCTTTAGATACCTTGGCCACTTGTGGTCATCGTCCCTACCAAAAGCTTTTTGAAGATTAGCTCCATAACCTGCAACAAGGTACCATAAAATTATACAAAAGTATTCTAAACATCCAACAGATAACATTCTATACTTCAAACTCTTTTTCCAGTATAAGGCATTTAGATTTAAATATAAATAAAAGCAATAGAGTACTTCTAAATTCAACCCTTGCCATCAAAGTTCAAACTTGTAGGGAATCGCATCTCTCCTATGCGATTTCGAAAGTCTCTTCTTTCCTGTGTAGTAAGTGTCCATGGAGCTGATGGTTGCTGCTCAATACCTGTGTTAGGATCAACAGTAATCCACACATCGGGATGCCTCTCAAAATCCTCACATGCCTCCCTAAAGTTACTGTCCTTCTCTCCATAGAGTTGTTTTATGATAGCCTTTCCCACATTTCCCTCAATGTGCATGGGGTCCAAGAGATGACGTATTTTTAGCTCACCCCAGTAAGGCAAGTTGTTGAATATACCCCACCTTGTCAATCCACTACCCTCAAACACCATAGAATCATTTAGGTCAATAACTCTATTGGCCACATCCCTCCAATATGCAAAAGTGGTAGCTTCTGGAATATCATGCTCATCACCATAAGGCATGTCAAAAGATGAAAATAAATGTGGGTCTGATCTCATATCATGTCCCAGTGGAAGAAACTTTGTATGGCCAAGGTAAACAATTTTGCGAAGATGGCTTGAGTATTTAGCCATGTCCTCGAAACTTGGGCCACATGTAGAGTAGGCCTTGTAGCCTTGAGTTTGCAGCCCACTTACAAAACCAAACCCTGATTGTAGAAGAACGGAATATTAAAACAACAAATAATCAAAAACAGAATAATAAAGAAATACATAGAGGCATGTGCATGATTTCTTACCAGGATAATCATGCATTGTCCACATGCAGATTGCCCTCAACTTGAATACACGTGGTATTCCTCCAGTGGTCTTCCTCCCATCATATGCCCATACTCCATCCCACAATGTTTTGAGTTCATCGACCACTAGTGCTAAATAGGTGTCTAGGTTTTTCACCTTACTTGGCCTTGGGATAATAAGAGAAAGTAGCAAAAATCTTTTTTTCATAGACAACCATGGAGGAAGGTTGTAATTCATGACAACAACTGGCCAAACAGAAGTAGGTCGTCCCTTTCCTCCAAGTGAATGGACTAACACCATTTGATGCTAACCCCAACCTCACATGCCTAGGGTCACGCTCAAACTCTGGCCATGTTGACTCCACATGCTTGTGAGCAGGAGAGTCAACCGGTAACCTCATAACACCAGGCTCTGATCGATGTTCCTTATGCCAAACCATTAACTTGGCCAAGTCTGTACATCGATACATGTGCAGCAAGTGAGGAATAATGGGAAAAACCACCTTACTGATTTCCTAGGCACCTTCTCTGTAAGCATCTGAAGATCATATCGAGCCTCTTCACATGTACTGCACTCCGTTAAATGGGCATTGTTCCCATGAAATAACATGCAGTCATTAACACATGCATGGACAATTTGATACTCCATGCCTATGGAGGATAAGATCTTTTTAGCCTCCTTCCAAGATCTTGGCAAAACATTTTCCTCAGGTAGCAAGAGGCTATGACAAAACTGGAAAATGTCTGACAACATAGTATTGCTTGCCTTGTGTTTTGCTTGGATGTTTAACAACCCCAGTATGGCTGCTAAACGACTTAACCTTGCACCTTGAAAAATAGGTGTTTGAGCATGTGCCTTCGCCTCTTGCCACTACTGTTGTGCCTGGGCAATATGTTGATGACGTGGATCATTTGCATTGGCTCCTTCATCATGTGGGTTGCCAGACATATCATCAACTATGTCAAGTCCAAACCAGTCAACCATGAAGTCATCCATTGCTTGTTCTTGGTTTGCAAACAGTGGTGCTTCCTGAACTGGTTGAGAGACACCTTCATCATGAGCAGACAAGTCATTTGATGAAAAATGAGTTGATGAAGAGTCTGATTTGTCTGGCATGCCCATTTCCCGATATGTTGCTCTCAACCTTCGTGGCAGCATGTCTTCAGAAGGTCGAATATTCTATGCAATACCAAATCCAGAAGATCTTAACTATATACCAAGCATAGTTGCATATTACATTATAAATAAAAAAATGCCAAAATGCATGTATATAGATATGGTATGTTATGTCTTAAACAAAGTACATAGTTCAGAAATGGTGGAATCCTAATTCCACTCATAGTGTGTAAACAACTCATCTCTTGATCTGATCGTCCTAGTGGCTAACACCAGGCAATGGTCTTCATGATAAGTCTCGCCATATGGTGCTGGAGGAGGTCCCTCAACAAAAACCCACTCACAATTAGCTCTACGCTTAGGTCGAGTCCCCACCGTATTGTTGATGAAACCAGCAATGTTTCCAGAACATATGGGGTCTCCATCTATCACCCTCACATCATTATGCCTCCTAGTGCTACTAGTAAAGGTGTCCATCTCAAGAGCAAAGGTTTTCCACTCAAGATGTTGTCTGAGGATCATGTTCCAATGTTTTCTTTTATAGATAGGCCCACCATAAGGGAACAAAGTAGGACCCTCTCTATGACAACTAGTTGAATCCTCTACAATGATGTCCTCACAAGCATATACTGCATAGCCATGCCTCTCTCCAAGTGTAGAGGTCTTAACAATCCATCGTCTACCCCAAACCACAACCTCCTCATCATAGGGCAAACTATCAAGCAACCCAAGAACTGCAGGGTTCCATGACTGGATAATATTGGCACATTTGCTAGTGAACTCACACATACCCCATCTGCTTTCAACAATAGTCCTAGCATGACCCTCACTTGGACGTTGTGCTTTGGATCGCTGTCTAACGGAGGGCAGACATGGCCTTGCCTCATGATGTGGATTACTGGCCTCATGAGAGGTACCAATCCCTACAACAAATGCATGCGAAAGTGCATTTCCTATGGCAGCTAAAACCTCTTGTGATAGAACATAGGGTGGTGGTGTCATATGGGAACCCTATTACATTCAAAAAATCACAACAAACCATGGAAGTGAAAATAGTTTCAAAGAGGATTTCATGAAAAATAACATGTATCAAAGAGGAAAAATGACAATGGTAAAATGACACTTACCACATGAGATGAAGAAGCTCCTGGGGTAAGACCACGATGACGCCCAAATCGCTGAATGTGTTGAGCACAAACATATGACTTTTGTGAAATCTGACCAACACACTTGGTGCATTGGCAAAGCTACCGAGGTGGACCATGAGGAGAATGAGACACCTCTGCTTGCATATGAGCTGATGTGCCTTCATTTGAGGAGGATGAGTCATTAGTGGAGACAACGAAGGAGGAAGACATATCATCTGTCACATTCATAAGGCACAAATGTAAGGCAAAGACCAGATTAGACTTTCAAAAATCATGTGATACAACAATATAAACCATTGATAACTCATAAATTGAGACTACCTAAACCAAAAAGAAATGCATACCTGCATCCAATGTGGGCTCAACAATGCCTATAGGACTGGTTGCCCGAAACCCTTTGGCATATGCACAACAGGAGCTCTCTGACCTAGAATTCTCGAGAAGAAACCTTAAACCCTAAAACTTTGCGAACCCCTTGCGAACCCCCTACCATTGCATCCGTTTTCGCATCTAGATCCGTTACTTAAACCAAAGCCCTAAAACCTTTAATTCCGCCGACGTTAGCAAAGCCCCCGACTTCGCAACCATCCAACGTTGCGATACGAATAGCATTGCATGACCGTTGCAAGCAATACCGTATCGCAGGTTGCGATGCGAGTTACATCGCAAGCCCTGAATTTCCGAAAGTCCTTAAGCTGGAACGGAATAAGGTGTCTGCCCAAGCTTTCTGGGGGTTTAGACTAGAGTACCACGGCGAGTGAATTTGAACTCATTCTTGGCATTGCTCGAGAATTATAGAAGGAAAGCTTGGGCAGACAGGAGGGGGCGGATTACAATGGCTGGGACTGGTGGAGGGGGGGGGTTCTGGGTCTAGAGGAGGTGACAACAGTGAGGAAAGGTTGAGGAAGATGGTTGCTGATCACTTGAGAGCTTCAGAGTTGTTTGCAATCGATACTAGGACACCTGAAGGGCTGCCATCCTTGACAGCCATCTTAGGTCAAGCATTGCAAGCAGGGCTGACTGCTGGGGAAGCACAAAGAGAGGAGGAGGCAAGGAAGGCTGCAGAAGCCAAGGCAGCAAAGAAGATGAGAGAGCAACAACAGGAGCTCTCTCACCTAGAACGTTCGAGAAGAAAAGGAGGAAGGATGAGAGGGATGCCATCAGAAAGGAGAAGCTCGATCTGAAGAAGGAGGAGGAGAGGAAGAAGCTCCCTCTGATAACATTGGCAGAGGAGGGAATTCCAACCGAGCTGGCATCATTGGGGCCAAGAGCACCATTAGGCACATTGTCTCCACCAACTTTGCACGAGGAATTGAGTGGGGCACTCTCTCAAAGGCAAAGTAGAGGAGAGTGATAAATCAGGTCAAGGGAACATTTCGAAATGGAGGAGAGCTTGATTCACAGTTGATTGCAGACAAGATCTCCAATTCAATGTCTCAAGCAAGATACCATGACAGGATGAAGATTCGTGCTCACCTGAGAGACCTGAATGTGTACAGGAACTTGGAGAGGCCGCTTCAGTTCTCAGAAGACATCTGGAATGCCTTCTACTAGTTTGAGGTGCAGCTGAAAGCAACAAGGCAGCTGAAGGAGATCATAGAGCAGCTAGCCAAGGCCAAGAAGGCACGAGAGTCTGGGAGGTCGAACCGTGACCTGAAGGCACTGGAACTGAAGCTTGTTGAATGCCAATCAGTGGTGGACGAGGTCGGTGATCCACCATTGAAGTTCCTCAAGGCAGCAGAGCGAGTGAAACTAGTTCCACCCACCACCCACAGGCTAGGGCAAGGTGGCATTCCCGGCCTCAAAGTAGCATTTGTAAGTACACTCCCTACCCTCCATTTTTTTCTACAAAGATTCGTTTCTGTCGAGTCACATAGGACTGTTTAGGATACCTTTTGCGATGCGAATTGCATCGCAAAGATGTGTCAAATGGTGTTTAGTTCGCAAAGGTACGATGTTATTTGTTTCGCAAATTGCTTCGCAAAATACAGTATGCGAAAGTCTGCGCTTCGCAAAATAGTTCGTAGACTTGAACAAATCGCAAACTGCTTCACAAGTTAAAATATGCGAAGTTCTATGCTTTGCAAATATGCATTTTTTTTGACCTGTTGTTTTATGGGGATAGTACAAGAGGTACAAGAGGAAAATCACAGCTGCAGAAATGACAATGGGCCAGGAGCATGGCAAGGAACATCTTTTTGAACATGTTGATGCACTATTGGTGAGTGGGTTTGGTTGGGATTGAATTTCTGTTTGTGTTGAGATTGTTTTCATTTGAATCAAGATTTTCATTGTTGACTAAGCTTTGCATGTTGAAATGCAGGCATCTGAGGGTGAGAGTGAGAGCTCTCAGGGCAGCAGTGATGAGGAGGAGAGAGGCGTTAGCACTCCTCCCCCCAGTGTAGCTACCACTAGCAGTGGACCTAGTTCATTTGCTAGTCGAAATGTAGGTTCTGCAGGGGGCGTGGGTAGGGAGGAGGACGAGGACGAGGACAAGGGACAAGGGGACGATGAAGAGAGGGAGGAGGATGAGCAACCTCCCCCTCCACCAGAGAACACTAGGAAGAAAGATTCAAGGAAGAAATCCAAGAGGGGAAGGAGGTCTAGATAGACAGCTAGTGTGTTAGATACCCGAGACTTGCAAACCCTTTTACATTGTAACTTTTGAAATTTTGATATATATATATATATATATATATATATATATATATATATATATATATATATATATATATATTTTTTTTTTTCCGGCCCAAAGTGACTCCAAATGAATATAAACCCTGTGTACAAAATAAGAATATAGTGCCATGCTCTTGCGATACACAATCAATCTCAAAACTATTTGCGAGTCATATTTCTTCGCAACACTGCAAAAGCCAAAAGACCAAATATACCATCTCACAGACATCGTTAAACTCTGACGGTTAAAATCATTCCAGAACAGGTTTGCGAAATCCTACGTTTCGCAAACGTTTAGCGACATTTTGCGAATCGCAAACTCTTTGCGTTAGATATTATATCGAAAACTAATAGAGTTTTGAGTCAATTCGCTAAGTTGTAGCGTTGATGAGTTTGTTTCAAAAAGTTTCCGATGTTAGTTTTATCGCAAATGCGTAGCGACATCCTAAACATCGCAAAACGTTTGCGTTAGACATTATATCGAAAACCGATAGATTTTTTAGTCAACTCGCTAAGTCGTTGCGATGTTGGGTTTGTTGCAAATAATTCTCGATGTATTGTGAATCACAAATCATGTATAGAAGACATTATAATCGGAAATGTTTTGTGATTGTTTCAGTTTCGAGAGTTGCGAAGAGCTTGCGATTGTACGGGTGCAAAGGTGAGGGTTTCGCAAAGGCTTAAGAGTTTGCCAGGAATTGTTGTTCGGAACTGCGGGTTTTCGAAAACTGTTTTCTTTGTTGTTTGCGATGATATTTGGATCGCAATATGCCCCTTTTTTGTTGTAGTGCCTTCTTGTCGATACAGTACTTGATTAAATCGGTTAGATCCACATGAATCGGTAGGGACGGAACATCAGGGAACATTCTGGAAAATCGATGAACGACCAATTTCTGCTTCGAACTGTATCCCCAGATACAGTATGTAGCTCAGTTGCCAAGCGAATACAAAGACTTGTAGATCGACTTTGTTACACTGCTTGTGCATAAAAGCAGGGCAGGACCCGTTTTTTTTCTTCACCAGCAACCAACAATGGTGAAGTCCCCCAAACCAGCCCGTAGCCATCTGACAGAGTCCCTGCGCATTGCCCTCTATCGATATAAGAGGGACAACCCAGCCCTCAATCAGAGGGCCCTGGTGAAGTGGTTGGAGGAGATTCACCAGGTGACGGTGATGCAGGCAACAATCAACAACACTCTGTAACGTTTTCATTTCATGTGTGAAGTACACAATTATAAGTTGATTATAAAATTTCATATAAAATTCATAAGTACATTTAATTAATAAGTAAAGGTAGCATATACATTATACCACATATGACCAAAAAAAGTAGCACATTTCGTTGACAATGCCATATAAGTTAGCAAAAATAGCATGCTTTATTCATAATAGTCATATATGGTGATAGATCACCATCTCTATCATATTTTGGTGATTGAATTTAGTCATGATATTCGCACTATGATTTTGATGTATCTTCCATGGTCCAGATGTCACCCATAATGTTTATTTTGATTCAAACAAAGCTTGAACTTAATCAAATTGAACATTGCTCTTTTTTTAGTTAAAATAAATTAAAATAGTCATGTTATTCAACTAGCAAAAATTCTAAAATCACCTTAATCACAATCTTGTAGCAAAAAAACCATGCTTTTGTTATGGTGATTAGAGGAAAAAATATCTTGCTTTGTTCCATCATATTCACCAAAACAATGTGATCTTTGTTTTGTGCTTTCAAACCAACTCTAAATTGTTTTGCAATTTCTTCTATTAGCAAGTTCATGGTTTGAATATTGTCCACCTTGGTCTTTGGCGTCTTGAAACCAATAATTCAAAAGCTTCCATATCTTGGCCTTTCACAAAAATAAAGGTCGATCATCTTTCCAAATCACTTTCACTTTGGTGTTTCATTATCACACCTTTGTCATTTGTAAATATAACCAAGGCCCCTTACAATCCCATTCCCACCACCTTGCTCATACATTGTGCATCAAAAAGAGAAACTCAATAGAATCCCTTTCAACATCTGGCCTTCCACCTACACATATCAATGTGTATTTCAAAAACTTCTAACGAAGTATGGAGGTTTGGAAAAGTTGCTAAAATGATATGACTTTGAGGCTTAAA
This sequence comes from Sphagnum contortum, assembly GCA_963920785.1. NCBI lineage: Eukaryota > Viridiplantae > Streptophyta > Sphagnopsida > Sphagnales > Sphagnaceae > Sphagnum > Sphagnum contortum. The sequence goes on along the minus strand of OY987286.1, from coordinate 16,868,101 downwards.
TTTGAATCCTTTGGCATAGTAACATTTACAACTTGTGCCTCTTCCAAAAAAGTATCACAACCTTATCAACATTGTCAACAATATGTTTAATAGAATGTTGTAGGTGATCCATCTCCTTGTCCTTAAATTATGTTTCTCACCCACCATGATGTACACAAATTATTAGCTACAAATTTCAATAAATAAAAAAATACAAATAAATCTCATTTTTTCTATTCAAATATAGGACATATTCACAAAATGCTGAAAAATAAACTTTATTAAATGTTTGAATAGACTTGACAACTAGTGCAAAAAAACACACATATGTGAAATTGATCAAATGAATGTATAATGATTTTGATATATTTTTCATCATGTAACAAAATGGAAATAATTGTTTAACAAAATGTAGAACAAAAATGAGGTCATGAATTTTCAACACATTTCCTCATGTTGAAGCATTTGCAATTTCCATGTTTCCCAATGTTTGTTTTGAATGATCCATATATGTTGCTTCACTTAATATGAGTGAAAATTTTTGACCATGTGTATGTACCTATACGAGACTTATAGTGCACAAGGATTTGATAGGTTAGTGAATATGATTTTCAAATTAATGTTATGAAGTTTTAAATAGTTGTGATAAACACGTTTGAAATAATATGAAATCGAATGCATTCCTACATGAATCTTTGGGGTTGTAAGAACATAAATAATGTAACCAAACTTGGGTCTTTCTTGGAACTAGTTTTACATACGTCATTACAATCCACAACTAATGTGAACAAATGTGAACAAATTAGCACAATCTTTAAATGAAACCATTTTATAACATATTAAAACATGGGCTAACTCACCAATTACTCCTTGCATTAGACATTATTAAAAATGTTACACATCATATCCTCAATGCAACTTGAACCACAATGCTTGCCAATACAATATCCAACCAAGTATCTAATTATTTGACTAGAATACAAATTAATTACAAAGACATTTCAAGTTTAGTCAATAAGCCAAGGCATCTTTGACCACTATAGTGGGATATAACTAAGAAGATGCAAAATCCATCATCACACTACTTCTAATATCCAAATAAATAAATTATGCCCATAAAAAAGAAATGATATACAAATCACATTTGTCATGAAATTACTATTTTGCCACTATGGAAGGAATTGCATCTTAAGGTGGTTGTTCTCGGGGTGTTTTGAGATTTCTTTTTTAAAAGAAAAAAAAAATAATCAAGTAAGGAGTTGCACCTTCCAAAAGTGGCATAGATTATTTGAAAGGGCATTTTCATTGATGAGTGTATCACCAAGTTCAAGAGGAAAGGTTGGTGATGAACTAATTTGAAATGTGACTTGATCTCAAATCCTCAAAGGTCCTTAATATGTTGAACTTACAAAGTACTCACATCATATCATAATCAAGTAATTGAAGTTAAGGTAAAAAATATGAACTTGTACATGTGACTTCTCATTGTTCACAACACACTTTAATCTCATTTGAATCCAAAGGAGCTTCAAAGTACTCAAATAAGTCCAATAATGATTGTGTGTATTTCAAAGGAATTGCGACACCTTTAGATGTTAAGTTGTGTAATATGCTTTGGAGGCCTTTGAAAATTTTCCATAACCAACCTTCATTATCCACAAATGTTTCTTGGAACCCTAAATAAAGTTTCATTGTGGGCTTTAAGTTGATAGAATATGTTCTTAAGTATGGAACTACACCATAAAACATTATGCCACATACATTGATTGAGTCTTTTGCATGCTTGTCCATCTTTATTTTGATAAGACATTTTGCAAAGCAACTATCCAAGCGGGAAAGAAATGTGAGACATAATCACCATAATGCATGGTTATTATCCTCAACCCACTTGGACTTGTTAAATTGTGTATTAACAAAAGGAATATTTCTATACCATGTGAGCATTAGAGTATTCTTTCACATCATATCTTTCATAAGCAAAGGCCTTGGAAAATTGGAGGTTTTAAAACCCAAGAGTTTGGATTAACTGATTGTTTTCACCCCCACCCCCCATTTTCTACCATAAGGTGTGGATTTTATTGGGTTTGAGCTAACAAATTGGGTTCACTCCTTTTTTGGAACGTCTAGCTAGATCTTCTATACTAGTCCAATCAATTTGCAACCATATACATTGCATTTGCACAAGCACCGCAAGGGTATACTTACCTATCAATGGCAACATGACCCAATTGTAGAATTACTACTTCTTTGTAGTTGTAGTAAGGAAACTTGATTGACTACCCATGTAAGGAAATTGAATTTTGAAGATTTGTGCACTGTTACTAAGGTCTTTCAATAGCCATTATTTGGGACAACAAACCTTTTGATGCCCTTTCTACACCCATGTTTCCCAAGGCATATGGTACAGTGATGCAATACTTCTATCTGTAAGGTCACTGAAGAACACATGTTTGTGACACTCTTGTCACCTTCTAGTGGCCATAGATTTTTTATATGAAAATATCTAAATGAAAACACAAACCTTTGCCAAATCAGGTCATGAACTCAATTCATCTTCCCAAGGATCCGTTATTATACCTTCAGAAAGGCCAAAATTCACAAAGGCCAAAAATCCCAAATGGTAGAAAACAACAAGAGCTAATCTTGGCCATGTAGGAGTAGGGTCACATATTGAGCACTGGTGGATGCTCTAAACCGGCAAGAAAGCAGTCTGGAAGAAGGCTTGTTGAGAGAGCAAACCCTTAATAGATAATAATCTAGTCTCGATCTCTCTCTCACATCTGCGCTCGTGTGACGACATTAAATCAGGTGAAACCAATTAAAGCTTGTTTTAGCTCTACTACTTTAGAATTGGTCAATGCAACAAATTTGGCCAAAAAAGCCCTTTATTTCAAAATATCCGGCCTCTAATGCTAAAGAGCAGGCCCGCTAATGCCCATTCCAACTTCTAGCATGCCCATAGGCTCGCCCTAACAAGCTTGACTGTGGACTTGCTCAGAGCTGTAAATGGCCCTAGCCAGCCAGCTCTCTATTACAAAAAGTGTTGGAGGAACAATATAGTCCTATGAGCTGGTCTGGAGGTGCCTGCCAGTTACTGGTTACAGTTGTGGTTAGGTTGTGAGCATTTGTGACCTGTTTCTAACTGTAAGATCCATAGGTTCTTTTGTGCCTTATTTTGCTTTGAATCTCAAGCAGTGTGTTGCAGCAGCATGGGTCATCAAGCTGGACTGCAGAATTGATACCAAGAGAAATTTGTCACAGAACATATTGTCTGTGCACTTTTAGCTTACACATGCCTTTTCCATGCCACAAGAGTTTTGTGCTTCCTGAAACTTTTGTCAATTCTGCTTCATGATTTGGGGCTAACAGGCACACCTCATGATTTTCTGGGGTAGTAATGCCTTGACTGGCAAGGTTTCATTGATTGCCAGAACATCTTGTGCTTAGAGAGTATGCATTCTATCAATTCAAGTCAGACTAACCTGTGGTAACGAATGCTGCAGAATGTAGACCCAGCTGAGACCTCATTTGGAATGGCAGTTGTTTTTCAAGAGACTTTTGTAGGGGCCATAAGTTCAATTACTATGCTGGCCCCAGAACCCTATTTAACTTCACTGCTAGGATTGGATTTGTGGTTGAATATTTCCCAGGTTATGAGTCGACGGCAATCAAACCTCAACACTCTCGCCAATCAAACAGCCTTTGAGGAGTGACTCTTTAGGGGAGTCTGTTTGGTGAAATTACAGGTCAATGATTCCGGAATTCAGAAAAGGACAGTACTTATGACAGTTCCACTGCAATTTCCATCATATGATTGTATGCAGACAACCATCCTGTACACAAACAGTCTTCCTGATGGAGCTTTCATAACTACCTGTTCATTTCAAAATTGGAAACTGTGGAAGGTCATTTAAACTGCAGTTCCCTGTTATCATCAGCCAACTATGTACCTGCTATATCCACTCACATCAATATTCACTCTTTTGCCCACTCTTTCTGGGCAATCCAATTATATAATCTCCAAGTCAGGTGTCACACCAGATAACAATGAGCAGGGCACAGTTAGCCAAGATTTCCACCATAATTTCCCATAATTTCCCTCAATGGCAGGCAAAGTAGTTCAGGTTTTCACATAGTTTGGCACTACAATCAACCATTGATGGACATTTGACCAACTGTACATAAACATTGTCACACATCAACAAAGAAGCTATTGAAGCAAACAGTAGATCATGCATCAACCCATCGCATATACAATACAAGAGATGGCAAGGATGCTCATCACACCCCACCCTAAAATCCTTTTGTCCAGATCACTTCATCCCTGTTGCACAAATTACCAGTAACTCATATCAGTACAATCTGCATTCCATGAACCATTGAATATTATCACCTTGTGCTCATAGCTCCCCCCTTGACACCTTCATTTCTATTCCAAGGGGCAAACTACCCAAATTCCTGCCTTGCCAGAATACAGCACCTGAATAATATACTGCTTGGGCAAGAGGCCCGGTAGACTTCAATGGGCTCTCTGAACACCATTGCCCGTGAAGTCCGGGATATGTATTTCATGGTGGCTTCATGAATAGTCTTAACACTTTGCACACTTAGGTGGCCTGACATCCACATTTGATTAGTGGCTAATCTACAGGTGGAATTTACTCTACCGTGTGCAGCAGTTGGATACTATTAAACACAGGATTACAAGCTATAGGAGCCCCCATCTTCACTCCAACAGCTGCTACTGTACACAACATCACAAAATACTGGACAGCACATCATGCTGAAGTATCTCAGCTGAAGTTCCCAACTGAAAATCACTTTGGCGTTTCAGATAGATGGACAGTCAAAATTCAATAAAAGAAATTTCTTGAATGTTGTATTTGTTTGTACTCATCATTGCTGGCATCTGCAGAAAATTATACAATTTTCTGTAATTTGCCTGATTTATGCATGGTCCTTTCCACTACTGGACCCTATCAGTAACCAACAGTGTATGTACAGCAAGAAAGAAACATTCCAAAAATGTGCATATGGACAGAATCAATGGTCTCTGTAAATGATTCTGAGCTCATTAAGACACATGCACATCTAACATAAATGAAAGTAAATTTTTCACTGCACACCTTAAATGCAAGACCAAAGATGACCATCTGGGCACAGAATCTCCACCTTCACATTTCTGAGAATTTTGTCTCAACTAGCCTCATCCATCCAGGGTCATGTTGCACTGCATTTCTGCTTCCAGTAAGAACACCCATCAGCCTTACAAAACTTCCAGCATATTTCTAATACAAAGTCAAGCAGGGCGGGCTTCATAACTTATCCCTAGTTTGGATTCAACATGGAGAAGTGTTTCAAGATTCATAGCATAAGCATCCAGACAACTTTTGCTTTATTTCCTAGAAAGCAGAAAACAACTATAAATCCCAGCACACCCAATACTACATGAATAAAGCTCTGATTTGACATGAAGATTTGCAAATGAGGACAGGAGAATACCTGTCATAGATGCAACGTCAGGCATGTCTGGTAATGTGGCTCAAGGGAACCATAATACAGTACGTTTACAAGTCACCCTGCACCTAACAAGGGTCCCTCAACTTGGGCTATGACAACAGAGGCAATGGTCCGTATGCCAATTTTGGTAACTTTTCAACCCTGCATGAACAGAAGCAGATAAGTCCCAGAGTCAGGAGTCAGAAACTGAAGTCCTCATTTCCACATCAGGCTGGACAAGATCTCTTACTGAAATGTGGAAAAATCAGTTTTCTTGGACGAACTTACTGCTGACAAATTTTGAAAAGCCCAGTGCCTATGGGCATGGGAATCCCCATGATGATGCATTCACTGACACCCTCAATCTCATCAACACGCCCATGGACAGCTGCATCAAACAAATGATCTGTGGTTTTTTCAACGATGCCAGCATGAGCACACTGTCCTTCATCTTAGCTATGCCAAACCTTGTAATTCCAAGTACTTCACCCTGCAAACCAAGATCCCAGAACAAAGAAAATAACCATCATTCTCTTCATCCTGAGCACAACAACATTTCCCAGACCTCATGGCTGCCAAAACCTCAAAGCCTGCCTCTCACTGCCATTTCTCTTCCTTGGAAATTTGGAACTACTTCAATGTAAAAAGTTGAATATTTAGCCAATAGACCAGCATTAGACACACACCTTATAGGTCATCACATCTGCAAGCAACATCGTGTGACGAAGGTCAATACTCATTCCATGGCTGGCCATTGTGCACTGGATTTCATCAATGATGCACTTCCTTGCAGCTTCTATCCCTAGAGTCTGTTTCGCTTCAATCACATGATTGCTCGTTGTGTGTCTTCCATCCACTCCTGGTGTGCCCATGACAGTCCTAAGATTTGTGCTGTGATTATGCAAACAAGCATACACATTCCCATGAACAAAAGTTTGTTTTCTAAAAGCCTAATGCCTAGCCCTACAAATCCTCATTTCAACACTGTGAACATGAATGTAGACTACCCAAAGCTCAAAGTAGCTCAGAACTAGCTAGTTCCAGGCTCTAAGAAAAACACAACTGCTAAAATTTTTAAAAACAGCTCACAAACTGCTAAATGCATCTTGAGGCTACAAGTCACCAAAAGAAATTCTCTTCATATCTTATCACTATTATCTGGTGGGATTGAAGGTAAGTTACCCTTCTAGAAATAGGTTGTATTTGCCCTTTTCCTGATTGATCACTGCCCTCTCGACTGTCGGTATGCTGCAGTAGTCCCAAACACATCACTAAGCACTTACTAGATGCAATCTCAAACATGACTTTATAAAGTCAACCAACCTGAGACGGTTCACATACTAAATCCTTTGACTCCAACCAGCAAATAAAACCCAAGAACACATATGTACCTTCACAACAACTTTGGGGAGCATATTCCACAGCAAATGTAGATAGAAATAAAGTTTGCCACAATCCACATCCAGAGGTATGATTATAAGATTATCATTGTCCACAATCCTTACATTCTGAAGCCCACCCAAAGAGATCAGCAACTTCCTTTTTGACGTGCCACAAGTTGGCCAGGGTGAACCAGCACCCATGTTGGTACCTTGACCTTTTTTAGTAAGGCCTCTTAGTGGCCACATTAAGCCCAAAAAATGTTAAATCTGAACTCAAACACCCTGATTTAGTCTAAGCATGGGATATTTGTAATGTTTAGAAATAATTTAAATGGACTAGCTTGGGTTCACCCAAAGGCTCTCAAGTCACTGTGCCCTTGTTGGCTGATTGAATATCACTGAAACTACGTAATTGCTAGATGGGAATTTGAAAAAGTTTCTCAGAGTCCACAATTTTTTTATAAAAATAATCAAGGCATTGAGGCTAGTGTTGCCCTGTTATTGGGGAATTGTTTTTTAATAAATATGCTGTGCACATATGAAGGGCACAATGACAGGCTATTGCAACCTACATGCCGGTTCTCACTAGCAGCAATATTTATTTTGGGGAAAAAAAAAAGGTGAGCTAGAGTTGCACAAGACGTCCAAGCTTGATGGACCATATAACTCATAGGGCTCTTGTCAAAAACCCCCTCCGATCTCATTTGTATCATTGAATCCATCAGAGACATGTCTGTGCACATCAGTTGCAGAAAGCGTCCAGGTGCTGAAGAAGACTTATGTATGCCAGTGATTTTGCAGCTGCTGCTGGCTTGTTTATCCCCACCCATGTAGTAGGCTAAGTAGTATTCAGTTTTCTGGGCAGTTTGGTCTACAACGTTAGAGAACAACAGTCTTTAGAGAACAACAGTCTGTTAAGATCCTGTAAATAGTCCAACTGTTCCAAATTAGTACTGTTCTTTTTTCTAAGTCTCATACTGTGACTAGCAATCATTCCGTGTGTTTGTAGTTGCTGGAAACAACAGGCTATGTGAAATTTTCGAAATCCTCGCCTCTTCTTTATAGGTAATGAACTAGGTAATATTGTAGAGGAAGAGTGTAATATCATCATCCGCTCTGCCTGTGTCCACTCTCTCTACTGACCCAAGCTGACAACGTTTAGGTTAGTGCTGCAGGAGCAGTACTACTCTACTTGAGAGAGAGTATGAGAAAGAGACGGACTTAGTCAATAAAAGATGGCGTTAGGCCTACCTCCACTCCAGGTCCCAGAAGGGACCAACTAGTTTATACTTCCATTTTCAAATATTCAAAGACCTCAGTATAAGTGCCAAAGGTGAGGATCTCTCCCTCCCAAATAGAGTTTCTACTTGAGTTGGTATGTCCATGTAACAATTTTTCCATGCATTTTTATTATTAGTTCATGTGTTTTTCCTCTTGTTATCTTACCAATTGATGATGACCCACTCAACATATATTGATATGCATTGTAAATTTGTCCATTTTGCATAGAACATGACTTGTGTCAAGCTTGCTTCTAAGAAAATAGATGTGTTACGATCAAATTGACCAACCATTGTTTCACCTTCAACACGCTCACCTACCCATGTGTGGTGGTCAAATGGTACAATTACTTCACTGTTGTTATGTTGGCCACCTAAATGTGGCTAGATGTTCAAGTCCACCTTAGGTCATTGAAGTTGTATGCAAAAAAACACAGTTAAGTTTTTCTTGCTACTGATTTATTTTTGTTGATTCTACTACAAATGGAATGCCCAACTAACCCAATGTACTATGGGGGAAGCCTATTAGCCTTTTCCATGTGGAGTCTTCACCATAGGGGGCCTATGGTCCTTATCATGGTGGAAAACCAGAAGCTCACTTTGGAAGGAACATGCTTGGGTTGGGTGGGAAGTTGGATGCTTAATTTGTGTAGGGTGTGACAATTTTTTATGGAACTGAAATTACACCTGACATTCAACTCACCAAGATATGGCGTTTACGAAATTGTGCTTCAAGTGCATGGACACCACAAACTCAACTTGTACATGTTGGTGGGGATGAATTGGGGTCTATAAATGTAGCAAGACTAAAGCTGAAAGAAAGTTGGATCAGATGTGCATTTTTGTATAGTTGCAGTTGCCACTAAAGGGATTGGCTCCAAATGGTGAAGTAGAAGCATTAGTGGATCTTGTGGCCCCTAAAAGACCAGGTCACTATGGATAGTGTGGAGGAGGTAATACTTTTGGTTTTTGATAAACCTATTGAATCTAAAGCTATGGTAGACCTATGAGTAGAAATTCAAAGCTTTAGATTCAATAGGTTTATCACTAAAAGAGTCAATTGGAGCTTATATTACCTTTGTTGTTCAAACTAAATCTCATGTCATGGAGATGTGCACATAGTACTTCATTCCAATGGACTCCTTCCCAAGTGGTATTGCACTTTCATAATGCTAGAACTACATGTAATTACTTGTAGTTGAGCAGCCTTGGTGGCTTAACTAAGATGAATTCACAGCTTATTGATGTAAATGGTAGTTTTTCATAGACAAGCAAAACCATTAAGAAGATGAGATGTTGATGTAGTGTGGGTCGTTATGTTTAGGCAACAAGAAGGATGAATGTGGGTGCTTGCTTTTCAAGGTGTGTATAGTATGCACCTATATGGTAGGGTATCAGTTTTTGCACATTATCACAAGCTATAACATCTTGTGTGAAATAATTAAAGGTTTTTCCTATGTTCTCCTTTTCCTCAAGCCATACTCATGTAGAAGGATACAACTAATAACGTTGTTCTTCCTACATTTTGCTAGTGATGGATATCTGTTGATAGGAGAGACATGAGGTCATGAGGTTAATGGATAGTCATAGATACCTGAAACTACTAAGCATCAGAATGTTGAAATTTTCAATTTCTAGAGGGTAGTGAAGAATCTGATACCCTCAAAATATGTATACATCTCAATGCTTTAAATGTTGCAATAAGGTGAAAACAATTTAGCAGAACACAATAATCTTAAGAGATGTGTGGCTTTCACTATGTTCAACCTATACTAGGTTAATAGTCATTATCTGGTGGGCATGAACACATGTATTTCACTAAGGATTTAAACTTCGATGGGGTGTGTGAATGGTCGAATCCACAGATATTTGGTTAATTGATGCCTGATTTACATCATTGCATAATTTGGTACATATTTATTTTCAAAGGACTAGGTCCCTAACATTAAATCAGTTGTTGCCTTGGTGAGTATTTACCTGAAGAGTACGGGTCGGAATCTGGTCACGACTGCAGCGGTGGTCTGTGTAAAGAGAAAGTAAGTGCTCTGATGAGTTATGAAAAAGACAACTCTTACGTTGCACCTCAAGAGCCTGTTCCACCAAATGTTCAAGCCTATTTTCTGGAATCATAAGTGCAGGTGGAAGTAAGTTCTGCAACTGCTCAAGCAGACAGACGCGAGAATCTGGATTGCCCCCCCTTCAATCAGCTCTCTCTGATAAAGCCTCCCGGGAAGGGCACATGACAAAGCTAGCCAATTCATGTACCCGATGTGTGTTTATCCCCAACAGTGAGATCTCTGAACGCAGTGTTTTAAGTGCACTGCTAGTATCTCCGGAATCTAAAAACTCCAGGAACTTTTGCTGAAGTATAAGAAATGAGGCCAGCTTTACAGTTTCATCATCTAACCAAGTGATTTTGTGCAAGGTGGTACTGCTTTCATCCCAAAGTCCAGCCAGAATCTCACGCCGGAAATCAGACACCACGTACAGGCAACTGTAAAGGAACTCCTGATTCTTCTTCTAGTGCTGTTGCTGCATGTTTGTAGAAGACACTTCTGCTTCTACAAAGTGTAAGTGCAGGGTTGCATCATCAAGTGCACCATCCCACCACACTTCTACACACTGCTGCTAGCCCTATCAGACGTGTGCCACAGATGCAGCAGACGACAACCCTTGCTATATTTAGCGACGGACATCATCACTGCAGCAGCAGGAAAGAAGACACTTCTGCTTCTACAAAGTGTAAGTGCAGGGTTGCATCATCAAGTGCACCATCCCACCACACTTGTACACACTGCTGCTAGCCCTATCAGACGTGTGCCACAGATGCAACAGACGGTTGTGTGCCACAGATGCAGCAGACGACAACCGTAGCCACTGTCCGTCCGGCTTCAGGGGAAGCTTCATTGTTCCTTTACTATATGTAATTTGAAACTCCGGAAGGTCGACTTCTGGCTTCACCTGCTGTTTGTTGATGCAAAGATCGAGCTCTCAGATTTGTACACAAGGAGTTTGTTGAGCTACGACCGATCGAGATCGCAGCTTTGTAGACAAGGAGTTTGTTGAGCAAATCGGATCGATCGAGATCGCAGTTTTGTAGACAAAGAGTTTGTTGAGCAAATTAGATCGATCGAGCTCGCAGCTTTGTATACGAGGAGAAAGAGAGAGAGGCGACTGCATCACAGGTTCACACCAAAGTTTGAAGCTTTGACAAGCGAAAGGCGTAAGCTATTTTACCGGTTCCAAGTGCAGTAACAGATATGGAGGATCTGTTCACGATGTTTACGAAGTTTTTGGTCGTTCCGTCGCTCAGAGGGGAGTATGCGAAGTTGACGCTGCTCTACAAGATTCTGTTCCTGGTAAGTATCATGCACAGCGAGTTGCGCCGATTTCTTTTGTTCCCTTCAGATCGCGTTGAGGCATGGCTTTCGAAGTCAGTTGCTTACAGCTGTGACCAGTTACCATTTTCTAGAATTGACGTTGCATATTGGTCTTTGAGAATATAAGTCGTACGTTTCGAGCGGCTTGCAAGTATTATATTGCAGCGAAAGTTTTGCTAGTGTCGTGAAGGTCGAGTATGCCACCATTTCTGAGCACATTTGCTTGAGTGGGATTTTGATGTCCAGATAATGCATCTGTTCGATAAGTACTTGCCGTGGTACAAGATGCCAGTCGTCATCGGCTTGTTCTACCTGGAGATTCGCCGAACCGTTCTTTACAAACACAACCTTATACCGGTTGGTCCGACGAAATCAAAACTTACCTTCAACCCAAAGGAGTACCCATTCCGCACTGCAAATGGGATGTTCAACGATCCCAAAAACGCGGAGACAGGGTCCGAGGATTCGTTCTTCGGACGAAACAACGAGCCTCGACCACAGCGTGAGAAGGTCAGCCAAGTTAATTAATCTTGTATTTAGAAGACTAAACGTACAGGTCATGGAGACTAACTTAAACCGTTAATCCTGGAATGCAGATCATTTGCCCGCGGGAGTCGCCGAAAACAAAATCGCCAGGCCTACATATATATTAAGTCTGATCTAATTAAGTTGCATATATGAACTTATATTCTTGTGTATCTATGTATTTGCAGATCATGGATCCGCACCCGACAGTAGTTGCCACCAAGCTATTAGCACGACGAGAATTCATCGGGACTGCCAAGCAGTTCAATTTGTTGGCAACTGCGTGGATTAATTTCATGATTCATGATTGGGTCGATCACACGGAAGACACCAAACAGGTCTGCATAGAAGAGCATGCCCGGTGGTTCCCCCTATTTGAGCCTTTATTAATATTATCACGTACAGCCGATAGGGTTGAGCTGTTCCCCCTTCACACCCATACACATAAAAACTGAGACAGTAGAGTTATCCGGACAGTCATGCCCTGTTGGGCCTGAGTTGCACCCCTCATTTGATGATGCTTCATCCTCTCCTGCTTGTTGTCTGCAAAATCATGAAATTTTATTAAATAAGGGTATGAAATTTTCAGACTCAGGATTAAACGCACGAGGCTCGAGAATATTTATAGGTACAGTACATATAGAAACAGCAGTGATTGGTTGAAGGCGTTCAGGAAAAGAAAGGACAGGGCGAACTCAGTTTAGCATCAAATTTGGGGCTAAACTCAGTTTCATACCCTACTATTTAGGAATAAGAGGTCCCTTACAACTTTGTTAGGTGTAATGTGCCTCATCTTTTGAGGAGGCATTAAATTCATTCGCATGTAGGTGCCCTCCAAGTAGGATAGGAGTTTTTTGGGAGTGCTTTACAGTTTCTGCACATGTCCAGGAGTATCTTGCTGATGGCCCCATGGCTAGAACTTGTGGTCTCCATCTTGCAAGCAGTTTCTGAGTTCAAATCAGCTCATCATGCTAGCTGCTGGTTTATGGTAATGTAAAGTATTATAGCTATAAATTCTGCAAATATTCGAAAAGATACTGCTGACTCTGTGGTTTGCTGCTGGCAGAGTTGCCAGCAACAACCAATTCTGCCATCTTACTAAATCCTTTCCTCCAAATAGTCAGTTGTTGTGAAATGTTTGTTGTTGTTGTAGCCAGTGTTTTCACAAACCTGAAAGAAAGAATAACCTTGCAACCTCTTTTATGCTTAGTTTCTGATGTTCATCTACTATTTCCTCAATTGCCAGGTTGAAATCACTGCTCCAGAATCTGTTGCCTCCAAATGTCCACTGAAGAGCTTCAGATTTTTTGCTTCAAAGGAATTTCCAGTCGGTAGAGGTCAGATAGGCTACAAAAACCTACGAACGCCATGGTGGTATGTTTTATGTCCTCAATTATAAACCTCATCACACTTCTTTTTCTTGAGGAAAAATAGAAACAGTAGACTTAACCACCTACCAAGGATGTTTCTAGAAGTTAAGGTAGTATATGTGTTTAAGCTGAAAGCCAAAATTAATTCTAGATTATGCAAAATCAGTCATGTTAATTGAAAGTTGACATACTAGGGAATGGGTCAGATAGGAATGCAGCAAGCCTGTTAGAGCAAGTAATCTTCGTACTTCAATTTTTTTTATGCTTTTGAAGTAGATCCACAAGTGGAACCATGATCCTTCTTTCCACTTATATTATCTCATAATGTGATTTGTACAGGGATGCAAGTAACATATATGGCAACAATGCAGCAGAACTGAAGTGGGTAAGAACAATAAAGGATGGGAAACTATTCATTGCACATGATGGATGGCTTTATCACAATGCTGAAGGAATTAATGTGAGTGGTGACATAAGGAATGAATGGGCTGGTATTGCACTCTTGCAAGCAATTTTCATCAAAGAGCACAATGCTGTCTGCGATGAGATCAAGGTCAGCTTCTCACACTCTTGAAGCAGCAGTACAGAGATTTCAAGTTGTACTGAAGTAGTCCATCATTGCAGTCTTTGTAGCATTTGATTCCACAGCATACTAAGTTTTTCTTAAAGATGAATTTTGCCAAATTCCTAACATGAAATCAGTCTGGTGACCATTACACACAAAATTTGTGGGGTTTTTTGTGGCACTTTGTTCAAAAAACATCGCAACATACATAGCTTAAAATCTGCATCCAAGAGGGTCAATATGTGATCTGAATTTTGGGTTGCCATTCCAGCATGGCACTAACAATTTTTGGCTGCACATCTGCAGAGATATCACCCAGAGTTCACTGATGAGGACCTCTACCATCGGTCTCGGCTTGTTACTTCAGCAGTTATAGCCAAGATCCACACAATTGATTGGACACCACAACTCTTGAAAACAGACATGATGCTTGCAGCTTTACGAACCAACTGGTAAGTATAATCTTGGTCATCATGCTGAGCTTGTTACTTTAGCAGTTGTAGCCAAGATCCACACCATTGATTGGACATCTCAGCTCTTGAAAACAGACATTATGCTTACAACTTAGTGAAGCAACTGGTAAGTATAATCTTTTTCTTTAGACACATTGATATTGATAACACTTTTGCATTGTAATTAATTCAGAGGTACCAGTTAGATAGAGAATGGAGAACCAAGAAAATTGAAGCTGACAATTGCAGAAACACTTTTCTTGTCTATGTGCGAGAAAAGTTTTATTTGCTTAGGACTCAATTTTATGTACACACACTCAAGAAAAGTATTTCCTTGAGATCAGATCACCTTAAAAACTTGCTGCATTGTTCCAGGTATGGGTTGCTAGGAAAGAGGATCAAGGACACATTTGGCAAAACTTCGAGTTCCATTCTAAGTGGCCTTGTGGGCTCAAAGCCTGACGATTACGGTGTGCCTTACTCGCTAACAGAGGATTTTGTGTCAGTATATCGTTTGCACCCTCTCCTGCCTGAACAAGTTGATGTGCGAGACATCAAAGCTACCCCAGTAGAAAAGTACACACCAGCTGTTGTTGATGAGTAAGCGCTGCCCTTACCTGCTTCATGAAACTCAATAATTTTGCCCTTCTGACCACTGTTCAACATGTTGCAAACTCTTTTTGCCAGCTAGAATTACAAATTTATCTTCCGTAGTAGTGACTGGATTAATGAAAATCTATGTGCAGAGTGCCGATGCCAGAATTGCTTGCACACAAGGGTGATGTAAATGCACAGAAACTTGGAGTTGAGACCCTTCTAGCATCACTTGGTCACCAAGCATCAGGGGCTCTCACCCTCTTCAACTATCCACTGTGGATGCGGAAACTTGTTGCAGAGAATGTGGATGGCACACCAAGAGCTGACCTTGTTGACATGCCCTCCCTTGAAAGTAAGAGTCTGAGAACCAACTGGAATTGAACATAATCCTTCCACCAGATCTTCAGAGAGCTGCATAGAGTGCTAGTGTGTAATGACAAGAGAATATGAGAATTTGAATGGAATTCATATGTGCATCTAGTTGCTGCATTACAATACTTGAAAATATTTTGACATGAGCATTTCAAAATTTGTTGAATTTTTTGGGAACAGTGTACCGCGATCGAGAGCGTTCAGTACCTCGCTACAACCAGTTTCGTAGAAGGTTGCTAATGCTCCCGATTGCACGATGGGAGGATTTGACAGACGATAAGGAGGCCATAGCTGCAATCCGTGAGCTATATGGCAACAATGTGGAGAATCTTGATTTACTTGTGGGTCTGATGGCTGAAAAGAAGATCAAGGGATTTGCCATCTCCGAGACTTCCTTCTTCATCTTTTTGATCATGGCATCACGGTAAACACCTGATTCCTTTGCATCAAAACTTGAAGCCCTTATTTTTTTGTTATTCTAATGCTTAATATGAGTCGACCAATTATGCACTAAACATTGAACTGTTGACAAGCCCTAACTAAACAATCAACTACAAAAGCTTACTATTATCCTGGATCCACTTCTTTTTGTGCAGGAGATTGGGTGCAGACAGATTCTTCACCACTGACTTCAATGAACAAGTGTATAGCAAGGAAGGGTTGAAGTGGGTGAACACCACCGAGGGATTGAAGGATGTGTTGCAACGCCATTACCCTCAACTTGTGCATAAGTGGATGTCAGCTACCTCTGCATTCTCTGTGTGGAACCAGACCCCGGATCCCTACAATCCCATCCCTATTTATCTGCGTTGGTCCTCCTGAATGTTTTGTGCACATAAAACTTGGGTGTGCACAGTGCACACGCATACCAAAGCAAGTCTTCTCACACATTGAAAGGGTATGCAAGTTCACAATGCAAGTTTTAGGTCTATTGCCATAATCGTTGTTGAATATCAAAAACTAAAAAGCATTTTCATGCAACTCTAAAGATGTTGATGGAGAAGCTCAGTTATCCGATCAGAATTTGGTTTTGTAGTTTTGAATATGTTTGTGTATTTGAATGTTTTTGTATTACACAATGGCTCACTTGATGATGGGGTTTCAAGGACCTCAAACTTGTCCAGTGAAGTTGAGCAACACCATCTTAAATTTCAGTGATAGTAAATATGTACCTATTTTGCTCAAGACAAAACCCCAAAACAATTCATGCTACTATGAATGGTTGGATGGCTGCTGATGACATTTTACATGAGAACGACCATAGGAAGATCATTGCAATTGTTCAAAATTCATCTATTGGCTATGCCCACAAGGAAGAGAGTACACATTGGGATAGGATTTTCGGGTAAAATCTAAGCTCAAACAACCAATATGTGGCATGATTGTTGGAGAATTTCCTGTACTTGTTAGGGTGTTTCTTTCATTTATCTAAGAAGTTCTAAATGTGAAGGAAGTTATAGTTTGAACCTGCCGTAAAGGGCATAGCCATTATGTGATGTGCTGCTTACTTATTTCAAGTTTGTTTGTCCTGGGAAGAGAATTTGTGTTCAGAAAGAGGGTTTTACTAGTTATGGGTTTGTCATTTGGATGTTGATGAAGCATCAAGATTATTGTCCTCATGGCCTATATTTGTTAACTTCATTGAGTTCTTGCCATTACACAAGGGTTCAAAGTGAACATGCATGGAGGGAAATGAGAATAGAAGGAACCACCTCAATGATCTAATGAGACTTGTGTGTAAATCAAATCACATAAAAAGACGAGATGCAAGAAAGACTAATGGGTCAAAATTAGCTTGTAGGAGTCAAATAAGGCATTGGGGAGTGGTGAAAATTATTGCCAAGAAATGTTTATGTTTTACTATTTAAAAGTCATAGAATCATTCCAAGAAGAGCAAGAAAATTTTCAAAATAAATAGACAAGAGGTTGCCACATTTTGAAGTGTATGGGTAAAATAAAAAAATTAATTAATTCAATCAAAATGCACCACTATGCTACTAACATGTGGTGTGAACAATACATTGAGTGTATTAGTAGTATTTGACACTTGAAAAAAAAATCTTTGCATATGGGGAAAAATTGACATGTGTTACACATTTCCAACCACTTTTCGATTTTAAATAATTAATATTTTCATTTTCAATTTGTTATAAATATTTGTGAACTTTCAATGAGGCTTATTTTACAAATTAGGGTCTTGGGTCACATTTTGAATGCACACTATAGTTTCAACACAAGCTTGTTACCTTGTTCATCTAAGGTTTGATTACAAATTTGGATAGCTTGATGATGATTCAATCATATCTTGTTGGAGAAAGATGCATGGCAATACAACATTCAAACAGAATAAACATCAAGTAAGTTTTTTATATTGTCATTGCATTCATGTACTAGTTGTGGATTTCAATCCAACCTTTGTAGGTGACATCAATTGCCTTCCCATCATTCTTAATGGAAAGATTTATTGATTCAATATTTGACATCTTTGCAAAACTTGAAATAAATCAATAAAAGTTGTCAAATCAATACATTAAACATTGTGGAATAGTGATATATTACACTACACTATATGCAACGCAACCAAATATTATTTCCAAACAACAAGGTGATACATTGAAACAAAAAAGTTTGATAACAAAACATGGAGATAAAATCATAGACTCAATTAAAAAGATAAAAATGTGGAGGAACAAATACTACTAGGTGATAAATTGGTCATGTGGGATAACTTTTTCAAATTGATGGAAAGAATAAATGTAAGTTTCATTGACCCAATAGCTACTAGCAACATGAAACTAACCATGATAAGAATTGAGAAAGTGTGGGCAAGTATATTGTAGACATGTAAATAATATTATCCGGTAGTAGCCACCTACATTTTGGGCATTAGTTTCACCAAAATTAAGGACAAAATGAGAAGTCATGATGAAACTTTACAACGCAAAAAAAAGGGAGGACCAAACAATTTTTCAACTTATCCCATGTGCCTTTGAATCAAATAGGACTAGTTGTGATCAAATGTTATCATTAGTCACAAACAACATGAAGACTATTGGTTCACACTTTTGAACACATCTCAATTTCCTTGACATGTTCAATGTCTTGAAAAAATTTATCTTAACAAGTGCAAACTAGGGGAAATGAATTAACATTTTGGTCAAAACATGTTTCATGATAAGTACACTAGAATTAAAACATGTGTGAAGAAATGTAAAATCCAAAGAAAAATGTTAGAGAAAATGATAAAAGTGAAAATGATTTTAATCCTGATATCACCATGCTAAATTGCAATCTTAGCCAGGTAAAAGAATGAACATGAATGTGGATTAAAAAGAAGGATTAAATTCAAATTATAGGACATAAAACTTCCTTGCAAGACTAATTCACATTTTCCACAACCAAAAATGTAATCCAACAATCATGATTAACATGTTCTAGCTTGTCGATATTAACAAACACATCATGAGCAGTTCCAAATGGTTGTGGTCCCTTGGCACAAAGGCTTACTTTTAGAATTGTTACAATACAATTCATTTCAAACTTCAATTGGTAGAGGGGAAAATAATATGGCAACACCCCTTAAAAACTTCTATTACAATATAATATGCAAAATGTCAAGCATATATCAACAAAATGCCATAAACACATATGTTAAATATGTATCAATCGAAATGCTACATACTTCCCATGCCATGCAATTTGTCGCAATACTACGCCATATGACTACATATCAACAAAATATTACACAATATTATGCCATATTATGCATATCAACAAAATGCCAAAAACACATATGCCAAGTATCTATCAATCAAAATGCCGCATACTTGTTGTGTAATGTAATCTATAACAATATTATGCCATATTATTGCATATCAACAAAGTATTGCAAAATAGTGTAGCAATATTACATGTATGAACAATCTTATACAAGGCATGGTACAACAAATAGGAAAAAATAGTTTGTTAAATAACCAATGTGAAATTGATCTAGTTGGAAATGGATCAAAAGCAGTCTATTTTACCATAAGTGCAACTTACATTTCTATCCCAAAATTATGAGAGGATATTAATATAGTCTACAAACCATAGAAGAAATGATGAAAACAAATTTTAACAATATCTATGCACAAATCAGAAATACAAAGTGATCAAACTTGAACCATGAATTACTAGAATTTATGACATCACTCAAAAATAAAACAAAATTTCAAAACTTGATTTCCAAAATTGAAATCTTTGTACTTGATTTTTTCCCCTACTCTAAATTTGCATACAAAACTATAACATCTCTTACAACTAATCTAGCAATTGATAAGACTATAGTAGTATCACCCAACTAACTAAACTCTCTAGAAACAATAGAACGAGGTTGACAACAACGTTGGATCATGCTACATTCTTGTTCAATCTTAATTTGCAACACATTGTCACAGCCTCCTTCTACATGCTACCTTAGCCTAAAAAAAATGTTTCAACAAGAATCACATTGTCCAAAGTGGAAACATTATTCACCAAAAATGGTGAGGGCGGGGGGGGGGGGGGGGTTGTTGAGTAGAAGGAAAAAAATGGTTTTCAATCACAAGAGGGGTCAAGAAGAATAAGAAAAAAATAGTAAAGGTTTTGTGACCAAAAGATGGGAGGGTTGAGAAATTAAAAAAAACAATAAAACTTTTTTTGACCAAAAAGGCTTTTCAATCACATGACTGGGCAGATGAGGGGTCAAGAAAAAAATAAAAAGTCTCTCAGTGATGATCCTATTTGTTGACTATTGCATTAGCAAAAAAACAAAGAAAAAAACCTCTTTGTCATAACGATCCTCTTCCTCAACTATTGCATTAGTGGAGAAACAAAAAAAAAAACCTCCTAGTCATTGTGTTATCATATGAATAATGGAATTTGTCATTTATTGTGGGATTTGGGTCTTTTTCTAAAATTATCCAAAGTGTATACTTATGGAATTATTATGTTATTATGTGTAGCTTGTTTAATTGTATTGAATATAATTCGATTTTATTTATCCTAAGCGCAGAGTATGATACTTGCAAACTCGCACAATCCTTTTTATTGACTATTGCATCAACATTTTCCACTTATTAGAATCCCCCTTGTCAACTCCTCCTTATGACCTTTATAACATCTTTTAGTGGATTCCCATCATTGACCATTTGTCATGACCTTTGACTGGGAGTTCTTTGTGGCTTGGGTTCTTTGACAGTTTCAACTCTTTGAACATTCGTGGATTTTGTTGTGATTAGCAACTTTTCTTCCTCATGACTACACACATTTTGGGCAATGTTCGACTAACCACACAAACTAAATTTAAGTCCTATGCACAATGTTCAAAGTTGTGAAAAAGGGGAAAGAAAGAAAGAAGGACAACACACGCACTTTTTTAACACTGTGAAAAAAAAAAGAATACAAGCACAGTGGGTGGTGTTGTAGAATGCACTTCCTTTTGGGTTCAACCAAATTTGAACTGAAGAGTAACATAAGGCATTAGACAGAAACAATAAAGCAAAAAACAAGTTGAAAAGCAAAGATGCCCCACTACCTTAAACCTTAATTGGTATTTTTTCCCCCTCATTTTTTTTTATAGAAAATTAGCCTCATTTACATCAACAATAAAAAATTTCCGTGGTTAAAACCCATTTTTTTCATTAAATGACAATGTTTTTATTTTTAAAGTTATATTGATGTCAACCTTTGTTTTAATTAACTACATAGAACGAAAAAGTTCTATTAAAACAAAAAGAGGTAAATTAATGACATTTAAAAAAAATCAATAGCCATAATTCAACCAAATTTAAGACCACTTTCCATATTTCTATACATGATTCAAGCATGTATCAAAAAATATAATTATTATTTTTGTGTTTAGCTTATAGCCATATCTAAATAAATTTTCTTATGTATCATTATGTATTATTGTCAATTTGGCTACAACACAAATTTGAAAAAAAAATTACATTGCATGATCATGGTCATGTTAACACCTTCACCCTATGTCAATCATGCATTAATATCATGTTGCAAGACATAATGTCTTGTTGCCATGCATCAATATAATTTGTAATCTTCAATGTGACAAAATTACCTAGTGAATCATCAAAGTAAAAGTCATATTTTCCCTTTCCCATTACTTTTAAAAAAATTGTGTAGGGCAAACCCTTGTTGTAAACACATGCCATCAAAACCCTGGCAATCATTTTATGTTTGGGATAAAATGATTGCTAAATTTTGATGGCAAGTGTTTATTATGTGCTTACATTAGTATTTTTTTTGAAATCAAGGGCATCCTACCCTAATGTGAAAATGTGTGCATGTGAGTGATAATATAATAATTGTTCATAAAATCATTTTTACTTGGTAGTAAAGTAGAACAACCCATGAGCAATCACTTAAGTGTTCAAGGCAAACCATATCCAAGGGGACAACTTTATTGTTTTTGGTGTCCAAATAAAACTTGAACCCCTCCTATTGATACATTTGGTGCACAAAAAATCATAAAAAAATTATCATTGAAAAAAAATTGGCCCCCCAAAATAAAGGGGGTCAAGAACTCAAAAAAACAAACCACCAAACATTACAAAAGCTTAAACTCGATCACCCATAAAAAATTGTATGTTGTTTTGTTGTTATTAAAGTTCAAAGATGATTTGTAGAATTGAAGGTGGTTCTCCTATAACACTTTAAATTGTTTAAATGGACAAGAAATGAAAAAGATACAAACTTTGAAGTAGAAGGGGTCCAAAAAGAATAAAAATAAGATAAAACACGTTTTGTGAATTGGAAAACTTATTTTTCTTCTTACCATTTTTTCATTATTCCTTTTCATTTGCACTTCAAAGATTATTTTTAGAGCTTGAGGTAGTGCTCCCAAAACATTTTAAATCACTCAAAATGAAACACATATGATAAAGATTTCAAGAAATGATCGATGATAGGGTAGTGATCAGTGGTGGGCAATTCTACCCTAAATATTATAGTAGTAATGATTTTTTTTGTTTTATTTTGTTGTATTGAAATGGCAATGTATAATTGCATCAAATTCCATGATGCATTATGTCATCATGCATCATATTATGTCATCAACATAAATCCCATGGTACATATGTATTGTGTAAGCAAGGGTGGGAAATTTTTCAAAATGACTACATGGATAAGAGGCGACCATATTTCTAATTTTTTTTAGTTTTATGCCTACTATACAATAATTGTTAATGTATCACTAAAAATTCAAATACATGGACAAGATATTATCACTTTTTCAAATTTATGGATAGGGTTAAATAATTGCTAATTTAGTAAAAACCCACCAATTTATTGTTGACACATGGTGTGAGCAATACATTGAATGTAAGATTAACATTTCAAACTTGAAAAATAAATGGCTACATAATGTAAGTGAAAATTTTACCTTGTCTTTAGCATGTAAGATTAATTTTATGTTGATTATCACAAATTTAGATGTAAGCTGCATCAAAACTAATATCTTTTACAATGGTTTTTGCAGGCATGGAGAGGAAATTGTTGCATTTGTATGAACATAACCATCAAGTTAAATTGCAAGCATTGGAAAATGTAGTTCAAACCCACCAAATGGGCATTTTGATCATGAAGATTTAATGTGTGAAGTTATCATTCAAGACATTGGGATGCAACAAGACCTTCGCCTTGTCAAGGTTGCATTCATCACCACAACTTGGGTGCTTGATTTCATAGCTAGCAAAAAAGGTCAAGCTGGTGGACAATATCAATTTTTTTACAGAAAACGCGTCATCTAACTTGTCAATGATTTGCAACAACCACAAGTTGATAATGCTTTCGAGTTTTCAAAGTTCAAATTAAAACTTTTACCACATTCCTACCCCAAGATTTGCATGTGTATTATACATGTGTAGATGTGATGTTCACCATCTTATGAATTAATTATTTTATTCTATACACATGAAACATGTGATTAATTTTTGCTTTGTAATGTAATTTATGTTCATAGGTAGCATTAAAATTGGTTCACATTGTTGTTTGTAGGTACCAATGTCAATATGGTCCCGATGAATTCATAAATGTTGTCAAAGATATTAAACAACACCATAATGCACCTCCAAAAAAATTGGACATTAATGGTAATGTAATCCATCAAAGATTGGCCACAAGGGTACACAATGCGGTGGCTCTATAAAGAAAAGATGTAAAGTTGAATTCACCATCAAGACATTATATTTGTTCAAACATGTATCAAAGTTATGTTTCATTCAATGAGATCATGTTAATCAAGATGGTCTACAAGTGCATGGGGAATTAAAGATGGGTGATAGATATGTATTTGTTGCCCATTTATCACAAGTGATCAAGGATTTTGTGATGGATCGACTAAAGCTTGGACTCATAGTGTTTCAAATCGTGTCAAAACATAGGCAACATGTGAAGAACATCATGTTAGGGACATGTGAGTTCAATAGAGACATGTTCCTCACTAAACAAAATGTTAGGGTGTTGTTTGGGAAATTAGTTTAAGAAATATACCAACTATAGAAGAACAATGCAAAAAGTGTGTGTATGCGGGTTCAACAAATTATTAATTTAATGTTTTGCTATCAAAAAATTGGGGTAGAGGTGGATGGTGGTTTCATTGGGCAAATCATGCCTTTCATTAAGGGTATTCAAACACCATGGCAAAAGGAGATGATGATTGAACATGGGCGACAATGGGGTGTTGTAGTTGATGCAACCTTTGGGACAAATGAGAAAATGGTGATACATTATGTATGATACATAATACATAAATGTCGTCGAATACATTGATATATATGTAGTTTAATGCCATTGAAACATTAACATGACAAATCAAAGGATATAAATAAATACATGTAAAAACTTGTAAATGTGAATAAATCTCAGTTTCATATGGCAAGGCACGAGCATACTGAGTTTATCAAATTAGCCAAAAGAACAAATGTGTCATGTCTAGATTTGGGGATTCATAAATCAAAAGAGGTTGTTGTTGTAACACATGAATATGAAATGGAAATTACATATTGTTCCATGGTCTTAGCCACCAATGAAGGGATGGCATGTTGAACCATTTACTTGCGGTTCAAAAACACAACAATTGATTTTTCATAGAAATAATCCCATGTTGATTATTAAAAACCATACCTTTCTTCCTTTTGATGGTACTACTAACATTGTAATTTTAACAAACAAAATGGCAAATCACACAATGCATAATTTGAGGCAGAATAAAATTTGCTTACTACCATCATTCACCACAAAAAAATGTTCAAGGAAAGACAACTTGTGGTGAGGGACTAATGTTTTTTGATTTAGGATGAATTGAGCCTTCAAAATCTCCCATGCAATTTCTATTTCTTCATCCAAGTCATTAGGCGTTAATGTTTTTAGATGTAGATGGTTCACTTAGCATCGAACTCAAACTAACTATTGGCTTAAAATACTTAACTAAGTTCCCTGATTCCAAATGAGTATCATTGCAATCAAAACCCTCATGCATATGCACATTCAAATCAAATATTTTAGTTTGATTTGCATTTTTGATTTATAAGGGGGGAAAAAAAAAATCTAGAATTTTGTTTACAAATTAACATGGATGAATTATAAAAGTTTTCCTTTGATGGAATTTATAATTCACAATTCAAAATTGAAACCCTGAAACAATTCATGTGAGTTTGTTTCTATAACACAACTTCAACATTACAGATCTAGTCCCATACACCTAAAGGATGATGCCAAACAAAACAAAGACAATAATAATAACAACAAACACAAGCAAGACACAACAAAAGGAAAAGAAGTATTTACTTATGGGTTGTTCATTTGATTGTTGCGAGTTGAAAAGAAAATTTATTGTAAACCCCAACAACGCTTCAATATTTGTTCTCAACATTCGCAATAGCATTCAAGGATCTCACAAATAATCATTATAGTTGTTGGGACCAATTGTTATGTTTGACAATTATTGTAGCCAACCATGACAATTTGTCCCAATAGCAAGCCAAAAAAAACATTGTCGAATGCAAAGTTGAGAGTGTCACATGAGAGAGGAACTTGTGGGTTAGGGTTTTAGGTATATGACAAAAAGTGAAACCCTAAATGGATGAAGGTGCTTGGATTAAGAAAATAAATGGATGAAAAAGCTGGATGGAATTTTTTTGACACCCAAGTAAAAGAGTGAGTGACAAGTCCCCATCAAGGTATCAATAAGGTATTGATTAAAAAAAACTAATACCCTACCAACAGGGTATTTACAAGGTATCTTAAATCCCAATACCAGACCGGGTAGGTCCTTGGTCAGGTATCCGTGGAAATGGAACCAGTAGGTAGGTTAAATGATACCTGGACCTGGACCCTGGTTGATAACTGCGTCCGTTTTTTCAATAACCGGTGAACACTGGTGAGGACCAATTTGGGTGAGAAAACTACTTTTGGTTCACATATTTTTGTTCCTGCGTACTGTTTTTGGCCTGACTTGTCCTTTCATCCTCAGTTTTGATGAAACTGGGGTCAAGTACGGTCCCCAGTTTGGGGGTAATTTACCGATAACTCTAATGTGAGTTGTGGTTATGACAAGTGGAGTTGTGAGCAGGGGGCAAGAGCTTTTTAAAAAAGGCCTGTGGTAATGACAAGTGGAGTTGTGATCACGGGGATACTGGGCCCGGGGGGCTTTTACTTACTTACATGGGATTTTGTGATCAGCTATGGAATAACAAAAGGGCCATACTTTTACCATACCCCCTTGACTCAAGCAAAACTCCATGAGCCCAC
Organism: Sphagnum contortum; assembly: GCA_963920785.1. Lineage (NCBI taxonomy): Eukaryota > Viridiplantae > Streptophyta > Sphagnopsida > Sphagnales > Sphagnaceae > Sphagnum > Sphagnum contortum. The sequence continues at coordinate 16,841,912 of OY987286.1, read as the reverse complement.
CGGAGGAGTGCACTATCCATTTGGAAACCTACTCTGACCGTGGTTGGATGAATCACAACTGAGTCACCGATTTTCCATCCTGGTAGCCTAGTGTTTTTACATATTTAAATTAGGAGAAATTATTATACATAATTATATAATTGTAATTATAACATATATAAAAAATATATTTTTGACGAGGAGTTAGATCTTACATAGGTAATAATTTATATAATTGAAATCCTAACCCAAGATGTAATATGTCCTAATATGTTTTCAAGGGGCCCAAGTTTTTTCTTTTTGGGAGAGGGTGGAGGTGTTGGATTTTTTGTTGTTGTTGTTCCCATTATGTTCCATCAAAGTTCTCAATGGGTTCCAAACATATTCACCAAGTTCCCAATATCTCCTCACTTTATTCCATACCCTTTGCCCTAAGTTTTACCCTTGAAAACTTATATAAACAACCCAAAAGAGGATATTACAACATATCTATTTTAGTATTGTGCAAAGCTTGATTTTTTAATTTTTTAATTTTTTTTTGATGGTCCAATCAAAGATGCCCATTGCCCCCCTCCCCAAAAAAATTTTAAAAATTTGAACTTTGGAGGTCCCCACAACTAGTAACCTAATATGAATCACAATAGGTATAGTACCATTGGGCAATGATACCTAATATGAAATCACAATTGGTTATACTACCATTGGGAAATGACATGGGTCAATACACATGCGTTAGCAACGACGAATGGAGTCCCATAACAGGCTTACGTAACGAAAGGGAGAAATTTCCTACTAGAAATTTGTCACAATATGAGTGGGGGAGGTGGGAAAGAAACGAATGCCATTCCTTGTGTGTCTACTAGGCTTCTCTCTCTCTCTCTCTCTCTCTCCCTTCAATTCATGGGGGTTGAGGAGAGAGGAGAAGAGGACTTAGGACTTACCCATCCATTCTCTCTCTCTCTCTCTCTTCAAATTTTCTTTTCTTTTTTAATGGTGTGCTTGACAGCTTGCTTTCTTTCACAACATTTGATGGTAACAAGAATTAATTCTCAAGGTGAGTATTTTGTTTGGGTGGTGGTTGCCACCCTTGCTTTTGTTGTTGTGTTGATATGGTTGGGCAGATTTGGAAAGACCATTTGTTAAGGTGTTTATGAAAGCAAACAAGGGGTTTGGTTTTTTGAAGCTTTTTGTTCTGATCTTTTTCTAAATTCTCTAGTGTTAGCAGTTTTTTTTTTTCCTTTTGTTTGAGAACTGAGTTGGGGGAGGGAGGGGATGGGCAACACAGAAATGCATGGAAAGCAGAATTGAAAGCTAGAGGAGAGATTTGCTTCCATTGTTGCAACAAGACTTTGTTTTGCATGTTGCACAAGATATTCTTTTGTTTGTTTTAAAAGTCTTTTTAGTTTCTTTTGTAGCCTGAAAGGATTGTGGTGAAATATAGGTATGCAGAGATGTTTGATGGTTCACACACTATTGATGAAGATATATTTTTGTGTTGTGAAGAAGGAGGACTTGTTATGCAAATATTTGCAAACAGAACTGCAACACCAACCTGTAGGAGGCATTCAGAAGGAGATTTTAATGTTGGGTGTTTTTGAATTGATGCTTTGAGATAAGAGATCAAATCATCAAGCATTTTTGAAGAAAGGAGAAAGGAAAAAATGGGGTCACAAGTAGGGATGAGGAAGGAGAGGAGAGGGGAAAGAAGAAGCAAGGGAGGAGGAGGAGGAGGAGGAGGGATGATGAATGCTGGAACCGGACTTGCAATTGGGGTGGTTGCAGTTGTTGGTGTAGGATTACTGTCCAAATTCTTGTCAAGGCTGCGGCAGAAGCCCAAGGATCCAGATGTGAAGGTTGTGGATGACATTGTCAATGGCGAGCCTGCCAAAAACCAATCAGTGCAGGCACAGGTGCAGGCAGAGAAACTGCTTGTGGAAGCTACTGCTGCTGCAGATGAAGTTGAGAGCAAGGGTAAAGAGGCTGCTGTGGATGATGATCAAGGGTCTCCTGCGGAGAAGCGTCGTGCTGATGATAATGATGTTCATTGCCCAAAGGAGATCCGTCCTGACAATATGGCACCATCACCTGTTGATGCTGCTACGCATCATGGATCACTAACTGACGAAAAAGAGGGCTCATATGCTCAAATCAAGCCAATTCTTCCATCAGCTGCATATGAATCCAGCTCAGGTCTTTGCCTTGATCCTGGGAAGCAGGATAGCAATTTTGGGTTCAATCATTCTGCCCACGGGAGTGAAACCCTAGACAGGGAGGAAGAACCTGCCAATGCCAATGAGCAGGCTGATCAGATGAAAACAGCAACACATATACCCACAAAAGAGTTCACAACAGGCACAAGGTAAAGTTTCTTCTAACTCCTCAGTACTAGCCAACATCATGGTTGGTTGACTTTAACATGTTTTTGTGGAGTGAGTTTTTCTCAATGCAGAATCTCAGCAATAAATTTCTTCCCAACTCCTGCCAATTTGTTTTATGTGTTCTTGATTTTCTTCATGACATGTTTTTACCACATGTACATTGGTATGGTACATTGATGTCATATGGACAGAGCTTACAGGCAATGTCAATTACATGCAGGGTAAGTTCAAATACTGGAAATGAAGGAAGACTTTCCAGCACAGATTTGGAAGAAGCACGGAATTCAAGCAAGGTTGAAAAGATCTCTCCATTTTTTTCTTGAGATACTGACACAGTTCATGCAAACCAGTAGTGTGGGTTGGATTCTTGAACTCTGGGTGCAGACTTGTTTGTTGCTAGTAAATTTTGAGACCTGCAATCTGCTGTTGTGATAGGAGAGGAATGTTTGGAGGCATGTTCCTATTCAAGACAAGTTGAATGCCAGTCTCCCTTGACCACCCTTCACTGGCATTTTAACTCGTCGTCAATAGAAACATGGCCTCCCAAACCAAATTCAAAACCAACCAGTAAAGGACAGCATCTCCAATTTTCACCAATTTTCCAGATTGTACGTCACAAGTGTTGGAGTTGTGTTGCCAGGGGGAGTTTTCAGAGTGCCCAACTTCAGGAAGGCTAAGGCCTCAGAGACAGAGTGGTCAAGAAGCTCATAGATGGGAACCCAGTTCTCAAAGTTTGCAAACGGAATTGGAGGATACTCTCCCTCCAACACTTGATAACTTGACAAGCACTAGCACAGTTCATAATAAGCTTTCTGCCTGCAAAAGAAGTGTGAGTGAACCCATGCCACAACATCAAATGGGTATCTCAGTGGCAGAGGCTCTTGGCAATGGAGGTCCTGTTTCTGAATCCACTGACAAAGAAATTGGCATCAGTGAGAAAGCTGAGTGTCTGGACACTAGGAACCATAAGTTTGCAGAGAATTCAGATGACTTGAAGGATGCAGTGATTGAGAAATTAAAACCAGAAATGGTTGCTGAATTTGAGAGGGAGAGACCTAATCTTGTGGAGACACTGAAGGCACAGGAGTTGTGGAATGGAAGAGATCTCAGTAGAGAAGGTGGCATTGCCCAACTGCTTGATGGCAAGGAAGAGGCAGCATGTTTGCAACTGAAGTCATTGGTGGTGTCATCAATTGGTCACCCTCAAGAAACAGCCAAAGGTGTTGAAGTTGAGGAGGTTGTTAAGAGGAATACTTTGTTAGCCCCACCTGCAGTTGCAAATGGTTCAGCTGTTTCCCTTGTATACAAGATAGAGGAGACCAGCAAAGGACTGGTTGTCGAGGAAGTTGTGAAACGGCCTAAGCTACTGCCTCTACCTGCAGAAGGGGATTTTACACTGTCTGATAAACAGGTCCTGGGAACAAGGAAAGCAACTTCAAGAAAATGTGGTTTTCTGAAGATGCTACCAGTTCAGCTGCAGATCATTGTCATTTTGCTTGTGTTTATGAGCATTATCTATGTACTGCTGTGGCGGCACCAGAATCTACTGACTGGATAATCTTCAAGTTGGTTTATCTTATTATCACTTCATACTTTGTACAGGAAGGATAGTAGTGCATGTTCCCATATGTCTAATAATGACATGCCTGAAAAAGTTACTCATATATGTAACAGAAACATGGTCAAAGTCCCTGTTATGCAAACCACACCCTTTAATTGTTAGTTTGTCTGCTCTCCAGATTGCCATCCAAATGTGACTACTGTCAACCACCATTCTCTTTTGTTGCCTACAGGTTTTGCTCAACAGATGAAAGTATGATTATACCTCTCCTGTATGATGGAGAAAATTGAATTGAACAGGCTGTTGCACATGTCATGGGTGGAAATGGTGGGTCCTCTTTTCTTTCCACTCCAACCCAGTGTTTGGAAATCCCAAGGGGATGGGTCTTGATGATATTTCCTGTGTGTGAATTGCATGAGTAATCACTATCAAAGAAAGAACTTGAAGAATAAATAGTAGATTGAAATGCCTGTAAAAGAAATGCAATATGCTCTAGGTGAAAGACCAGTTAGTTAATGGGAAGAGAGGTCACTTTCAGATTTTATGGGGAGAATTCAATATGACTGCACTTCTGAGTCTTCTTCTTCCACTCATCAAGAAGGTGCTCTTCCCAACACATCTCTGATGAGGATCCATGCAAAACTGAACTGGGATCTAAGCTGAATAAATACTCCTCTTGGAGTGAAATTTTTAGGTTCCAAAACCCAAGTTGGAGCTGTTGAGACAATACACAACCAATTGATAAATGTATTGTTCCCTAAAGCAGCAATCTCTCCATTTCATAATCCTTTAGATGTCCAACACCACGAAAAACACACATTTCCATTGTGCGTGGAAATGGCTGTGATCAGGGGTTTCCAGTTTTGTTTTTCTCTGCTGTGGAAAAGACAGGGTGCTGTGCCCATGCCTTAGTCACCAGACCAGAGCAAAGCACACCTAGCTTGATTAGCATTCCTACCACTAAAAATGGCTGCACTCTAAAAGATCTACTGAATCCAGGTAATGGAATCTCCAAAGATCAAGTGTCCCAGCAGCTTGATTCCACTTGCCCCTTTCTTCTACACTTTGAATTTCACAGTTTTCCTGCAGACAGGGCAGGAATTTCAGCTCAGAATTGCCATCTTACTGGCCAATACATACATGGTTTTATTACCAGAGTTCTTATAAACACATCTTGAAAGCTCACACTCAGATGAGAACAAGGAGAGGCAAAACCCCAGGGCAATAATATTCCATCTGCAATATCAGCAATAAATTGGACCAACAATTAATTCCCTGCAATGATGCAGAAGACAATTGTGAAAGCTGTCCCAAGTTTGAGCACAAAAACATGAAATCACATTGTGGGATCCTTTGTGCCTGACAACAACGATTCAAGACTGCCCAAGTCTGTTTCCTGAAAATCAGAGGGGAGAGAAGCAGCATAAGGGTCAAGAAAAAAGTACTGATGATGATGACGTGCAGATGGTTCTTCTGCCTCATAGCATGTGATTTTCTCCTCCACCATCTGCAGGAGGCAATAGACTCCTCACATCACATCACAGATTTTCATTCTGTTTCACATGAAAGAAACAAATTTTCTTCTAGTATGTACAACAAATTTTGAATTGCAAAATACTTTCTGCAATATCATCATATAAAGTAGTGCAATATGCAACAAGGCTTCAAAGAAGCAAAAAATCTGCAACTATATACTGTTGAGCAAGATCATCATCCTGAGTCAGAAACATAGCACAAACTTCACTAGAGATAATCCTTTTTCTGACTTCCAATTGCATGCACATGATGAGCATAGAAGAAGCTGGGCATGAATGAGCAAGCCATTGTAAATCAGTTGAAATGACAGAAAGACTCTTGGACAGTGTTAAGTATCAGATTTAAAGGTTGCACTGCATTATTCTACAGGTGTAGGAAAACTTGCACACCTAGTGCCATCATTTTCTCAAGAAGTTTGACAAAAGTTGCAATGAAGAGGAACTGCTCACAACAGGTGATCAATCCCTCCCTGCCATAGCAACAACAACAACTACAGCAACCAGATGAGAATAGGTATATACATGAGCATTGCTTGTGAATTGTTCTGCAGTTCAAGCCTTTGAATCTTGATTGCCGGCAAGCAGCTTTGTCAAGAGTTGCAGGCAAATGTGCAAACAATATTATGGCACTCCCTAAGAGTCCCTATTGTCTGTCTTCCCCCGAGGTCTAAGACCCTAGGATAAGGACCTTAATCTTAGGATGACAACCTTAACCCTAGGATGAGGACCCTAATCCTAGGATGAGAACCTTAACCCTAGAATGAGGACCTTAACAGTAATAAGGGCCGAGACTGTGCAGGCCAACCAACACTCTGGTACTGTCCTCATCATCCAAAGGGGCCTTGCCCGTGGTAAAGAAAGGGACCTACAGACGAGATCACACAAGAAAATAAATATATTAATGTCCCAACGAGGTTGCAGTTCGGTTCCGTAGTGTAGTGGTTATCACGTTCGCTTTACACGCGAAAGGTCGCGGGTTCGAAACCCGCCGGGACTACAGTTGACCATTTTATTATAAATAGTTCTTCTTTTTTCTTAATAACTAAAAATAAACATTCTTGGTTTTAAAATAAAATAAAATTAGAGTTATTTCTTTGGGTGCATGAGCAATAAATTTATTAGGTTAACTTTCATTGTGTTTTATAGGTACCTAGTTAAACTACTCACTATACTACACACACCTTCTTAGATCACATGAACACACATCTAAAGCAGTTTCCCACAACCTAGATCAGAACAATGAGTACTAGTTTTTGAAATCAGAATATCTATTCAATAAACAGCAAATTTGGGGAAGTAAAAATATGAAAAAATAAAAATAAAAATCGGCAAGCGGCGTTTCTTCATGTATATCAATTAAGTAGATATACCCACATGTAAATTATACAAAGGCCTTGCTAGTTTATTTATTAGATGTAGTACCATGGCTAGTTCAACACATGTTTGTTGAATAATTAATAAAATTTCAAGGATACCATTTCAACAAATGCTATATTCCCAAATATATTTTATCAGATGCTTTCTTTTCCTTTCAAAAACATATTTTCTGAAAATTAAATAATTTTCTGAAACTAATATAATTAGTGTCGAATTGGGCCAGGTACTATGGTATTTGGTTAAGGACTTGGAGAAATTTCCTAATATATTTGAAGGGCACCTTATATGCATGAATTGTCTCTCTTCGAAAAGAGAAGGGATCTTACACCTACTCATAGGTGTGAGGTCCTCTCTGCTCTGCAATGACCTGGCTGGATTTTTTAAATGTAAACACATGTCATGTTTGATGCCCCATTATGCTGAAACTGGCTGCTCTCGCCCCCTAATCACTACTTGACTTTAGGGATATCTCTAATATGCTAATAACTCTACAAGTTCAAGAAGCTTTTGATTTTTCACCGTGCATTGGATCAAGAATCTTAGATTTTTGCATACCAGAATAGATTTTGGGGGTGTGAAGGTGGGGAGGAGGAAGGTCCAATATTTCAGGGATACTAGGATCTGTCCTTTTGCCCCATCATCATCAGCTCCCCCCTCATGACATATTCTCCCAGTAGTTTTTAGTAGAAATATAATTTTTATCACAATTATGCAACTGCTTTTCAACTTCTATTTACTGGAACAGAAGGTTTGCCAAATGAAAGAAGTCCTATAACAAGTGCAAAGGACTTCTTGAGATCTCATAGCTTAGCAAGGAGGATGCCCCAAAAGAAAGGAAAAAATGATGATAATGATGAAAGGAAAAAACTGCTAGACTTTCTTTGTAAGAAGTAAGCACCATTTTCCACTTCTTTATAATTTGTGCCTCAAGCTTTGCACCTACATTGGCCAACAATATTCAAGTATATCATGAAACTCCATTCCTCCTAATTACCAAATTGGTAGATCTCTCATGAAAGTACTGTCCTTATGATGATTGAGTTTTGGCAATGTCACACCATATGTTGTACCATAAGGATGTATCAAATATAAACAATTTGATACTCTGTAACTGATTTCAAATTTGTCGAAGTTTGCTTCTATAGGTATATTAAAGACTATTCATTCCCTTGCTTTCCAATTGTGTACTCTACTACATGTTCTTTCTTTCCCTTCACTCTCTCTCTTCATACACATGTGTTGAAACCTTCACATGTATATACTATTTAGCTACAAGTGTCTCAAGCTCTCAACCATCTTCAATCGCCACAAAATCTTTTGTATTTGACATTGCACAAAGCTTTACTTTTCATTTTGTCCAACACCATTTGATTTCTAGTCACCCATGTTCATATTCATTCTAGCCATAATTCTCAAGACTTGTTTTGTCTGGAATCCTTATCCCCCTAGCCGTGCACAACAAACATTTCCATTTCTCAAAATGTCTAGAGTGACATTGAAGAGCTCTATTGCTATCACTAATAATAGACTGGGCACCAGGGGTGTTTCTTTTTTATTATTACTCATATTAGCTACTCTTGCAAGCCAAGTTAAAGGGTGGGATTTCAACGTACCCATGTCCATAGTATTCAACAACAATCGAGGCCCTCGTGCAAACATCACTTTTTTGTGCATAAATGAGATCACAGGGGCCGAAACTCCACAAAATGTCCTACTCCCTTTCAAGACACTAACCTTCACCGTGACACCTGATTCCAAGTACAAGGTCTATGCTGCACTGAGCTGCTACTTCTACAACAACCCAGATGACAATGCTTATCTTGTCAGTATGGATCCTTATGGTGGGTTCAGTGCCAATCTTGACTCAATTGTTCTACAATACCAATGGAACATTTTTGACACTTGCTTTGATTTGGTCCGGCACTATGTGAATGGCACCAAGCTTAATCCTTGCTTATATGTTTGGCCACCAGCATAAAAAAGATGCAAAAATTAGTCTGCTTAGAGTTGCTTGGTCTGTGACTTTCAAGCTTTAGAGAGAAAATATTATTAAATAAATCGGGTGGTCTTGGGATTTATATTGCTTAAATTAGTTTCCAATGCTTATATAGTACTGGTATAGATTCAACAGTAATCAATAATACCTAGTTGGGACATACTTGTTTTTTTTAGTTGGATTTTCTTACTTCGATTTTGCAGCTTGTTGGAGCTGAGTGTTGAGCTTAGCTGGTGTAAAATTATTACACAGTCATATTCAATAATCCAATTCATTTAGATGACAACTATCCACTTTTGACAATAAAGTTGCAAGTGCTAGAGAAAAAGCTATCTGAAAATTCTATCCTTTTGTTCTCCCTCGTATGCTAATCCTTTCATAGGTACTTGTTGGAGCAGCTCCACCCAAGATGAGCAAGTGGCCCTGCAACAATATTTCTCATATCCAAGATTATATTATTTACTTTTTCCCAACCTCGCCCATAAAACTGAAACCTGCAAAAGGTGAAAGTAGTAATAGCAACCCACCTGCACCCGTCAAATCATCTAGCCAATCAACAACATGTGTTAGGCTTTGTTGTGCCTTTTGCCAGCCTCAGGCATCCTGTGAAAAATGCTGGATCAAATGCTGAGCCAAACCAGCATGTTGTGACTTTTCTTCATCCAAATATTACTATACAGTGCAACTGTGAAGTTGCTCTCAAATGTAATGCAAAGTTGTAGGAGTCAGGAATCATATGAACTCATTCTAAATCTTAAACTCTCTGAATTGTGCAGCAATAATATAAGCTCTTTCACTTTCTGATGACCCTTTAAGAATTGATTCTCATCTCCATTTCTTGTATAGTCATTTCCAATCTCATTATTAAAACTGTTGTGCTGGTAAACTCAGGGTTCTTTAAACCCATATTCATCATAAAAGAACCAGCTGTTTTTTGCAACTACTTGTCTGTTATTGCCTGCATGACAATTGGCTTATGTACCAAGCTCTTCAAAGCTCATTTAAAGATGTTAAAGACAACATCATGTAAGAAAAGACTTGTGAAGTAAGGAATAAAGCTCACGGAAACAGAAAATCATGAACAGATTAAGAGACTACATTGGTTTGTTTCCAAGGACGATACTCTAGATCTGAGTCATAGCAAAATCTGAAGATGATTTTGAGTCGAATGGGATAATTAAATAAAGGTGCAAATTATGTAACCCAGTTTTAGACATCAATCAATATGCAAGTCCTCTTCTTCTCCAACCAGGCGTCAGTTGTCTGGGGTCCTAGGCATTTCTAGACTTGAGAAATTGAAACCCAGACAATCATCATTTGCATTTGAGTCCTCTCCTGCAGTACCCAAGTTGTCACTAGCATCATCAAGCCAAACACCTGACTAGATATTCCATAATTTAGACAAGTGTTTATAGTGATTCTAGTATAAGTATTACCGACAAGAAGTTTGAAAATGCTTCCTATATGGAAAGGATAAACTCATCATCAGCACATGATGATGAAATAGTATCCTTCTGGTAGTCCAATGTTGAATTGGGTACAAAGCTTGAGAACATAAGGAATTTGCAAAAGTCCAAAAATTCCATATCTCTCTCTAGCTAGGGTACTTTCAATACACAGCATAACTATGTTCTTGTAACTACCTGCTCGTAGATATCAAACTTGGCTATGAGAGAATCATGAAAAGACATAATTGCAATGTCAAAATATGTTCACAGCCCATCTTTCTACATCTGGGTAGCCAAACTTAGATACAAATGACACCACAATTTGCAAGAGAGAAAAAGGGAATTGGCACACCTGTGAAACGAATTATGAAGATCGTGTCTCTCTCAGTTGATGGACCATAAGGGACAGGGCTCCAGGACATTCCCAATCTCCTTGACCTAGACAGTAATATAGAAGGCACTGCACAAACTGTCAAGATAGCTAGGATGTTGTTTTGCATTTGAACATTCTACCCAAAACTTGTCTCCAAATGGTATAACTGTTTTCCATTGATTAAGCCTGCTCCCACACCCAGTGCGGTATCACTGCCACAGTACTACCCAGGAAAGGGAAAATTGTCTCTCTGAAGTGGATTTTGTTTCCAAGCAACAACAACCACCAGGCAAGAAGGTAAATGTTCATACACCTTGTTTCTTGAACTTCTTCAGCACAAGTCAATAATGGAAGGAGGACTTTCAGGTCTAGGACAATGAGCTGCCGCAAAGAACTGAGGCAACTGCAGCATTTGGTACACCAGTGATGCATTCAATCATTTCTCTATTTCTACACACAACAATCTTCCTATCAGTGTAACCAAAACACAGCTGTATCTAGATATGTTTGTATGTTCAAACCCCATGTACAACAAAACCTGACAATTTCACATGTGACTGCAAGAGGACCATCTGATGAAAACTCAATTCAATTTCCAACATGCTTCATGAACAAGCTTGACGTCACAGAATTCAGTAAAGCCCTAACCCCAGGAAGCCAGGCCTGGACTATACATTTTCCATTACGCCAGTTCCTCACATGGACACTGACATCTGAGAAGAACGATCTCCTCACCTGAAAATTGCACACATAGACAAAAACACATGCAACAAAACATCAACCTACATAAAATCATGCTTACCCTCATCTTCAAGCTTGAGTTGAAGGATTTCAATATCATCTCCAGAGAAGTGCATGTGTTCAATGCCCTCTTTTGCCCACAGATCTACATTCCTGATCATCATCTCCTGGCTCAGAGCTGTTGGATAGTTTTTGGGTTGCATCAATCTTTGTGCAACATCACTCCTGATGAGCAGACCTGATTCAGTACTCTTGGGCTTGATCATCTGCTTCATGACATCTTTTCAAAGGTGCATCAATGGAGGGAGATTGGCATCTGGTGGTGGAATTTTCGTTGGTTATGTATGTTCCAGAGAGCAACTCGGTGGGTTGGTCCTGTGGGGGGTTCTTTTTTCAATGATGAAGAATGTGGGTTTGAGGATGGATTCTCGTTAGAGCTTGATGGTGGTTTGGTTAGGGAGAGATTTGGAGTTTGGCAGCTTTTTGTTGTTGGTGATGTTAAAGGTGATGAAATGGGTGTTAGAGGTTTTGAGTTTGCTCTGTACTTGGATTGTCATTCTTCTTGTTAAGGTTTCATATGGTTTTTCTTGTAATCTTTTTCTTCTTTCATTTTGTTGTGTTACTTTAAAAAGACTTTATACAAAAATTGAATGTGAGATTTTAATGAAGTTTGTGTTTAGGGTTTAAGAGGTATCTTTGTACATTTTTATCTTAGTTCTTTTGTTTTTCATTTTTTGCTCCTCCATCATGACTAGAGGAGATGGAAGTGAAAATTGAAGCCAAGATGAAGGGAAAAGTAGGGTGAACATTTATAAAAAAGTGGAGATGCAAGAAACCAAAAAGTGAGAGTATAAGAAGAATGCATGAGGCAATATTTTTAGGAAAAGCAACCCATCAATTTAAAGTATCAAAAAAAGAGACTCAAATTGATGGAAAAAGATCTAAACCTTAACCCTAAATCATATGAAGGAACGAGTTTCTATTCTCCAAATATGGGACATGGTTCAAGACTTTTCATCAAAAGTTGAACTAATAAAAAAAAGCATCATTTTTATTTAATATTTTTATCTTTTGTCTAAGTTTGTACTATTTAAGTTCATAATCTCTAAGGTTTCATTGAAAACATTCAAAATGGTAAACTTTTTTTGGGTTAATTTCACAGTCATACTATATATTTCTAAGGAATAGTTTTAAACTTTTTACCCATTGAAACACTTCTTTGGATTTTTATTGTTTTCTTCTTTTTAAAACATCATACCTACACCTAATTTATGCATTTTAGTTCATATATATTTTTAAAATTCAAAGTTCAAACTCTTAAATTTTTGAAACTTTGATCTAGAATAATAATTATTTTGTACCCACCAAGAGAGTTACAAAATTGTTTTGGTTGTGGATGAATACAAATGAGCCAAAATCCTCGTCAACATGTCAACTTCTCTATAATTCTTATTACATATTTCTATGTGGTGTCACTTTAATGGTATGTTAATGATGGAAAGAGTTGTGCTTACTCACTAATATGAATATTGAGAAATTTTTAATGTGTCCAAAAACCTTCCAATATCAAGGTTTGGTTTGGACAAAGGATGTTTAATAGTTTCATTCAATGATACTACTTTTACAAAGGCCCCTCAATATTCATAATACAATTTCTTGGCTACTCAATTTTTTTGTAATAATAGGTTTACTATAGTACACATATAAAAAACACTCAAATTTTCATATTTTTTCATTCTTTTTGTTTATAAAGAATTAGGGTTTATTTGAAGTTCATGAGTCTTTTACAACATGTAAATGTGATGCAATGTATATATTGTTTAAAAGAAAGTTGTAGCTTATAATATAAGAAATAACACTTGAAAATTTTAACATGTTATGGTATAATTTAATATTGTGATCATTTTTCAAAATGAAACACAAAATCTAGTAATATTTGTACTTTTTTTTAAATTCATATTTACTCAAATTTGATTTATAAAAAATATGTGACATACTAGGGCAACTATAAATATAATAAATAACAAGTTGCAAGATTTCATTTGAAAATTTATGAATTATAGGAAAATATTTAATTGACATTAGACTTGAAATATTGTTTCATTCCAATTATTGTTGTTATTACTCTCAATGTTTTGGCCAATATTGAAACCTTCGAATAAGTTATTAGACATTCCCAATGATAAGCTCTTAGTCCATTGGGTGTTATATGCTAACAAGTTTGAATTATTTTTAATTTGGGCTTTTTGATCCATTACAAGTGGTAATAAAATGATGAAAAAAAATGAGTTGATTTTGTGAAAATTAAGTTCCATTCTACTAAGAGTATTTAATGAATGAATTTTGCATAAGACAATTTGGATTGAATTGAACACAATATTTCTCTCGTCTATATTCAATAGTGTTAATGTTTTTATTGAAATGTCAATTCAATTCAATTGAGAATTCAAACCAAATTGAATTGAATTTGATTTCAATTTGAATTAAATTGGGTTATTTTCATAATTTAGTTGAATTGAACCAAATTATGACAAGGTACATGTTCATTTGCCTTTTCATATTCATGTAGGTGGTTTGATGAGAGGAGTGAGGTAATTATGCTTGAAATTTCATATGGAACATTGTTTTCATAATGGCAAGTTGATGATCACACTATTGAACCTATACATGTTTCAATTAAACTAGTTATAATCATCATTTTTTTTGGTGCAAATTTTCGATTAAATGTGAAAAGTGAGGCAATATTCCCTTTTTTGGCTAAAAAAATAGCCAAATTTCAAGAAAAAAAATTTTTTGAAAAAAATTCGCCACATTTGAACTTTGCTTTGAATTTGTTAACAAAATTTTAACTAGTTTTTTAAACTATTTAGACAAGTTCTAAAAACCCATCACCATTTTTAATGTTAATTCCTTATTGAAATGCACTAAACAATGACTCAACATCTGAAATTTGCAAATAAAATAAAATAAATTGGTTCCAATTACCATTGTCATTAGAATATACATTAGTAAAACCCTTTTAAACAAGGGGTGTGTCACACTATGGCCTTGCCATTTACATAAATATCTTAAGGCAAAAGAAAAATTATGGAACTTCAAAATCTTCAAAAAATGCTTTAAAAGGAACCAAAATCCTTCAAGATATTATAATTCTATAACTAATCTCAAGTTTCAACACAAGCCAAAATATCATCTTTCAAAAATCTTCATATAAAAATAGACCTATTATTACCTAGGGGCCAAAATCCCTTAAACTACTATATTTTATATTGAACTTGACCACAATATCCTTGCCTTGGTAGGTAAGGCCAAGCCAATAAAATTTTCAATGGTGGGTTGACATTTTACACAAAGTTATATGAGATGAACAATTAAGCCCAACTAGTGTTGCAATCAACAAGTGTCATTGGAATGTGCTAACTGCAAAACATATTTGCAAAAAGAGATCCAGTTGAATATTAATTTCCTTTGTTTTGCAAATGTCAATTGAAAATGAGACTAAAGAATTAAACAACAAGTTTATGAAATGAAAAATGAGTGTTGAAGGAACCAGAATCACCATGGTTGTGCATGCATGAACATTTTTAATGTTGTTTTTAACTAAATGGCAATGATAGGCTGTTTGTCGCAACCCTAACTTGGCCAAGTGTGGGGGTGAAGCCCAACACTTGGAAAAGTTGGGAATTTTGAGTCCTCCGGGACTCCCAAATGTTCAAAGCTCGACAGCAAGGGGAAAAACACCTCGCATTTGGGGTGTTCTTGGTGTCATTGGAAAAGGTCTTGAAACGTACATATCGAAAATGCCCTCGCATTGGCAATTCGGACATCTGCAGCCCAAGTTATGGGCAAAAGAAGGGCCGGGAAGTCAAACTGGCAATTTGACTCCCGACCACTAAAAGTCGGAAATCGACCTCTTCCGACGTCCGATTTGAGTGTGCGACATGGCGTTGGAAAGATCTCGACGAGGGCTACAACTTCGGTTCAGACCTCGTCACGATCCAACTCTGCAGTCGGGAGTTATGGTGGTTCAAAGTTCCGAAGCCCCGTGGGGACAATTTCGGGACTCCATCTCGGGAGTCCCGAGAATTTGTGCCATTTGCATGTAGTCTCCACGGCGAGCTGCAGAGAATACTATAGGGAGTAAGGTGGTGGCTTACTCCCGAGTCCGGGCTGTGGTGAGTCTTGTGTGTCCAAGCGCTCGTGGCAAGTCCCAACACCCAAGGGTGTCCCAAATGCTAAACTAACCTCCCGTGGTTGGTTTTTGGATGTAAATTCAAGCTTGATCTTCTAGTCCCTCTTCCTAGTTTAATCCCGGGGCTCCCAACTCGACCCTCTACCCCTTTCTAGAGTTGGAAACCGGGAGCATGCCCTTCGGTCCCAACTTCCGCAACTTGACATTTGGTGAACCCTTAAGTGGGTTCACCCCGGGACCAAGGAGCGCGTCACTGTTTCATCATCAAATATCTTGGAATGTGTTTTTTAACTCTCAAAGGAAAGGGATAATAATGTAGATGTGATTGAAATCACACAACATGAAATGTAAGTAACCCCACCTTAATACCTCTCACAAACTACAAAACTTGATAATTGCATTTGAAAAATTGTTTGGATTGTTATTTTGGTCAAGTATATTACGATTAACATATAAGTTACATTTTGATTCCACCATCAAAACAAAACTTGTAGCATACTAAATAAAATGATGAGAGAATTGCCCAATTTTTTTATTATAGTTTCGATTAACTACATAAACCTTAAACCCTAAATCTCGCAACAAATCTGCATCACAAGATATTAAACCCTATACCCTAAATTTGTTGAAACTTCTCAATTATTGTGAACTGCCCATGAATCACAATTGATCATTTGCAAAGTTCTTGATAATTACAATGGACAGTAGTTTGCTACAAAGGATTAAATGATTTTGCCAATAATCCATGTATAGTATGGATGTGGGTTATTAACAATTGAATGGCATATTTTTAAATGTGTCCTTAATGTTTGCTTTCAATACTTGTGTATGTATAGGCTTCACACACACATGATGCAATATCATAACTCATTTGTTATATTTGTTCCATCACATTTTAGGGTTGATAGGAAAGGAGGTGCATGTAGCAACGAATTAGATGGATGACATATATCTCAAGCTCCATTTAAAACCAAAATTGCATGGCAAGAGAATCCTTCCTTCACCACACTAGGGTCAACACCTGTAATTAGGAACCAAAGTAATCAAAGGATTCAAGTTTTTTTTCCCAAAAAAACTTTTATATGTAAATGATTTTTTGAATGATTTTTTTGGTAACTTGTTGTAAAAAATATTTAATGTTCCCCAATACATCAAAAAAATAAAATTAGTCATTATTGAATAAATATGAATTTTTAAAAGTGTGCAAATTCCTTACATATTTCATGTTTCTTGAAACATGATCAAAATTTTAAATCATCACCAAGAAAATAATTTCACATTCTTTCATTTTATTATACTATAAGCTATAACTTTTTTCATACATCATGTACATTATAACCCATTTATATGTGGTAAAGGATTTTTGAAATTCTGAAATTTTAAAGCAATTTTGAAAGATTCTTTGAATGTTTTTAAAATGTTAAATTCCTCATTTTTTAAAGTATCAATGTTTTTTGAGTGTGGTTAATATGTTTTTATCATCTATATTTTTTCAATAATATTTATTTTATTATATGAGTCCTTTTGATAGTCCTTTGCAAAATTGACTCCATCTAACAAAGTAGGTGTACATTTTCAAACGTCTTAAATTAAAACCCAAAACTTAAAATTGGATCAAATGAATTTTTACTCTAAATTTCTTGAAATTCATATGAGGGAAAAATGACTAATTTGCCATGGTTACTATGGTTTTAAATGACAATAAAAAAAAAAATGTTTGATTTTGATTGATTATGTCTGACATCTTACACCTTTTCTGGCTCCTAGTTATCTGTTTTGACCCACTAAGTTGGGAGTTTCCACCTTATACCACGTCAAATTGGGTGGGTTCAATATTGGCAAATGCCATCAACTACCTTAGCATAAGTAGTAAAACAAAATTGTTGCAAGAAGACTAGATTCATAATCTCTTCCTTACAACCTTCCATTATTTCCAATTATCATGAAATAGGCTTCAATTGCACCAAGTCTATTTGTGTGAATGTAATGAATCCAATGTTAATATGTGACCCAAAGTTGGTATTGTTTACACAAATCACATGCATAGTTTAGCTTGTGCATGTGACTTGTTCATAAAATACTTGTGAAAATGTCATTACATCCTAATCCCCATCTTGAAGCTCTTATACGCCTTTTTTTCCTTAACATGTGGAATTAGGGAACATGTTCCAAGTTATTCTTTCTATTACCTTAATTTCATTATTGTCATTTAAGGGGTCATCTCTCAAGCCTTCGGAAGAATTTAAGGAAGCATCAAGAAGCATTGCAACCAAAAAAACAAAGGAGTTGAAGAGAAATACAACAAAAAATAAATAACATAGGATATGTTGTAGCAAGACAAAGAAGCATGTGCGTGTTTCTGCTTCTTAATCCATGTAACAAGGCGATTGCATGCCACAAAGATAAGATATATTGTAGCCCAAAAAAAGCCAAAAAAATGTAATAAGAAGAAAATAACTTTTTTTTGTGTTGTAGCAAAAAAGAAGAAGTAAGTGTGCTTCTTTTTCCTCTACCATGTAGCAAGTTTGCATCGTAGCAAATGTGCATGGCAAGAAAAAAAAAGGTTTGCATTGTAGAAAATGCACATAGAAAAACGAAAAAATATATTTTCTTTGCATTGTAACAAGGAAAAAAAAGATTCTTCTTCTATGTTTTTCCCATGTAACAAGCTCACATTGCATTGCATTTCTTCTTCTTCTTCTTTTGTGAAGCAAGTTTGCATTGTAACTCCTTTTTTTGTGCAACAAGGCAAAAAAAGAAGCTTGCATTGTAGTTTTCTTTTCCATGCAACAAGCTTGTGTTGAAAACAATGTGATAGGTTTGAACTGCTTCTTATGTAGCAGGGACAACCTTTTCAAGGTTGTCTAAAAGTTGGTCAGAGCCTCACAACATTGGCCAATCACTATGATGGACCAATCAATAACCCTTGTATTGGGTCTTGGAGAGCACTAGGCAAATTTCTAAGCCAAGGCGCCAAATCGGTTTTCACACTTTATGATTGTTGTAGTTCCTCCAAAATCTAGTGTACACTTAATTTTATTGTTGTGGGTGGAGATTTTGTTAACTCCCAAGGTGGACCAATTTGGTTCATTTTTCAGTGTATATTTGACTTTCCTTGACATTTAGGGGTTAATGCATGAAAATTGAATTGTAATCCTCATACCTGCATACCGAGCTTGCTTACACACAAATTAATTATTTTTTGAAATTGCGAAAAATTCTGACATATATGCTGGCTACCATGCTGAAATTTTGAAAGAAACTCTCAAGCATTCTAGTTTCATTATATAGTATAACGTCAAATTATAAATTTTTATTAATTTTTATTGGCAAACACACATAACAATAGTTTCCTCAATTCATACAACGGGATTCTCTTTGTGGATTCGGAGCCTGTACCCAGATGACAATCCCTTTTGTTTCATAACAAATTGCCATCTGGCCAAAGGATTTATTTGTGGTGGGAAAATGGGACGCTTTTGCACACAAGGAGAATTATCCACTTGGCACTATTGAGTGGAGATTGTGTCTTTGCACACGGCAAAATGTTTTGTATGTGGACATAAGTTAAACATTTGTACAAGAAAGTTTCCAATCCAATGGGATCTAGGCTACTACCAAAAGGGTGGTTCTAATGTGTACCAATATACCGTGAGTTGGAAAAGTGAGGCCAACAACAAGCTGGACATGTTCGAATTTAGTCAACCACAAACAAAGCAATTATTTCTTAAATGTGAAGTTTGTTCATGATAGAATCTGACAATTTCCATAAAACACGAATGAAATATGAAAGATCCTACATTATTTTATATACCCAAAAAAAAAGTTGTACACAAACAGGTACTTCATCTTATTTTATTTTATCCAATTTTTTTAATATTTAAATTTCCCCCCAAATATTTCCCCCAAAAAAGAAAAATTACAAGAATTTAAATTAGAATTTTTTTCTCCAATTTTTTTGTATTTTTTGAACATGGGTAGAGAATATGATTGGTCTTGATAAGATGGTGGTTATGGGGTTGCCACCCAAGGAAAGGCTCGAATGAAAGGATTGCAAAACTCGAGGGTTCTAAAGGTAGGTAGGTACTTCTCAAGGTTTAGTGTATCATAACCCGAATTGCAGACTGGGGGAGATCATTTTGTATCACAATTTGGTAAACCCTAAACCTCCATGGTCGAACTTGGCCTCCTTGTCATGTGGCCATTGGATGCCCTGGGGGTGTACAAGCATGAAGTGTGTACATTGTACACTTTCATCACCTGCATATTGGCCTTGCCGGCCTCCAAGGCAAAGATATTGTGTTTAGATTCATTATAGAGTATAGTAGCTTAATGGATTTTGGCCTCTACTAGGTAATAATAATAGGTCTATTTTTATAAGAGGATTTTTGAAAGATGATATTTTGGCTTATGTTGAAACTTGAGATTAGTTATTATAGAGTTACTAGTGGGTACCCGTGACCTTCGGACACTGTGAAGTCCCCCCCTTTCTTTAAATCGTATTTATTTTCTTTAAACCGGGAGCATGCCTCTCCCGGGCAAGATGGGTACCCGTGACCTTTGGGCACTGTGAAGTCGACTTATTTCTTTTAAGCTAGGGGGGGATGGAAGATTTTTTTTTCAGTTTTCCCTGTTTCCTATTGTATTCCCACAGTGTTCCTTTTAAGTTCTTAATGGGTTCCCAAAATGTTCCCCACGTTCCCAATGTGTTCCCCATGGGTATTCCCAATCGCACCTTGCTTTAATCCCATATGTTTTGCTCAAAAGTCCTCCCCTTCTCACATATATCGATGGGCCAAAGGGGGAGGCACTCCATCTATCCATAGAATCTTCAATTTTTGTGAGCCTTCATAGTTTCAATTATTTTATGCTGGGGCCAATCAAATTTAATAAAAAAAAGTTGGACTTGTGAGGGATAAAGGTCAGGCCAAAAATGGTGATGAACGTTTTTGGGAGGAGAAATTTCATGCAGCCCATGTGAAGGCCCAAGCACACACTGAATGCGCCTTGCATTTTATCCTTTTAAATTTGGGGGGCGGGGGATTTAGAGGAGGATATTTTTCAGTTTTCCCTGGTTCCTTCTATGTTGACCATCCCACCATCCGCTCACCTTGGCTGGGCCCTCAATTGATGTGGGGAGGGGGGGGCGGGGTCCAGCCAATCAGGAATAACTGCATCAAGACACTGACACCAATTTCTTTATAGGAGTAGACTTTTCCATCATCTTCTTCTTGGATGAAGAACTTGGATGGATGGACGGATGACGGGATGGACGACGGGACGGATGGATGGAAAGGAGGACCGGCGGCGTCGGACAGACAGACACCACGGATATTATTATGTTGGAGATAATAGCTTGAAGGATCTTTGGTTTCCTTTAGACTATTTTTTTTGAAGATTATACTTTGGCATGATGAAATATTTGAGTTTCCATAATTCTTCTTCTTTTGCCTTAAGATACATTTTAATGTAAATGGCAAGGTCACGGTGTGACATACCCCCTTGTTTTCATACAAGAAGTAAAATGGTAAGGTGCGACTCCAGCAATTGCAGAGCTCGCCCTTTAATCTTCAGTACCAGAACTTCAAACTGGGGATTGATTGATGTGAAAGGGGAGAATCCAAGTTGTAGCACACTAAAACAGGTCAGTTCAGTTGATTTGGAACTTCTTGTAGAATTCAAAGGAAAATAGGATATGGTGAGAAATTGGCATTTCCTGTGTTCAAATTAGATCATCTGTACATAGTGGGCATTGATGTATGTGTGTTTTTTTTTATTATTGGGGGTCGATTTGGTGGTGTAGCCAAAATGGTGATCATACGTAGGACGATTCAGCCAAATTAGGCAATATGAAAGGAAAACAACAAACAAAGCCTTCATTCTTTTTGGCTCCCCATGCAAACCTTATATAGAAGTCTGGCGATTCTTCTTAATTTCATTTATTTTTGAATTCTGGCAATTAAAAAAAATCAAAAAGTCATTTCATTTTAGCAATTTTAATGTTAAATTTTAATTTGTGGCGCAATTGGGCATTGCTTCACAACCTATGACAAAGGCATGATACTTGGTAACCCAAAGATGAGCTCAAAATCAAAGAGAAACTCCAAATTACTCTATATATATTTTTTATTTTTTTATTTTTTTGGGACCACATTTTGCACATAAATAACAAATGCACACACATATTTCCATGATCCTTTTATTTTTCAACAGAACTTATAATAAAATTTTTGACAAGAAAGGGAGATTTTATTTCTTCTAGTGCATATTGTAAATTCAACTAACTTTGCTAATTATAGGGAAAAAATTGCCAATTCTTTTATATCACAAAACTGGGGGGTGGGGAAAAAAACCCCTGGAAATAGGGTTCATGAGAGAAGTGGGTTCGTGACCACCTACAAAAGATCTGAGCCAAATATGGCGGTTTGAGAACTTTTCCCCTGAAAATTCTGGCAAAAGTTTTGGAATAGAAAAGGAATTTTGCAACAGAGAAATAACATGTTCTCTGTCAAGTAAGCGCAAATTTTGGCATAAAATAAAATGGAAAAAAAGCATTTTTCCATCACTGGGAAAACGAATGACAAATAGGCAATTGACAGCTGAGAATTGGCAAATCCAAAAAGAAAAAACATAACAGTCGATGTGGTCATGAAGAATTGGCAATGGGCATGCATGCTCTCTGCCTTTAGTTCTTTCTGTATTAAGGAAAGGAACTGGCAGAGAGAGTACTTGCTGCACCCATTGCTTGTTTTTGATGGCATTAGAAATGGATTGGGTACTACCCATTCTTCACAGTCCTGCTACTACCTGTGATTGGAATGGGCTCGGTTAAGTGTGTACTTAACTCACAACTTACAAGCTTGCATCAACATTCTTACAGGGTGTGTCCAGCCAAGCTTGTCTGTTCCTCAATACCAAGAAGAGCTCTTTACTCCAGTTGTTTGCACTCCGAATGAAAACAAAACCTTCAGGATTCATTTCATTAGAGTGTGACATGCATGCATGCGTGTACAACAAATCTTACAATTCTATTCTATTCTTCGCCCAAAAAAAAACAGAAAAAGAAAGGAATTTTTTTCACTTCTCAGACTGATCTTTGTACCATCTTGAACTAGAGACACATCTGATATATGAATAAAAATTGATGAAACCTTGCCAATATTATGAAAGCAGAAGCACACATCTGGAAGGGGAAAGGAACAAACAAAAAGAGAGGACCAACATCTGACCAAGAGAACATCACTCAAAAGTGCAAACACACGAACAAAGGCTGCAAATCAACCCATTTGCTCTAAAGGTCAACAAGCTATAGAGCTAGTGCAATTACCCAGGGAAACTATGTGCACATTTTCAACAGGTGCTCATTTACAACCCTTGGCAAGTTGTTTCTTTTTTCTTTTTTCTTTTGGTTCAATTTTGTGATGTATCCAAAAATGGTGATCCACAAGAAAATTAGCCAAATTTGGCTATAGACCAGATATGAAAGTAGAAAAACTTATGAATCCTTTTATGTTTTGGCTAGCTGCTGGAACCTGTTGTAAAAATCTAGAAGTTTATAAATGAATAAAAATCCAAAATCTGGTAATTTTTTTCCACTAAAGTCCTTTGTATGCATCAAAATCTTAATTTTCAGGTTCAAAAAAATTCACCAAAGAAAAAAAAACATTGACCCTTGGTTTTCAGTGTACTCCACCTCAACTGTTGTTGGAGTTTGCTAGAACATGGTTGTACACAACCTCCATATTGTACAATTAGAAGTTGCCATACACACATATTGTCACAGCTGTTTACACACTTCCAACAGAAAATGGTTTTTCCTACCACACTAAAGCCTTGGCCCATGACACATTTATCTATGAAGGAAGGTAGTTTGTTTTGTTCTGTTTTGTAGTTATGAGATTCACTGAACCAGGATGCTTCAGATTGTGTTCTTGGTGTCTTTGGAAAGCTCGCGATGATGAGGGGGTGCATGGGCTTTGGTTCCATGACATTTGGACTTGCGGTGCAAAAAAGTTCTTGAATATTGAATGATTTCTTCACTGTAGCTGCAAATTTCGGAGGAATTGGAATGTGCCTTTGGTGTTGTTGGAAAGATCTTGATGAGCAGGATTTCAAGATTTGGTAAGATTTGGATTCAAAATGTGGGAGATATAGATTTTAAAGTGGTTTTTGCCGCTGAAAATTCAAATAAATTTCAAAAAACCAGGTTTTGGAAGGAAAAAAATCACTTGAGGACGTGGTAACACTTGGGCCAACGGCACAGGCCACACTAGTACATGTGAAGTGAACTTTGTGTCTTTAACCATGTCAATGTAAAAAATGCATGATATTTATCATATTTTGACATTAGTGTCAGATCAAATTTTGCATTGTGAAAATATGTGTCATATCTATCATAGTTTGGCATTAATGTGATATCAACCATCTCAATGTAAAATATGTGTACTATTTTATCATAGTTTAACATTAGGATAATATCAAACCCATTTCAAAGTAAACTATTTCGTCAATTGACTTTAACATAATATCAACTATTTCAATGTAAAATATTTGTAATATTTTATCATAGTTTAACATTAAGGAAATATCAACCGATTCCAAACATAAAATGTTTCATAGTTTGACTTTAGCATAATATCAACAATTTCAACATAAAATGTTTTGTATTTTGATGTTAGCATAATATCAACCATTTCAACATAAAATGTTTCGTATTTTGACTTTAGCATAATCTCAACTATTTCAATGTAAAATATGTGTAATATTTTTATCGTAGTTTAACATTAGGGTAATTTCAACCCATTTCAACATAAAAAGTTTCTTAGTTTGACTTTGCATCATATCAAACATTTAATGTAAAATATGTGCAATATTTTTATTGTAGTTTGACATTAGAGTAATATCAACCCATTTCAACTTAAAATATTTTGTAGTTTCACTTCAGCATAATATCAACCATTTGAATGTGAAATATGCAATATGTCCCATGGCTTGACATTAGGGTGCCTAATATGTGCAATACTTTGGTTGTAGAAAAAACCATATGTTGTTGTAGGGAGAGAGTTTTACATTATGTTTTTGGCATTTGTGTTAGAGTTGGCCACCAACATGGTCTTTTAGTACAGTTCCAACAACTGGAAAACTACTCAATGCTTTCAGCCATACACTCAATGTCGAGCATGTGTACAAGTTTGTTGTACATACAATACTGCTGCTACATACTAGATTGCCACAGCTGTTTACAGGTTTAAACAATTTGTGCTTTGCTAGTTGGGTGGTAGGCTAGATGAAGTCTGCTTCTCTTGTGTTTCAAATTCATCATTCTGGTCAAGTGGATCATACCTAGAAAGGTAGATATCAATTGACAACTCAATAGTTAAACAATGAATTTAATTTTAATTTTAAAGTTATAATGAAGTTATTATATAGTTCAACGTGTTTCTCTTCATTATAAATTCTCAATTGGCTGCTGCCTAATGAATTTCTGGCTAGCTTTCATGTGACGGGTTTGGAAGGGAAGAAGAAGATGCAAAATCCAATGGGTCTTTTTATGCTAGGTAAGGACCTCAAATGGGGCTGTTATAGGAATTTGAGTCCCATGCTTAGCTCCTACCCTCCTCACATGTGAGACCCTCATTCCCAGAACAACCTCATTCCCTACACACAACGCACCCTGAGAATTTTTTTGGTGTATTTGGAGGGCACCTTGTAATATATGTGATCTTCTGCCTAGTCCTTAAGAATAAGGGGAGAACACCTCTAATGCCTACTTAGAGGTGTAACATCCCTCCAACTCTTGAGCAGTAGGTGTAAGAACCGTCCTCGGTCTCATGATTGAGATATCTTAAGGTTTATGATCATGTTCACCTCATGCCTTATGATGGGTGAAACATATAGAGTTGGTGGGCTTCTCACAATACAGGTCCAGATTCAGCTCCTACCTTGTCCTAGGCCCCCGATTTTGAGGATGTAGACCTCCTAGGGGACTTTACATTACACATAAAATGCTCAACAACGCATGCATGTTCCGTTTTAAAGAAGAGTCATGCACCAGGCAGTCATGTTTGGCCAGCTCTCTCGCCAATATAGTGGGAGTTACAAAGTGGGTATGGCAGGAATTACACTTTGTGATTCCTACCATACTAGAAGAAGAAGAAGAAGAAGACTGGAGTGGCTTGTTTTTTTTATGGTCGGTCTGCCAGGGCATTACACTGATAGACCTCTCTCAAGTTCTGCCCTCGGTTGGTTTGCAGGAATTATGCCCTGCTGCCAAGGTGTTACCTTTTGACATCGATACCTCCATCTCAATTTTTGTGTGGAAAAAGCCACAGCAATTTTGTCAAAAAAACAATCAAAAGGCAGATGCACCTCTATGTTCCACTTGCTTGAGGGTGATCATATTTTGCCTTTAAAAGTTAAAGTAATTCGAACTTAAAGCACTAGAAGTAGTAGGTAAAGGCAAGGAATTGATTTGACATTTCACTTATTTCAAAGAAATCTACTCCATTGTTATGCATCACATTTGATTTTATTCTTGTTCAATTTGGGTTTGATTGCATTTAAAGCCTTCTTAATGTTAAGGAATTATTAATTGTTGCACCATGGTGCTACATAGTTCCTTTGAGAAATAGGGAAAATCTAGTCCCCATCATGAGATGTACATAACATATTCTATATGTCTATTCACTAGTATGTTATTTAGATGAAACTTTAATGATGCAAACATAGAAGCAAGTGTAGACTATGGATGGTAGGTATTGTGGCAAAATTTGAACTATATAACCTACATATAATCATACTTTCTGCATATGTTTCATATACTAGCTATTTGGACATGTTTGGTAGGCAAAGGATGACTACTAATGTCTAAATGGAAATTCAAATTAGATATGTTTTGGGAAAATTTATCATTTTCGAGTGGAGGAAGATGCATACGGTGTATGGAACATGCTTCCTACATGAATTACATATGTGGAAATATTGTTAACAACTCAATCAACATTATACCTCAATTTGCAAAAAGCTTTTGAATGTAAGCTAGTAGGCAAAAGTTAGCTTACCATTGTACAAACAAGCTAGATTAGATATAATAACATAAATCCCTATGTGCCCAGAAATGTGAATAGGATTTGAACTCCAATTTGTATACATGTTTTCAACTTTTGTTGTTTTTACACTACCCTAGAACTACATACGTATTCATCATCTCCCACAATTTGGACTATGTGCAATGCAAGGTGCCATGGGTTGGAAGCTTGGATCATGACAAAATAGATCATAACGAAACAAAACAAAAAAATGTACCTATGGTTTCTACCTTAATAGTATCCACACCATGCGTAAGTTACATACCTTTACATAGCATGTTGCACACCCCCTACATAGCATGTTACATCCCACTACATACCATGTTAGCCATGCATAACATGTTACATTTTGTTTACATACCATGTTACATACCCTTCCATGTTTGTGACATACCTTTCATGGCATGTTCCATACCCCCACATACAATGTTACATGTGCATAATATGTTATATAACCCCTACATGCTTGTAGCATACCTTGCATAACATGTTACATATTTTTAATACCCCTTAACATTTAAAATACTTTTAAGTTGTAGGAGGAACACTTATGATTACCAAGATTTTAAATTTGGGCAATGCATCGGAAAAGGAAAATATTGATCAATAATCATCAAATTGGGCAACATATTTTATTCCAACGACAGTAATCAAAGTTATGTTTGACCTTTGTATAATCTACAAATATACATTTAGTCATGACAAGATATGTTTATGTACATAACCCTTTTGATAGCGGATGATAAGTCTACCATTAATGACTATTAATTACTAAGATGCCTATGGTATTAACTAGTTTAGAAAATTTATGGGATTAGGAATCTCCTAGATGATTGGGTAGATTATCCCCAACCAATCATTAACATGAACTACTTAATCCCATTAGCTTCACCCTTTTGGTAAATGAGGGTAAATCTATTATTAGTAATTATTAATTACTAGGATACCTATGGTACTAACTAATTTAGAGATTTCTACCCTTTAACATTATCCCCCCTTTACCTTGGATTACATACCCTTGTAATTTTTATTGTGTGAGTTGAAGTTTTAAAAATGCACTATCGCTTATCGTTCTAGTATTAGAACCAATGTTTTTAAGGCTTCAATACTCCTCCTCAAGGCTTAAGGATGCCTTTGGTGTTTGGAAAATAAGCTCCTGGTGGGGAATACATTCTACGTTATTGCCATCAAAGTTGTTGGATGTGCTCCAAGCACCTTCAATTTTGAACTCATTGAAGGCCCTCTTGTATGTCGTTACCTATTGACGGTGAATTGCCTCATCAACCAATGTAAGGAGAGGGGCAATGTTTAGAATGGCATTGAACTCCCCCTTGAACTCATTCCATTTAACCTTCCTTTTCCCTGCTTTCTACTACGAAGCCACCACTTCCAACTTCAAGAGGGTATGCACCTTGAAGAGAGTATCATACATGGCCAACCTTGGGTCTACCACAACTACCTTCAAAGCTTTGTGCTTTCATTGCATCACTTGGCCTATTTAATTGTTGAATCAAAAGACCATCAAGTCCAATTATTTCAAAAACCTCATAAGTGTCAAGTTTCATAAAAGAGCCATCAATAATAAAACAAACCGTCTATGTATTTGATATTTTTGAGAACCATGGTTACACATATTAAGATTGGGTACTTGAGTTTTGAGAATTATGGTCATACATCAAACTAGGCATTTTGTGTTGAGCATGGTGGTTACATATATAAAAAACTAAGGTATTTTGATCATTTTGAGAACTATGGTTATGAACCTTAAACCCTAAATGCCATGGCAAACCAATTTGGTCCACTTTTCAGTGTGTATTTTGTCTTTCACTGACATTTAAGGGTTAAGGACAACCAACCCTATACCCAACAAGGTTTGACACAAGAATCTAACACCAATTTCGAACCCTACTCAAACAAGGAGTATGTTTATTCACAATTCTAGTTTAAGAAACGTTTGAAAATCATGTGCATTTTGTTTATATGAAATAAATAGTTGTATGGAATAGAAGGCACTAGAGCCCACCACTTCATGTGAATTGTACGATGGAAGTTTGAAAGGTTTGAATATTGTCGATGTTGTAATAAGTCAATAAATTAGAATGCCACAACATTCAAGTGGATGAAATTAGGCTACAAGTAGGTACCTACCCTATTTCTTGATGGTTGTGGGTTTGAAATTGGTGGACAATTGCATGTTTTGCAAGACATGCAAGACAAGAAATGTGACAATGGAAATTATGAATTGTGCAATTGTGGTAGGATAATGCACGTTATATATATATAGTGTGTGATTTTGTGTGGTTATAAAATTTCATGTTTATTGGGGGATATTTTTTATTTCATGTTTGTAAAAAGATGTTTATATAATCAACTTGATTTACATCATCTCCATATGTTACCAAGAAAAGAATTAAAATTTAAGATATTAAATGATATCATCTAGTGTGCAATTCTACACATAACCACCAAAAAAAACCATAAAAGGCAAGCTTAAAAATGCACTAAACAAACCTTATTGGAGGAGATATTTAACATTTCATGTTCATATAAAAATGTTTAGAAAATTGACTTGGTTTGCTTCATGTCCATATGTTAACAAACAAACAAATAAATAAATATAAGATATATGTAATATCATCTAGTGCACAATTTACACAAAACTATGCAAAAGTGACACAAAAAGACAATCCCAAAGATGCACCAAACAAAGTTCATTGAGGGATATTTATCATCTCATGTTTGTAAAATGATGTTTTAAATATTAGCTTGCTTTACATCATCTCCATATGTTAACAAGCAAATTAAGATATTACATAATATCATCTATTGTGCAATTTTACAAAAAAAAACCACCAAAAAAAGGCCAAAAAAAGACAAGCCCAAAAATGCATCTACCAAAGCTCATTGAAGAATATTTACCGTTAGCTCATAGAAAAACATTTAGAAAATCTTCTTATATTTAACATCATCTCCATATGTTAACAAGGGGTGTGTCACACTATAGCCTTGCCATTTACATTAAAAAGTATCTTAAATCAAAGAAGAATTATGAAAACTGAAATATTTCACCATGCAAAAATACAATCTTCAAAAAAAATCCTCTAAAAGAAACCAAAATCCTTCAAGATATCATAACTCTATAACTAAATCTCAAGTTTGAACACAAGTCAAAATATAATCTTTCAAAAAGTCGTATAAAATAAGACCTACTATTATTACCTAGGGGCCAAAATCCCTTAAGCTACTATACTCTATAATCAATTTAAACACAATATCCTTCTTGTCTTGGAAGGGTTTAGGGTTTGTTGGCCTTGGTGGTAGGGCAAGGCCAGCAAATGAAAAGCATTATAATTAAAGATATTAAGTAATATCATCTATAGTGCAATTCTGCACAGAACCACCCAAAAACAAAAAGACAAGCCCACAAAAGACAAGCCCAAAAATGCATCAGACAAAGCTCCTTGTTGAGGATATTTGGAGGGGTGTTTAGAAAATCAGCTTGATCTGCATCATCTCCATGTGTTGACAAGCGAAAAGCATTAGTATTTAAGGTATAAGTAATATCATCTTGTGGCCTCCTCCACCCTCACAGACTTCAAAGTTGTGTTGTCGTCATCAAATCGGTAAGTCGTCGTCGTCGTCGTCTCTCTCGCGCGCGCACCTAAAGAAAATCTTCTGACATCTCTTTCTCTGCAACGCATTTTAACAAAACCCGAGAACCAAAGCAGCAACAGCAGAGAGAGGTAGCAAGTAGCAAATAAAGATGGGTGAGATCAGATCATGACAACTCACGATCCAATCATTCCTGCCTCGATGTATGGCTCCATCCCTGCCTTGAATTTAACATTCTAGGACTAAAAACAATGAAGGAAATGACTCCTACAAGCACCTACAAGCAGGCGTGTTTTGTTTGTTTTTTTTTTCCTTTTCCAATTTTGTGATTTAGTAAAAGTGGAGCAAAAGTGGCGATCGATCATCATCCATGAGAAGATTTCGCAAGATTTGACGATAAGAAAATATGAAAGTACTTGAGAAGAAAAACATCGAGCATGTGTTTATATATTTTTGGTTACCTGGTGCAAAGTTTGGAATTGTTTGAGAAAATTTGGCGACTAGGAAACAAACACTAAATTTTGACCAATTTGGAAGCAAAATTAATCCTGACTACAAAATGCCACCCACTGTCGCTGCCTTTGCCCATGACATGACAGTGACGAGAGGGAGAGATAAAAAGACTAGAGATCAGAGACTGACTGACTACTAATTAGCTTTCCTCACGGGAGTTTCATAATTAGAAGCTTTGGGTCTGTCAAAAAACCAGCTGCTACTAGCTACTTAATTACTACCCTCGTAGGTCGTGCAAGCTGCTTCTGCTGCAGCTACAGTGCCTGTGCTACTGCCTGCCATCATCGCAAGTAAGTCATCTACGATCCAATTGTTTGTTTTGTTGAGTAAAATCTGTTTATTGTATTTTGGGGTTTTGTTCATAGTGTCCTCGGACGAAGCGCAAGCATCAATCTGTTGTTATTACTTGCCGGGCCTTTGTGTGATCTGGAAAGCCGCTGGCTGGCCACGATTCCGTGGCGATACCACCCACGTCTGCAACGTCGTGGCTGGAGCGTTGATGATGACAGTCTTCATCTGGCTGGCTGGCTGGCTGGCGTTTGTGAATTACAACACCAGCTACTTTTGCAACGCCACGCATGAGCTTGCACCGCCACAAACCCCTCCTGCTTCTTCCTCTTCGTCATCGCCGGCTCGCTCGCTCGCTCGCGGGGAGGGCGGGCGTCGACGCCCCCACTTAACGGGAGGGACACTTGGTTCTGGGTTAGGGTTTAGGATTTGGGTCTAGGAGAATAGGATGGTTTCAGGTTCGGATTTAGGGTTTAGGGTTTAAACCCTAAACCCTAAACCTCATTCCTAGGGCTCAAACCTGAAACCCATCACATGCCTTGGGTGAACTTGCACACCCCAATGTTGGTACCATGGTAGAAATCCCAAAATCCTTTTAAATTATTTCAAAATAATACAAATATCCACCCATGCATAGACTAAATAAGGCCAGGGTCTTTGAGTTCAAATCTAGTAATATTTTTGGGGGGCTTTAATATGGCCAACTAAGAGAGGCCTCACTCAAAAAGGTAAAGGTACCACCAACGTGGGTGCTTGTTCACCCTATGTATGCCACATATCCTCTTTGAACCAACCTGTTGAGTTAATTAGCCCAAAACAAACTCCAAGTTAATGCAAAGTGCAGCACACAAGTGGCCCACAATGATGATGAGGGTTTTGGAACCTTAGGATATCCCCATGGAATGATGATTCACTGAGATTCAGAAGTTCAGAACACTAGGCTACCTGTACTAAACCCTAAACCCTAAACTGTACTAAAGCCTTGAATCTTTGATCAAACTCTTTCTTCACAATCCTGGTTTCATAGTTTGAAGAAATGTGGGCCACTTGGGAACCCCCTAAACCCCTACTATCACAAGAAAAATTATTTGCCATGCATGCTCCAAATTCAAATGGGTGAAGTCAACTTAGCAACTTAATAGCAATATGCACTTTTT
This sequence comes from Sphagnum contortum, assembly GCA_963920785.1. NCBI lineage: Eukaryota > Viridiplantae > Streptophyta > Sphagnopsida > Sphagnales > Sphagnaceae > Sphagnum > Sphagnum contortum. Next base: position 16,809,675 of record OY987286.1, on the reverse strand, counting down.
AAAGGGTTTGGCATAGTGGACTTGGGAAACATGTTAGTAGGAGGACACTTGGGAATTTGGAAAGGGTGCCTTGTAATTCTTGAAGACATAGAATAAAGGTCCCCTTGGTAATGAAAAAGACTTTTTTTTTTTTTTTTGGGTGATCATTCCCCACCCCCATATCCTTTGTCAAAAGGTTAAACTTTAATTGCACGTCGAGATACATAAAATAATTGGGCAAGAAAACTAAAATCTAATCCACTAAAAAACTAAAGGTTAGTCCAATGGTCCATATCACAAGCTGAATAGGCAAAACCAAAAGTGAATCTACTAGCATTTGTATGGTCCCATCCCACACCCAAAAAAATAAAATAAAAAATAAAAAATAAAAAATTGTAGTACTTGAATAAGACACCAAAACCTTTCAATATATGCTTAGAGAAATTAGGGGAGACATGGAATGCACTTGGAATGGAGTTTTACCTTAAGTGATGTAGGGTAGGGTCAAGTATAGGAAGAAGACAAAGCTTTAAAATCAGGCCTCATGAATGGGTGCAAAGCAGTTGGAATTGTTTGTGTTTTGAGTGTCTGCATGTATATGTATGTATGTACGTATGTATGTACATGTCTTTGTAAACCCTAAACCCTTTGAGCTGTCCATTCCAAGTAGCTTATAAATCTAATAATAATATAGCACTAGGCACCACTTGTCCAAATCTAGGGTTTAGGGTTTAGTAGGGGGTTCCCAAGTGGACCACGTGGGGGTTGTTCTCCCTTTGGATATACCCTCATTCCAACAGAATTGTTATTGGTATTTGTTAAAACCTGGGTGCTTATTTTTGGGGTAGTTTAGTTGCAGGGCGCCTTCCAAGGCATACCTAATATGTGCTCTGATGGTGCCAATTGTTGTTTTGAGGTGGGCGTTTCGTGTTTTGAATGATACACCCACCAATGGGGGTTTTCCCGGTCCATTATACCCCGCGGGTATCTTGTGTATGCCCACTGGGCATCAGCAGAAAATTGTGTTTTATTAAAAGAAAAAGAAAAAGAACAGCTAGTTTTACATCGTGTAAGTCAAGGGGGTGGACTTTAGGGAATTGGGCCTGTGTTTGGCTTTGCCTCATGGGGCCCTTATTTGGGTGAAGCCCTCAAGGATGAGCCCACCTTTGAGGGTTAAGTGGGTTTGGAGGGTTTGTTTTTTTCAATTTTGTGATGTAACCACACATCATCATCCACAAAGAGGAATTTAGCCAAATTTGGCTACAGGACAGAGAGAACCTTCTAAGAATTGTGCTATATTATGTGGACCTCCTCAAAACCTATCTGTCTTAAATATGGCAATTTCAGATCTTTTTCTTATGCCAACTTTGGTGCATTCTTTCCCACAAGAATCCTTTGTATGTGTGTAGAAGCACTGGGTGAAAGATGAAATTCCAGTGTAGCAGCAGCTGCTGCTGCTGCTGAAAATGCCACTCATCCAGGTAGGTTATCAGCCAGTTTTTTGAAAACTAAATAACCGGATGATGGGCTGTTGATACCCGGACAAGGACCCTTCCAGGTACCGAGGTCAAACCTCAATATTTAACCAACCAACACAAGTTTTTAGCGTCCTCTACACTTAAGGGGTACAGTGGCCCACTTCCAACTTAAGTGGGGTTGAAGGCCAGTTACTTAATTTAATTACATTTTTACCCTGGTCCCAACTAAATGGGCCCAACTCAGCAGGCCATTAGTGAGGTCTGATAAAGGGCAATTGATTTTTTAAAAACTTGGTTTTAATAAAGCTTTTAAATATGGGATATATAAATAGGGAGGTTCCAGGTAATAATGATGAGTATATATATATATATACCCGGGGTGGCCTCAGCAACCGGCGGCACCGGTCCAGTAAGCCAAGCCCGGGTGTGAATCTGTCTTATGCGGCCCACCCCTTGGCACGCGCCGGGTGCAGGACGGGACGGCGCTTAGCTGTCGCCAACCAGGCGTAACTAATTACGCTCCTAAACTTACCCCCCGCCCGCAGGCCCCCTCCTGTCCGTCAGTCATTTTGATAAATTACAAACGGTAAGTAATTATTAACTGTCAACCCCGTTGTCCAATAGGTAGGTAGGTAGGTAGGTAGGTCGGTAGGTCGGTAGTAGATGCAGGTAACTAAAACTGTTTTTTAACTATTTACTAACTCAACAGAAAACTCATCATTACTTTTACCTACGTATAATGTACGATCCTAATTATTATTATCGTACAATACAGTTGCCTGACGCTTTTTTAAATTTTAATTTAATTTTTTTCATTTTGGCCAATACCCATCATCTTTATTTATTTATTTATTTATATGGAAATATAATAGTCAACAGATATATATGAAAAATTTGTCTCACGGGGATTTTTTTAAGGGTTCGGTGGAATTTGAGAACCTCCAAATTTAGGTTTCCTTATTTTCATTTTTAGTTATACTAATGAGTTATATTATATGATGATGATGATGATAATTATGATGATAATCAACTAAAATAAAAATGTTAAAAAGACATTAGTGATTTGGGGCCTTAAAGTCATTGACCAGTTTGGTGACTGAATTTCATTTTCAGATTTTAATTTACTTGCTTATACAATATGTATAACTACATATAATAATAATATTGTACTCTCAATCCATAATTGTAGATTTTATTTACATTTTACATACTAAGTTGAATTTATTTTTTCATGTGATTACTTTTTTTTTAATATTTTAATTTGAATATGTATACCATTGTAACTTTGTGTTTGGATCAATTTCACATTTTAATAGTTGGACACATCACCAAATTATGATTATGGTTCCTTGACATGAATTTAGTCCTTTTTTTCCCTTTTTTTTCCCTGTTTGAGGCATTGTGATTATATTGAATGCAAACTTGATTTTATGTAACTACACTTTGGACCCCAAGCCATGTTGTTGGATGGCAAGGAGAAACATAATAATTATATACAATAATTATATATCAATACTTGAATGAGAAGATTATGAATGCATTTCTTTCATGAATTAGATGAAATTTGTCTGTTCCCCACCTTGCCATGTGTTAAATAACTAAGGATTGTCACCATTTCAACATACTACAAAAGGCATTGTTAAAGGACAACCTTAGTTTCATGTTGCAAATGGATCTAGCAATAGTTTCAAAGAGATTGAGATGTTGTTGAAGCCCAATGTCATTAAACATTATGATTTTTTAAAAGTGAGGGTATTGCATGGTAATTTACATTTGCACAACCTTACACAATTGAAAATATCTACATTAGATCATGTAAATGTATTTTAATAATATATGTAAACAAATCATTCAAGTGTGACTTCAATATTATACCCAACAAAAAAATAGAAATGTAAAGATTATGATGTGCAAAAGCGATTGCACAACCATTTACACTTCCATGCACAACATTCCATGAAACCAATGTTGTTTGATAGTAATTTCAATAAAAGCAAAAAAGAAAACCAATGTCCCAAATTGCTTATTGGTCACTAATTCAATTGCCTTGTCCTTTAACAAAGCTTATATTCATGAACTTTTGAGAGGGTTTAATTCTTAATGCTTCTTTTCATTCAACAATATCTTTTTCTTTTTTTTACTTGTTGCATGATAAACTCTAAAACTAAACCCTAAACCTAAAACCCAATTGAGGACAAAGGGCTTACCCTAATATCTAATTTATAAACACAAAAAAATTTAGTGTTGTTTTAAAAAAGTATTGTTAACCCCTAGCAACATCACTAAACCCTAAACTCCAAACATTCAAATTCACACAAATGGGGTTGAGGAGCTTTAACTACTACATACATATTTTCTTTCAAAGAGAGAGTGAGTATATGTGGATGCAATTTACCCTTACTAGCTTATATAGAGACTTGTTGTGGCCATATCACGTCCGTCCCCAGATACTTATTAGATCATAGGTAACTGCCAGTACGCACACATGCATAGAATCATGTCCAACAAGGTGATAGGTGACCAACTAGTTGTCAGCTATGGGTGCTTTACGTGCATCCTTCAGGTGTTCCCAATCCATGTTTTTTTTAATTAAAAAAACCTACCCAATTTGTCATGGATTTAAAATTAAAAAAAGAACTAGCTACTGAACTATTGTAGATTTTTCTCCTCATTGAAACAACCTTTAAGTAATAATGTGGTCATATATGCTCGTGTGTACAAATGAGCTTGGGAGCTTGGTTGTTATGACATTAGCACCACCCAATGTCACCTAAAACTTTCGTGACATATGGGGGCTCTGTCAATCAAAGCATGCAAAATCCTGTTTTTGTTTGCGGCCTTTGCAAAAAGAACAGTTTAGAAAAGACTGTCTGCAATCAGTGTTTTCATGGTCTTTTGGCTCTTTGTGTTTGTCTCTTTGTGTTTGGCCTGTTGTCCACAAGCCAAGGCAAAAAATAAACCATTAGCCACACACCCTTAAACCCTAAAACTGAATAGAATGGATGAGATCCTAAGAGGTTGTCATAGCAAGGCAGAACCACTGGTTGGGCCCCAAAACCCTTAAAACCCGATTAAATGGATGATATCATGAGACGTCATCATAGCAAGGCAAAACCCACCACCAGCTGGGGTCATAAACCCTAAACCCAATTAAACGGATGATATCATGAGAAGTTATTATCATAGCAAGGCAAAACCAGCAGCTGGGGTCATAAACCCTAAACCCAATTAGACGGATGATATCATGAGAAGTTGTCATAGCAAGGCAAAACCAGCAGCTGGGGTCATAAACCCTAATGGGGACCCAATTAATCGGATGATATCATGAGAAGTTGTCATAGCAAGGCAAAACCAGCAGCTGGGGTCATAAACCCTAATGGGGACCCAATTAATCGGATGATATCATGAGAGTCGTCATAGCCAGGCCACACTGAATACTATCCAAGAGAACTGTTATCCAATTAAACCGATGATATCATGAGAGGTGTCATAACAAGGCAAAAACCTCCACTTGGTCCCGTACACCACCCTAAAACCCCAATTGAACAGATGATATCATGAACGGTGTCATATCTGGGCCACACTAGATACGACTATCCAAGAGAAGAGAATGGTGTTTCAAAGCTGACTAGCATTCCAATGCAATGACAAGCTTCTCTACAAAATATGAAATTTGAAGCTGAGGCCATAGCATGTCAAAAGTGGTGTGGCATGTGTTGTTTAATGACCCCTACCACAGGTCAAGGATCATGGTAATTTCATCACCAAAGGGTAATTTGGGACATCAAATTGCAAAGGTTTATAGGTAAATTTGTAAAACCTAATTGGCATCAATGCTCGTGAGCCCTTTAGTTTGATGTTTGAAACTAATTATCAAGCAGGTTGTTAGTTGGTAAGTAATAATAAAGTATGCTGACTATCACATTACCATTGAAGGCCTTGGAAACACTATGCGTCCGTCCTTGGGATGTTACTTGTCACATATTACCTTGCCCTAGGGTCAATTTCATCATTAATTAATCCTTCAAATGATTTTTTGGTGAGAATATGATGTTAAAAGTGTGGAAAGCCATCATAATTATCATAGGTTTTACAACATGAATAATTTCATTACTTCGTATGACAATATCATAGTGCACTATTATTATAAATCATGAAATAATAATAACTTCAACTTTTTTAAATGAATTGGTTTTTTGAATAAAATTCAATTATTCATTTTTTCAATGTGAAAGCCGACCCTAGGCTACGGTAGGAATTTATTGGTTATTACATATTTCTTTAGCTTCCTGAATATAAGTCTTAGACTTCCCTTTGTTGAAAAGAAAAACAAAGAGGAATGATGCCCATGAGGTTCGAAGAAATTGAAACTATTTACCTCATAGGTAGCTATGCAGATATCACATATAGTCCCCACCCATATAGCTATGGGCTTGCAACATTAATAAGACATGAACAAGTGTCATCTAAGAGATGGATCCACTAACTTGCCCCCAACTTCCAAGCATTTTAAAGAAAAAGGAAAGAAAAAAATTTGGTCACCAAATATTGAAGCGCATCATGTCCTCCTATTATTTCTAGTCGTATGTTTTGTATGGGCTTGTAGGTGTTTTGTGTAAGGCTGGTAGTCACCCCTTTGTGCTCGGCCTATTTATTGTTGTCTAAATTGCTAACAACATCCTTTGCATCATCATCATCATCATCACTAGTGTAAACTTGTGACATTGGCCCAGGTGCGTATTGGGTTACTCAAAGAATCTTTCCTTTCGAAACCATTTTTTTAATTTAATTAAATTTTCAATAACAAAAATTACTCACAAAATTTCAATATGTCACACAACTTAGTTCTAAAAATTTCCAATTTTCTTTCATTAAGTTCTGCTCATCAAGGGCTTTCCAATGGTACTAAGACTGTGAAAGAGCTGATGTGGTTTGGGAGATCTCAACCTGACAAACAAAACAAGCAAACTACCTTCATTCATAGATAAGATTAGCATCATTCTTGTAATATGAGTTCAAAATCGGATGATGTGTGGGCAAAGATGAGAAAAGAAAGCAAAGGTGGAGGGAGATATAGGGTGAATGGGTTAGTAGGGGAAGAATTGGTTTGTAGCTAACACTAGACCTAAAATGATGCAACAATTGAGAAGAAATGGTTTGTAGCTAACACTAGACCTAAATGATGCAACAATTGAGAAAACAATCAACAACCAAAAAAGTTGAGGATGGTGGTCACTCGATCTTTTCCATCCACTGGTGCACTGTATAGTACAATTTGGATGAAGAAAAGTCAAAACATGCCGGGTTGACTTAACAAAATGCTTTTGGCCCCGCACTTTTGCACAGGCTGTTGAGGCTGGCAAATGGCACAGCAAAGCCTAAACACCTACTAGCGATTGGCTAGATGCCTTGATTGGTCCAGGTGGGTTGCTATTACTAGTTCCGATCTTTACCAGTGTCAGTTTTATGGGTGAGGTTGCGAAAAAAAGTAAGTAAATAATTAATTATTGTTGGATGTGAGAAATATGGTTGCAAGGCCATATTCTCAGCATGGGTGGGAGCTGCTGCTCTACTACCCCTTATCAAATGATGGGATCAATTGGATGAAACAATGGAAGTGAGTCATCACAAAATCAAGTATCAACCAAAAACATGAAGAAGAATAATAAATAATAATAGTAACCAAAAAACATCCTTTAAAGAATTACCTAGTAGAAGTAGTTTGGGGTTCAATCATAAAATGTGTTGGGTAAAAATACTAAATGAGAAAAGGAAGAGAAAAATCTGTCAGAAGAAAGACAGAAATTACTTAGTTTTGAAATCTTATTTTTTTTAGATCTGCATTTTTCAAACCTCATTTTCAGCTTTTAAAAAATCCCCTATATTTATTTATTTATTTATTTATTTTAAAATACCCTACAAACAAACTTCAGCAGTGGACAAACCTTTTGACCCAAAAAAAAAATACCAAACGCTGTTCACACTGCTAGTACCTCAGGTGTTTTTCTGGCAAATGCAAACACCTAACTCTGTCCACTATTGCAATAGCTCAGGTGTTTCTGTGGGCCAGCTAGCAAGCATATCTTCCAACTCTGTTCACATTGTAGTACGTCTGTTGCGTTTAATTTGGTGCCAGCAAAACCCCTAACGGCGTTCACACTGTAGGTAATAGTCTCCAGGTACCTAATTGTGCCAACAAAACACGCCAACTCTGTTCACACCGTATGATATAGTAGCTCTGGTGCTGCTTGCGTGTACACAAAGGGATAGGGCAGCAGCTACAGCAGTGTTTTTCTTTCACAGGAATTTATTTAATGAAGCTGAAGTGGCGACCATCCATAGAAAGATGTAGTAAAAATGGCGATAATTCCTAGGTAGATTTAGCCGGCTAAATCTGGCTAGAAAGCCACAGGCACGCTGAAAAACCAACTACGTATAGAGATGTGGCAATTTTTACTGTTTTTCTCAAATTTGGCGATTGAAACCGTCCTGAATCCATTGTTTTTCGCCAAAAATAGTGTAAATCGAAAATAAAATTTCGCCTGTAAAAAACCAACGCTGAGCTACAGTAGTGTTGTGTGCGTTGTGGGTTTTGTGTGCGCGCTTTTCGCTTGTCTCGCGAGGAACAGTTGTCGCGAAGAAAAAAACAAACACTGCAAAGGTGAGGAGGAGGAGAAGAAGGAGCTTCTTCTTCTTATCAAACCCATGTTCTTCCGCTGTTTCTTTCATTTTTCTATGTTTTTTTTTCCTCCATTTTTTTGAGGTGCTTTTTTTTTTCCTTTTTTTGTTCGGTTTGTTTTCTGGAGGGGAAGTGGAGAGGGAAGCGTTGTTGTCGCTTCTCTGTTTCCTCCTTTCCTGTTTCTCTGCCTTGGTTTGATGCTTGTGAGTGGTTTTGTCCCCTCTCCTCTCCTCTTCTTTTGTGTTGCTGATTTTGAGAGCTTTTTGGGTAAGGAGAGAGAGAGTCTAGTAGTTTGTTGTAAGTCGTGATGGAGTGGGAGTGGCAGCTTGAGGTTTGGGGAAAGAAAGAATCCCGGTTGTGGAAGGCGAAGTAGGAGGGAGGGATTCGATGCGATTGTTTTTCTTACCAAAGGTTTTTTGAGGAGCTGAGACGTAGTGTTGTTGAGGGAGGGATTGAGGAGGAGGAGGCGTCGTGGTTTTGGCTTCTTTTTCTTCCTCACGAGGAGGAAGATTTGGGAAGGCTTGATGAAATAGGAAAGAAAAAGAGTTAGTGTGAGGTTTTGTAGTTTTGGACGTTTCTTTCTTTTGTGATTTTGTTTTTGTTGTTACTGGTGTGTGTATGTAGCAGTAGTGTGTCTCTGTTGTCGTCTCTGAGGCGATTGAGCAATGACGAAGATCGCTTGATGATTGCGAGGAGGCGATCGGAGTTCTAATATACGATGACGACGACGATGATGATGTTGATCTAGTGAGGTATGGAGGAGCTGTGGCGACGACAGGTTTTACTACTGATCCGATGCGTTGCTGCTGCTGCTGCTAGGACGACCTTTGTATAGACGATTTGAAGAAGAAGATTAAGTATCTACTTCATTTGTTGCGCGATCGATGTTCGAGGTTTTAGCTAGAAATGTAGTCTGTGAGAAGTTCAGTTCGTGGCATTGGAGGAGCTGCTTCTTCTTCTTCTCGAAAGTCATTGGAAGCAGCGGGCGGGGGGCCGGGGGGAGAGAGATAGAGATGTTTTCTTCAAGTGTGATGCACATCGAGAAGCCGGTGTAGTGCTGAGCTGATTTTTGACGTGTGTGTGCCCTTCGTCTGTCTATGCGCGTGGCGTCCGTTTGTTCGTTTGCGTTTTTACGTAGTCTTTTAGAAGTAGCAATTTCATGTTGGAGAGAAAGAGAGAAGACAGCGTCTCTCGCTGCTGCTGCAGTTCTTCTACAGCGACAACGACAAGCACAGCCATTAGAGAAAGAACGCGTACATTTGAAGACTTCCGCCAGGAATAACGGTCTTCTGGAACAACAAGAGAGTTCACAATTACGGGATGCAACGATAACACAACGCCGATGGTTCTTTTCTCTCTCTCTCTCCCCCTCGGCCAAGCCAAGCGTTGTTGCCAACCTCTCTCTCTCTCTCTCTCTCTCTCTCTCACGTCCTTGGAAGAAGTGTTCTCCTCGTTTTATGATATTGTTGTTCTTCAGTGGCTGATGCTGGAAGCTTCTTCTGATTAGAACAATGAGACAGCGTCGTTCGTGAAACTTAGTCTGCAGAAAAAGTGATGGCGATGAATAAGCGGAGGTGATGATCAGAAGAAAAACGCTGATATCGATCCAGACAAATACGGGCAAGCAATAGATCATCCGACAATTGTCGTCGCAGGTCAAGCGCTTTCAGCTTCTCTCGGTCGGGCGCCTTGTTGTTGCCTCCTCAGGGGGACGGACTACTGGTGATGACTGCCAAGGGTGTCTTCCAAGATGTCGATCCTGAATTATTGTGAATCTTATCAAGATAGAAGCATACGTTTTTGCATGTGGATGCAGCGGGCATCAGATAATAAAGGCCATAAATCCAAAGCAGGAGTGATTCTTTCTTTGTGATTACAGTTGAAGGGATCTGTTACTGGAGAAACTAAGCCGCTGCTCTTCACGGAAGCAAGCATTCTAAGGATTGCATGCCTGCAAGAAGAAGAAACAAAAGAGAAAATGCTGCTTCACCAAATAGCGATTATTGTATGTATTGGAGTTTGCATGGAGGAGCAACAAGAGAAGAGTGGGACCTCACTTTTTGATCAAAGATCCCTCTAATCAATCATCAGACTGTCCAAGTTCTCTCTTTTCAATCTGACCCAACACAAACTCTTGTGTTGATCTGCCTCTTTATCACAAGGTTAGTGACTACTGCAACAGACTGGAGATTCTCCACTTTCATGTTCCTGATCCTTACTTGTAATGATAGCTCGTTGATTGTATTTGCTCTGCACAAGCCCTCCTCTGCCTTTGCAAAATGCTAATAGGCAAAATTCAGCAATTAGAGGAAGGTGATGTTGCTTACTCCAACTGCATGCTGTGTGTGGGTGGGTGGGTGGGGGTTTCACCATTTCATGTGTTCAGCTTTTGTTTTGCTGAAGCTTATGGAATTTGCTGATTGCTGACCTAATTTCAGTTTCATCTACACATGCTGCCTTGTTCTCTGTATGTATGCCATGAGAAAAAAGCTGTAATAGCATTGTGATTTGCAAGCAACTTCTGTATGTATTCTGCTTTTGTGTCATGTTTTATTGCTTGTATACCAGGTGGACTGACCATATGGTACACAGATTTGTTATTTGGTGTTAATATGCCTGATGGACTCTTTGCTTGGTATAGAAACTGTACATGATACTCCAATAGTGTTTAGTTAGACTTTCATTTTGTACTGTTTATCAGATTGGGGGGAGGGCATGGAGTACTTAAATCCTTCAGCTGCTGCTTCTCTTCTTCTACTAATTCTCATCAACTTCTGCTACTGGACAGGTTGTATGCCCCATTGTTGGGATCTGTCTATCAGCATGGATAGCCTTTCTTCAGGAAGAGTGGAGGGACGATCGATCGACTGGTCTCATCCCATGAGCAATTCGGCACACTTGCCGCCGAAAAGCCCTGGTTACTCAATGTTTGGGGGATCAAGCCTGTTTGAAGGTGGTAACATATTCAATATGCATTCAAGCTTCCCATCTCGTGGCAGCAGCCACAAACGCACCCCTTCTGCTGGGTATCTACCACAGTTGCAGCCTCCATGGTTGGAGGATATTCTGGAGTCACCTGATGGAGATATTGTTGCTACAGTTAAGAAGGGCTCACATCGGCGATCTTCAAGTGATTCAGCTGCATTCCAGGAAAGCCCTTATGACTTCAAAAGCATTGTTGCAGGCCAATCCACTGCTGAGGAGGAATATGTGTATGGTGCACGTGGTGCTCATACGTTGAGGAACGTGATTCCGGACTACAACAGGTGAGCAGTCTCAGCAGACATTCATTATTTGCAAGGAATTATAGACCTGGGTTGCAAACAAATCCTCAAGCAAGTTTGGCATTGTAGCAAAAAAGAATTACCAACTCTGTGCAGATGCAGTCTATATTGTGCTGGGTATGTGAGAAGGCTCTGGGTCTCTCCAAATCTCAGAGGGCTTGCAATATAGAGCTCAATGGAATATTACGTTGACATGATGGGTTGATTTATCTGCAGCATTAATAGGCTGGACGAAGAACAGCTTATTTCTGTGCTTGCCAAGATGGAACCTTTCCAGAGGCAACCCAAACAGGGAGCTGAGGGTACTGACATCTCTAGGGCTATGATTGCTAATGCTGTGAGACCCAGCTCATCTGGTGACAACTGGACCTTGGAGAGGGGCATGAGACATCTGCTTAGGAACTCACTCCATGGCTCTTCAAACAATACAGTAGTCTGGGAAAATTTGAGAAAACAAAAGCCACCCAATGTAAATGCTGAGAGTGTTTCTGATAGTAATAGCCACAGTGAAGGATCCAATGATGAGCAGAGAGTAAGCCTGGGGAAGTGTAAAAGTGAGGCTCAAGTTCAAAACATGAGGGAGGGTGATTGTTCTCACCAAGGACAACAGGAGGATACACAAACATCATCTGAGCAGATTGATCTGAGTCTGGATCCCAAGAAAGCAAAGCGGTGAGTTTCATGTACAGTTATTTGCTAACTCTGGCAATCAGTTACAGGGCAGGACCTCTTTTGTATTTGCCGCTGAAACCAGTATTCTGATGGTCTGGAATTTGGTTAGTCAAATATTATTAAGCTATGTTTGTGAAATTCTAGCCAGCTGATTGTGGATCCCAGATGACTATATTTGTATGTGTACAGTTTGATTTCTAATGTCAAGATGGCGAAATTGATACTCTTCAATCTACCATTCATTCTTTTGTCATAATGTTGTACCTTGTAAAGCCTTTGTTGCTTATTCTAATGTGCGATCCTTTGGGGTGCACTTTGCTTTAAGGGTAGTGTTTCTGGCCTTCCCTCAAGGGTTGTGAATTGGGTAAAGAGGGAAACTTTGCCAATTTCCTGGAATGTGTATAACATGAAGTGGTTCTAGCCAGCTGAGTTGTCTCTCAGATGACAAGATTGTTTATGAACAGGCACTTCTATTGTGAATATGGGAAAAGGTCATTCTTGCTCATCATTTCAATTGTATCTGTTGTCACTCTTTTGACATGGTTTTGTACTTTGTACAGCCCCTTTTTGCCTGTTCTAACGCGTGATCCTTTGATGTGCAATTTGCCCTCAAGGGTAGTATATCTGGGCTGACTAGGATTCTGAGTCTGGTAAATTGTGCTCATTTCTGGGATGATTACTATGCTAAGTACTTGTGAGGCTTGGGTTCCATGCAGCATGGTCTTTAGAGCATATAATTGATTTGACTGCAGCATTCTTTCACAGGATTCTTGCAAACAGGCAATCAGCTCAGAGATCGCGGGTGAGGAAGTTGCAGTATATCTCTGAGCTAGAAATGAGTGTGAATGCACTACAGGTATGCAAGCCATCACCTTGAAGGATATACATGCAGCAGTTTTGATTCTAACATAGGTGTGGTCAAGTTGAAGCTATATTATTTTTGATCCTAAGGATGCTTCTCCTGGATTGCAGGCTGAGGTCACCTCTCTCTCACAGCAGCTCGGTTTGTATGATCATCGGAGAGCAGTGATGACTGCTGAAAATGTTATTCTGAAACAAAAGTTGGCAACTCTTGGACAAACCCAACAGTTAAAGGAAGGTGAGTATGTTTTTAGTATTTTGTATTCTGCAGTCTCATGACAGCTTGTTGCTTGCAGGAAAGTGCTTGCGCTCAGATCTTCAATCCATGCCCAAGCTCTGTTCTTGGCTTTAGAGGCAGACTTTCCTGTAGACTTTATCACCTGGTTACTCCATGAAGGTTTTGGTTTTTGGGACAGCAGTCTGATGGACAAATGTGAAAGTTATGAAGCATTGTCTCATTGTCTGAACATGTGTCTTTTCTGTTTGCAGCTCGCAGTGAAGCCTTGATGAAGGAGGTGGAGAGACTATCATACCAACATCAGCAGCAGCTGTCACCTCTCTCTCCACCAGGTTTTGACATTCCACAAAAGAAGTTCAGCAAGTGGGATCTGGGGCCCCAGCAGCAGCATTCACCTCTTTCTCCAACAGGCTATGAACTTTTAAAACGGCAGTTTAGCAAGCTGGATCTGGGTGCCCAACATCAGCAGCAGCAGCAGCAGCTCCCACCACTTTCTCCAACAGGCTATGAGCTACAACTACAGCGGTTCAGCAAGGTGGATCTGGGCTCCCAGTAGCAACAGCCCCCACCCCTTTCTCCAATTCCCTGATTGTAGCTTTCTGCTCAGCTCTCTCAGTGGCTCCATTATTGAATCCCCTTTTTCAAGAAGTCTGGAATGTTGAGGCCTGGATGCCAGTATTACCAGCACAGGAATTTTAGAACCCATTGCTCTAAGATGACAGCTTGATGTACATGGATAGCAGCAACAGCAATTGGTGTTACTTGATTAGTTAGTCTTCCTCAGCTGTTGGAGATGTTGGCATCTGAGTGCCTCAAACTGTGAAGTACTGTGCAGATTGATAATGAGTCAGTGTCAGAGTCTGATGAGCCTGGTGGGGTATTGGGTCCTCTTTCCAAACCAGATGTCATTCTGCCAAGTTCATCCATAATTTTGCTCTTCATTTCCTAATGTGGGAACCAAGTATCATGTTGCAACTCTGTCAGGAGTCCTGGAAACATTTGCATGATGACAACAACCTGAGGATGTTCGTTTTCTTCCAAACTTTACGTTCAAGGCCCCAAGGTACTGTGCATATTTCACATCCCTTTCAATGTGATAATACATCTCAGTGTTCAAATTGTGTTCAAAGCGTTTGCAGCATTTTCTGCCCTTGCAGCATTCAGTTAGAAGTTGAGGTCAAGATTTCCGATCATGTCAAGGTTGCATTCCTTGGATAGTGGTGTTGTTGTAGGCCTTCCAAAGGTCAGGCTGTGTGTCTAATGTGATGACGGTCCATGCACTAGAGTCTGTAATGCAAATGTTCTGGTACTCCAAAAGCATGCAATCACTTGGTGATCCTTATCTTTTTCTAAAACCCAACAAACACACCCACTGGTATGGGCACATTAAGCACTTTTTATTAGGAAGTTGGTCAAGACACAATGGTCCAAACCATTTTGATAGATAGTGGTAGAAAATGCTTGTTTTGTAGAATGTTTTGTGCTTGGAATCTATGTGTCCTGATGTTACGTGAAGGTGGTTTATTATGCCTTAAGTCTATTGCTTCAAATCCACACCTATAAACCAATTTCCCACTAATGCATAATAACATTCACGTTGAAAGGCTATTTGGCAATCCAAATGCAATTAATTGTCCAAGATCAAGATTTCTTGTGCTCTCAACTCCTACTTGATTCCTAAAACCCAAGATTGCCTATGATCATGCGACATTCACACAACAGGGTCCTTTTCTCCTTACACACTACTTCCTCTCTGATACAGAATATGATTTTTGTTTTTAACTTCTCAACATTTCTATTAGTAAATGTTTCAATATCAATTTCTTGAAAATTAATCTTTGAATCACAACAACAATGGAATTTAGCATGAAGTAACACTTTTAAATTTTTAATCATGATCATGACACATAGCAAAACATGTTTAATTTTGTTGAATTATGGTGACCTAGTGAGCATTTTCAACACCTCTATACCTTATTATTTTCAGATAAAACCTTCCAAAAATTGTTCACAATCACCCATATGTCAAATTTAAGCTTATTTGTTCAACATCGGTCTTAGATTCTAATGCTATTGAACATTTCAAATTGATATAAAGCTTTTTGTAATAATAAAACTTGGTCAAATGCAACAGTGTCAAGCCCATACCAATGCACTTGTCCAACCAAAGACAATTCTTCCATTTTTGTCAATGTCTTAACTCACTTCGCCTCTTTTAGTCTCTTGTATTTATCAAAATTTGCACAACTCTTGTGATGTACAAGTCAATAAAAAGTATATTGATTTTCAACCTTTTCAAGCAAGAGGTAGGTGTGTGTGTGCATTTTTTTTCAACAAGGTTTGTAGGTTTCCAAAGAAATTCCGAGACTTCACAATAGCACTATGTGTTTGTGTTTATAAAAAGTACCCAAACCCAAAACCCATGAAAGCTCCAGAAAGGTGTGTGAAGCAAATTCTCTTTCACACAATCAAACACTTCTTTTTATCACTTTATCTTTTACAATGTGTGAGCATCACTAGCAAAGCACCACAAATGAAAAGCCAAAGTTTGAAGCTCAATTTCAGTGTGTGTTTTTCTAAGCATGTCCACAACGATAGGGATAGAAGCAATGACCTATGGAGCCAAAGCTTGGAGCCCAACTTTGATTGGGTGTTTCTATGAGCATGTCCAAAACAACAATGGAGATAGTGGTGATAGTGGTGATAATGCATGTTTTTGTAAATAGGAGTGTTGTTACAAAAACTTTATTGCCTACAATTGTTGCTTGAACTCATCATTGATAATGCAACCTAGATATCTAGTCATTGTAAGATTCACGATCTTTGCAACATTGTGTTTTTCATGATTAAGATTTAGTTTAAAGGAACATTTGATCTAGTTAAAGACAATGAGAAAATCCCACCTAATTAAATTAGAAGACCAAGACAAATAAGCGATGCTAATAATCTTGGTTTTGCAAGAAGAGGCAAATGGACAACAAAACAATTAGAAGATGCCATGGACATAATGGAAAAAGGCATAACATCGCTTGGGAGGCCAATAGATTTTTCAACATTCCCTTGGCCTTAATATTTAACCATTTGGATGGAAAGGCCAAGTCTAGAAAAGTTGGATTATATGGTGTGTTGACAAAGGAAAAGGAAGTTATTTTTGTCGATTTGATGATTGGAATGTAGGTTGTGGACTTTCGATCTCACTACAAGAAGTCAAACTCAAGGTGGCAAACCTCACCTAGACTCAACTTGCCCCATTTTTGGGATGGAGTATCCACATACTCTTGGTGCTTTTGGTTTAAGCATAAACATCCATAATTGTCAATCAAACTTGCATTAAGGTTAGAGGTTTGTAAAGCACAAGTTTCACTTACAATGCATGCACGTCATTTTACAACAATCTTGCAACATTGTACACTCAACACAAGTATCTAGTGAATCACTTATGGAATTGGGATGAGATAAGGATTCAAGCATGGCATTAATCAAAGGCAAAAGCTCTAGCAAAAAGAACTTCATAACAAATCTATAACACCATTCCCAAGTTTAGGGAATGTATGACTATAAATTATGTTATAAATGTAGTTGGGAATTTTCCACCAAAATTTCTCATATTTAAAGGTGAGAGGATCAAAGATGACTACATCATAGATTGCATGCCATGGATATGTATGGTGATGCAAAAAAAACATGGATGACATCTTTCTTTTTCAAGGATTTTTTTTTTTTTCACGAGGTCAAACCTTGGAACCATATTTCAAACTAATAAACATTTAGGGTGCAAGCTAAACGGGTCACTACTCTATGTCAAAAAAAAAAAACAAGTAGTCATGAATTTTTTTTAATGTATTGAAAATATAAATTCTATTTTGTACAATAATTAACATGATGATAATCTTTCATTTCATATTTTAAATGTTGAAAAACCCCATCTTGAAAGTATAATTGAATAGAATTATATAAAATGTTGCTACTTGCACAAAATATCCGATTTTACAAAATGGGCTACATGTAAATGAAATATTAATTTTTAAAAAAATTCAAGTTAGTGGGGCCTTAAAAGATACTTATGTATTGTCAAATTATGCATGTTATAATAATAATAAATCATTTTTTTAATATGAAATATGTTTGAACACCATATTGACCTAGTTAGCTTCAAACATATGTTCAACCTACTTCCCATAATCTAAATGTAATGATTTATGTTTTTCATATTCTTATTTCAAAACATTTTGAATTTATTTTCTTGTGTCCATATCAAAATTTGTTTCATTTTCAAATTTGATTTTGCGTAGACTACTTTTTTTGTTTATTTTACCTTATTGACACCTTTTATTGATCCTAGATGGTCATGGTCATGTAACCCTAAAAACAATAGAATTCACGTAAACATTTGGGTTGGACATGGTGACTTTACCTTGACATACATCTCATGCATTGCAAACCATAGATGTGAATTGTTTCAAGCATTTCAAAACTACATTTTAAAAGGAGAAAGATAATAACATGGTTAGATCCAATTATTAGAAACTAAACAAAACAACTTTTGTTAATTGGGCGGACAAAGAATCAAGGAAATATTATTTCAAAACATAACATATAAAATGGGTTTAAGGTTATAAGGATATGGCATTTGATTCCAGGGCCATGGACAATAGGACCAAGTTCAACAAAGTGTACACAACTACAACTAACATGAAAATATTAAATGAAAACAATCACAACTCAAGTGATGATGACAATGAATATCAAATATGTGGAAATATGGAGGAATTGAGGTGCTAGTCAATATAGCAAATATAAAAAAGGTTATTAAAACATGGAGCAATATTAATGTTCTACTATAATCTTTGCAGCCACTCCCTAAGAAGAAGCAATTCGGGAAACAAGATCTACATGAGTTGGGTTAGCAATGATTATGTCTATCAAAATGCAAGTACCATCTGTTGTAAGCACAATATCCATTCGTTACTATGATGATTAGAAATATGATGAAAGAACATATGTTTGTTTGCCCAAAACATGGAACCTAGCATCCCTAACAATGGAGGTGAAAAAATCTCAAACTGCATCATGTGTGCTTGTGCACTTTCTCCCATGAGCACAACAAAATATGTGTATCGATGTTGAATTTATGGATTGGCCCCATATGCATTGAAAAAGACCATGAACCACGAGAGGGGGGAGGCCCAATTGGTGTGTAGGGTTGAGGAGAAAATGTTAAAATCCATCCTAAAAGATGAGATGATTTGGCAAGCAAAAAATTTAAGCACTCGAACCTAAACTTACACAAGATCTCAATTGAATTTGATAACAATTTGAAGACAACTTTAAAATGATGCTAAAAATTGATATTTGTGCACTCTCTAAGATGCTCTCCTCAAAATGATTTGCTCCTCTTTCTAATAGTTGTTCAAATAGTGGAATGAAAGCTTGAACAACTGGAAGTAGAAGGTCACAAACCCACCTAAAGTGAATCTGAAATAGAAGTGGAGTTGAACATAATAGGTCTTGATATCTGCCCAAGTTAGGTCTAGCAGTCCCCCAGGGAGGTTCCTTTAGCAAATGGAGGAGACCATAAAAATCTATGGAAAGGGCCTTCCTCAACTGGAACAGACCATGAGAGCTTAACACATGAACATTGTGCATCAAAAGGTAATGTCAGATAACAAAGGTAGAAATTTAACACTCCATTATTTATGTAAATTATCTCTTGTTGGGCCCCAGTTTCACTAAGGATGAAAAAAGAAGTTAGAATGAAAACCGTGCACACGGGAAATAAATGGAGACCAAACCATTTTTTCTCCCCTAAACTTGTTTGACCTTCGGTTTTGGATTTGCCTTGCCTGTGTGCCTTGACTTTCAAAATTATTTGTTGAAAATTTCATTTCAACAAATTTAATATTCCTAAGTATTCATTATTATATTCTTCACAATATTTTTTGATTTGGAAGAATTTTTTAATTTTTTTGGAGAATTTCAACATTTTTGAAATAAGATAATTAATTAGTGTTGAATTGACCAAGGTACCAGGGTATTTCTTCATTCTATCAAAGTCTTGTGAGAATAAAAATCCTGCAAATTTTGTGAGCTGATACCCAGTTTCATTAGAACAGTACTCAACTTTGTTGACTTTTGTATCACTATGGTCAAATTGGGGATAGGAAACAGGGACTAGAGAGTGAAACTAGGGCCCAAAGACAGGGTGAGTTTACCAATAACTTTCATGTTTCAGACAGATTGTGTGAAACAAACATCTTGCAAGTTCCCATGAGGGGGGGATTGGTAATAATACTTACATGTTCCCATGTTCCCATGTTCTTGGCCAAAGTGAATGAGCACCCACCAGCAAAGGATGGCTGGTAAGTGGTTAGGAAACGGTTTGGTTTTGTGTTCCCAGCTAACCATGGTGGTTAGATCAGTTGCCTTTGTTTATTACTTACCTACTAACAACCTCCCTCCAGCAACTGGGTTGGCTTGTTAGTAGATAGGTACTCAAAAAGCAGCCCTTTTTTATTACTCAAAAAACTAGGGCCCAAAGACAGGGTGAGTCTACCTATAGGACATAAGGGGCATCCAGTGGAGGGTGCTGGTCTGTTCATAAAAAAATGTTATAGCCAATGAAATTGCTGGATTTGGTGGTCTGAATTATTATTTTTCTTAGTTATCTTGAGAGTGAACTAACAATTAAATGTGTAATAGGGCTTGGGTAAGTTTGTGCAAATTTTAGAGGAGCAATGAAAGTGGTAGAGAATGGATCATTATTTTCAACATAAATGAGGTTGTGTGTAGTAGGCCTGAAGATTTTTTATGTTTTTTCAAGCCAATGGAATTGCTGGATTTGATGGTTTGAAATTTGTTTTCTTAGTTATCTTCAAAGAACTAATAATTCAATGTAGAATAGCTCTTTAAAGACAAAGTTCTAGCACAATACTTGTGCACTTTGTTTAATATTTAGCATGTACTAAACCATAAACATGATATTAGTAATGGTATGACACAAGTATATATGTAATATTATCTTAGGTCATACTCAACTCATATGTTGGTTCAATACCCATATACATACATACCCATGTCACATACCCGGGTTGCACCTTATATATCAGTAGAATAGAACACACAACACTAGACCTGGTTACCTCTGGCCCATCATGTTCTTCACATCTATTCCTTCATGTTCATGAGGTTTCCCAAATTCCAATGGTGTTTTTCATTACCCGCCTTTCAATAACATTTTCAAACCACCCTACCCACTAGTTGTTACCAAGGTAATGTTTAACCTTTACCACCTGAGGGCCCAGATTTTAGGCCTATTTGAACAATCCTCTCTATTCCTTTTGGGTGTAAAGTAGAGGCAGGATGGGAACATGCAGGTTGACATTTTATGGGAATACTCGTGGTCTGCAAAATTTGGAGCTAGCAACCTTGGGAATGCATCGTGTGAAGTAAAGATAACATGCATACTTCACATATTGCTTCATTGTTTCCTTGGTTGTCTTGTAGGGTAAGAAGGCCCATCACCAATGGCATGCTTCAATTGAACACTTCAATAGTGCATGTTTGCATCACTAACCAATCAAGCATGACCTAGGCACCATTAGTTCAAACCAACATGTATTGTAACCAAAAAGAGGGGCATGGCACCATCATTCATTACAACACATGAAGAATGCCATGAGCACATATACATAAGAATATAATGTAGAAATTACAATGTTAGAGTTGATCATTGTGAATAAGTTGTCAACAATTTGCCTTTGCAAATTATAGACTTTGATTTAAGGACATTAGATGGATCAAGTCTTTTCAATCTCTTCACAATTGGGCTATCACAATCTTTTGATGTGGCAATCAACATTAGACATTTATGAACCGTCCACAAACAATCCCTTTTCTTCCTCCATTACATCCCAATCAAGAAGGATATTTTTCCTCCCTTATAACCACAACCAAGAGGACACTAACAAGGACAAGTTTCAAACAACTAACTATAACTTTGAAAATTGATCTAAAGTTGGCACCCCATAATTTTCTCCAAAGCCTGAAAATTATGCCCAAAGCTCCCATAAACTAAATGTTGATCCCTTGTTGCTTCACATACGTACCATTGTCGACATAGTGGGATGAATATGATTTAAACAATGTTTGCCATAGACAAATCAACCCTCTTTTGATCTCATAGAGCCTGTCATCATCTCCATTGATGTCCCTAAACTTATCTATATCCATCTACCTTGCATCGCATCTTTTATACATCAAAAATTAAATAGATTGATGCATGAATAAATAATTATCACACAAGGGCATTCTTCCCTTCAATGTGCAAAAGCCAAGAAAGTAAAACATTCAAAACAACACCTCTATGTTCTCGAGCCTTATTTTCTAGTACAAAATTAGGAAAATTGATGTTTAGCTTCTCAACATCCTACTTTCCACTGGTCCAATTCCAATTTCAAGGTCTCTGTAACTAGACACACGTTAAAACAAAACAATTAACTAAGGTCTATCCCAAAAACTTGCACCTTCACTATCACAACTTCCATGAATCACATCCCACTCAAAGTAAATGAAATAAAACAAGATACGAGTTGGTTGCTAGCACTTCAACAAATATAGACAATCCTTGTTCGCACTATGAACCTTAAAAAACAATAGGAAATATTTTTGAACCACAATATGACCAAACATCTATATAGAGATGATGTGTTTGGTTATGAATGCAAATTTGGGCAAGTATTAAAAAAGATGTTGCCCACCTTTAAGAAAAAAGATGTTTGGTGATTGGGGTTGAAATGAACACAAAAATGTGTACAACTAGGCCTCTTTTAACATTTGTTTATGGGTGGGTTTTGGGGCAAATATTAAGAAACCTATGCAACTTGTGCAAAGGTATTGTGCGGTGATGGATTGGGAGGTCCCATTAAACAAGAGGCAACTAAACATAAATGTGCAAAAACCTTAACTATGCTCCAATGCACAAATGTGAACCAAGGTAGTTAAACATAGTAGCAAAAAACTTTAATTTTGGATACTAAAGATTGAGAGATTTATTCGTTTAAAAGGAAAATTTTGTAGATTCCCCATATGTTGTGCACATTACATTCCTGCTAAAACAAAACAACACATTCAAAACAATTGGGGCCAATTTGAATACAATTAAACATCATTTTTTCCATTCTTCCTATGAGTTCTTTTAGCATGTCCTCTCTAGCATGGATGTGAGATATGAAGTCCAATTGTTTTTAGAAATCTTAATTTCTAGTGTAATAGTTTTCAAGGTCAAAATAAAGGATTGCAAATTGAACCTAAAAGTAAATGGTGTAGAAAATTTGCAATAAAATCTAAAATTAAATGCAAATGGATATAAAAATTTGTCTTGAACATAAAAGAAGAGATTATAACTCCTTACTTTGACAAGGTATACAATGACAAGTGCAAGAGGTTCCTAATACTACCAATAGGTTAAAAATATGTAATTCAACATTTTAAAGTAAGAAGTTCAAATAATGCAAATTTCAACAAGCTTTAGTTTGAATCACATGATGATATTGACATTCACATTTTGCACAACAATAATAGATACATCAACTTAATGTGGGAAGACTTTTCAAACTTCTCCACCCTAATTTCTAGCATGAAAGTATTAGTCACATGCATTTTTAGCATGCCTAGACCCACCATAATTTTATTCTTATGGGCTCACAGCATGAAGGATAAGGGGTATATCTTTCATTACGATAGAATACACACCACCTACTTGTTGAAGGCTAGGGTTAGGAGGCCTTTGTCAACCATGACATTGAATGTGCTTTGCAAATGACAAAGTGGCATGCTAGACCAACTAGTACTAAATAAATAAAATGTCCAATTTGAATCAAACAAGGTGGTAAAAGATTAATAAATCCATTGCAATAAATGAGAAAAGAAAATGAACAAATGAATCATTAAAAGAAGCAATGGATGTTCATTGAGGAAGGCAAGTAGGTGATATGGAACATACCCTTAAAATCCCTTTCAAACCATTTAAATTGGCAAGACAAGATGTATGGAAAATAGGGCTAGCATGTTTGCTAGTAACAAAAAACATGCAAACATAGTTGCTTGAACCTTAGCTATGTAAGAATGCATATTGTCAATAATTCAAGATGGAGGTGGCAAAGTTCACACAAACCAAGCCAACATCATTTTGAAATGGTATATTAACTATTGGTATTGATTCACATATAAACACCTAAGATTGAACATTCAACAAGCAAAAGGATTTGAACTCATATAACACAAGGTTTGACTAACATTTCTTTCTAAAATTCATCCTACCAAAATTTACAAGCATTGTACACTCAACACAAATACAACGCAAATCATATTTACAATCCATACAAAGGGTGCAAATTGGGTATAAGGAACCACTCATAGATGTAAACATTGCTTAATTTGCATTATGATAATTGTTACCTAAATTGATGTTGAAATTTTTGGATGAACTACAACAATATTTCTAACATATTATGGGAACATTTGATTTTTTAAAAAATGAATATAATGAGTATTGAATACTCACCAAAAAATAAAAAATGTAACCAATGTTTTTCACTACTTAAAAGATTTTTTTTAAAATGTTAAAACGATTTGAAAATGACATTTTCATGGAAAAATGTTATGTACAACTTTACATTATACTATAATGTAACATCTTTTTTAATCATAATAAATTGTATTAAATATTTGCTGATTTGTAAATCATATTTTAAGCATATTCTTTAAAATATTTTATTGTTGAAGACATTGTAAGAACATAATCCTTAAGGTAGTTAATTCTTTACATCCAATTTGTACCCTAAAACAAAAATCAAAGCAAGTAGACAATTAAATACAAAGGTTCTAACCAAAAGAGGTCCAAATCAAGTTTACAACACTATTCCAAATCTTGGGAGTGGTTAATTATAAATTGTGTGGTAAATGTAAGTGGTGAAAGTTTATGGGATGACTCCATCAAACTTTACAAACTAGAAATATATATGGCAATGTAAGAAAAGGCTTGGGTGAAATGTTTCTCATTCACAAAGTTCAAATGTTTTTTTCAAAAGGTTTGTTCTAAATGGAATTTTTCTAACCATGTCATTTATTAATTTTGGATGGGCATGGTTCATGTTACTATAGAGGAAATAAAAGAGGCACAACAATTTAGTTGAAAGACCATCACTTTGCCTTTTCACACCTCACATGTTCTCTAAACCTTCGATGAATCTTCCTTCAAACCTTTCAAAACAACATTAAAAAAAAACAAGGTGGGGCAATGGTTAGAAATAATTACAATGAACTAAATAATAATATCTTAGTTAGTTGGGTAGATAAGGCTTTAGATTAATCATTAACTAAACACAACATCAAATTAGGGTTTAGTGTTATTAAAATATGGCCTCTCAATCCTAAAGTAATGGATGACAAGATTTGGCCCTCTCAAACTTACACAACAAAAAGAAAACAAAGAAGATGGTCATGAGGTAAAGGTTATAGAATCACGATAATAGTATAAATAAGGCAATCAACAAACATGTATAATAAACCCCCTTTATAATCATGTTCATTTTAGTCACATTTGTTTATGTCACAAATTTTTTGGTAACCATCTATTTTAGTAAGAAATACCATTTTTTAGAATCATTATCACACTCATTAGTAACACAAAATATTTGCAAAGCTTTTTTGTAAATGTGACTATAATGGAAGAAATCTAGGGAAAATATTAGGGTTTTGTAAATTATAATGCCCTTTAGCAATGTTAATTTGCTTTGTGCTCAAGTTGTGCAAATTAACAACAATGAATCCAATTAAAGAGAAAAGAAAAAACAATGAGTTTCTTTTGTAGACAACCAAAAGATATGTGAACTTGCCGAGAAAATAGAAAATCCCAATTTAAAAAATCTAGTTCAAACTAATGTAAATCATCACATTAAAAAAAACAAAAAATCACAACTTTCTTCGTTTAATAATGCATATTAAAACTTTGGATAACCCATGTAGGAAATTTAAATAGTTGGCACCTGTATTCTAGCATAAAAGGGTTGTTTTGTAAGGTTTTTTTTTGCCTATAGTCACAATTTTGTAAAGGTTTATATGGAATGTGACTATAACACGTTTAAATCACCATTCATTAGTGTCACAAAAAAAGTGGTCACCAAGGGCATGATTATAAAGGGGGTTTACTATATAAAAACGGCCTAGAAAAACAACAAATGTTTTACATGTGTTAAGTGAACAACACAAATATCAACTAAGTTCAACATGTGCATGAACAAAGTTCATATGAATTTGGTCTATAATAGTTGTTAGGGATAAAGGGGATCAATTCCATCATAATTTTGAACTAAGTTTATGAATCAAAGAATTAAGGCATCGAGGCATTACTTTGATAATCACATCTAAAATTCAAAATTGTCAAACAAAAGGGCAAAACTCAAATGCTAACTATAAGACATATTCTTGAAAGGTTGCACTATCAAATGTGAACATAAAAACACACCCCATGGTAAAAAAACCAATGGGTGAGTACTCAAGTTGACTTGGTATAGCATGATGGATTATGGAAGGAAAATATTTTCAAATTCATGATTTAGAAGCCTACATGAAAATTATTATTATTATTATTATTATTATTATTATTATTATATTTCAAATTTTGTTACACTATATTATTATAAAATTTATACATATAGTATTATTGTTCATGATTATGTCATTTTTAAGGCATTGCAAGCCATTCGAAAATAATATTGAATAATAAAAACATTTGTTACATTACTTTAAAAATGCTAAATTGGGTATTATATACTCATTAAATTTCTTTCAAATGTTTGCATGATATATTAAAAACATTGATGTACAAATACACCAAACATTTCCAAAATTAATTTGATTTCAAAATAAAAATATGTTACATTGTTACACCTTAAGTGGGTTGTATGTTTTTAGTTGCACCTTAGTTAACATAAACATTTGCAAAATGAGATGGGTGGGGGGGATGGTGATAAAATATGGTGTTACAACAAAGGAAGAAAAAAAACATGGTTAGGTTTAAGAAAAAGAAAATCACAAACATATTAAAAAGGGGAAGCACCAAGAGGGTGCAAATATAGTAGAAGTAACCAAGGGTGCCAAGGTTAAAGTCTTTTCCAAGGACTACATTTGACACATTGCATTCCTATGTTGGTTGATTTTTAAATTTTTTGCATTTTTCATACCCAATTTATAACTATGTTTTGAACATAATTACTTTTTACTCTACATTGGTCTATATCATGTATATATAATGTACCCCTGCTTTAAATAACACAAAAATGAATAATTAAAAAAAATCATGTTCAAAATAATTGTGGACAATGGTTTTTTTTTTTTTTTTCAAACATCATTTTTCCTTATCAAATGTGCACCCCTCCTTTTCAAAATTGAAAAAATATTAACATAACTTTTGAAACATTAGTAATTTTCATCAAAATTTGAAACTTTATACGTAATGAAATTTTTAAAGGAAAAAAATTTGGCAATCCAACTTCTTATGCTCCTCTTGTAATTTTTTAAAGATATAAAATTATAGTTTTAAGCATTATCCACACACCTTGTGGCTTCATTTAATGTGTTTCCGGCTAAGAAGGAGAAGAAAACAAACACAATCAAGAAGGGGAAAGATCAATAATACAATAAAAAAGTAAAATTACTAGGAAAAGAGTAGGAGCACAATTAATAAATGGAACTACCAAGATGGAGAAGAGTACGAACATGAACATGATTGAGAAGAGGAACGACCAAGAAGGAAAGAATAAGAACATGATCAAAAAGAAAAGTAATAGGAACATGTTTAGGAAAGGGAGGAGGAAAGAATAAGAACATGATAAAAAAGAAGAGTAATAGGAACATGTTTAGGAAAGGGAGGGAGTAAGCAAGACAATACGATGAAAATGATTGACCAAGATTAGGAAAATGAAAATCATGAACATGATTAAGAACGTATCACTTGCAAAACAACACAACATGAATTGCAAAGAGGAACGCCAACACTTACCATGTAACATGTGGACATGAAAAGTAAAAAATGTAGGAGCTAAACACAATTGACCAAAATGGATAAGATCAAAAAGGAGGAACAAGTCTATTTGGTGGAACAAAGGAACAAGCAACTTTAACTTCTTTAGCTTGATTAAATGTGAAAGCAAATAAGCCTAGTCACAAAACCTTGAACAAATCCATTAAAATTTTGATATTAAAAAAAATAGGTTTTTTTAACATCATTTTTAACATGTAGTTATAGGTGTTCATGATTTTGGTGTAAGATAGATTGCATAAGTCATGTGAATGACAATAGAAGAAAAACTAACTAACATTAGATTTGAAACACTTTATGAACAAGGTAGGTGGCATGCATTTACATAAGCAATGGATTGTTTTGGTTATGGGGTGTAAATTTCAGGTTAAATATCACAAAGTGTTTGGGTTTTTTCCAACTAAACCTCCCTACTTCCAATGGCCATATCTTCTTCATTTCTTGTCTATTTGGAACAATATAAATGACTACGTGTGCACCAATTGAAACATTACAAAATGTCTTTGAACTTCATATGGAAATGAACAACATTTGAGGATTTTAAGCTTGCTAAGATCTAAAGTTTTTGATCCATACACTTACTTACTTTACATTTTCACAAGAAGGGTGAACAATGACAATCAAAAAATAAATAAAAATGACTAGTGTTTTACCTTTATAATTTTCACTATGAATACACATATGAATTTTAATGTTTAAAATCATGTCCATGACCATTCCTTGCTATTGCAACATGGGTGGAACAAATCCATGAAGAAGGTTTGCCTACTTTTATGGTTTTGATTTGATTTGATTTGATTTTCACCTACCTTGCTATATCTTGTCCAAAATTACCCAACCAACTTTTGGTGAAAATAGTAAAACACACATATTTAACATATACAATTTTCATGTGTAACCCATGTTCAAAAATATTTCATTATTTTGTGGAATCTAAAATACATGAATTGTTAAGTAAAAAAGGAGATAAAGACATGAAAATATCAAGATAATTTCATTTATCACTTTCTTTAAAAACAATCTAGATGAATTAAGCATTCACGATTACAAATATCATGTGTTGATAATGCTATTGATCTTGTAGTTTTTTATCTTTTTCATTTGCAGTTATAAATGTGGTAAGTAATAATTTATATCATGAATACAATACAAATATGTAATCACATAGTAATGAATCATACTTCCAACAAATACATACTTCTATTAACACAATCTAAAGAAACACAACAATTTTCTACCATGTAAACTAATACTTTTTGCCATACAAGATCAAAGCATATAAAATCATAATAAAAACAAACAATTTCAAAAATTGTACTCCCTCCAAGTAAATATGAATATTAAAATCATAATGGAAAATTAGAACACAATTCAAACGACTTCTCTTTCTATGTAAAAAATCTTCTCCTCTTACTCTACAAATATTTTCTAGTTGTCAAAAATGTACAATATGTCCAAATCCACATAGGAAAAGAACTAGTTCCAAATTTCTCTTCAAAACCCAATTTGGATTCAAAAAATGATAAATTCTACTTCTAACCATTTTTCTTTCTTCTTACTATGTATTGTTATGCTTGGACAAAGTGGCTCTAAAAAGTTTTCGGTAAAGCATGCAATTTTTCTAATGCAATAATGTCAAGTTCAATTATGAATCTTGAACAAACATTGTGAATGATCCACCTTTGAAGACAAAGCTTTTTTTATTATCCACATGAGATTGGACATACAAAACATTTCATCCAATGAAATATCAAGTTGGACCAATTGTTTTCCTTGAGGTTTTCAATTGTCATTTTGTTCTACAAGGTGCAATAACCTAAAGTGAACACACTAAATATAAAGCTTTGATGTTGCACACCACGTGTTATCTATGAAGTGAGAAAGATGCACAAATTTTTGCGAATTTTAAGTTAGTATCAAGTCATAAATTAGATTATATTTTCATATTCATTGAAGGCAAAGATCTTTTGAAACTTTACATTGGGTATTGTGTTTTGGTGTTTTGAAAAGAAACATGTGTATTAATATGTTGTGAACATATGTCTCATCTTCTTGACTAATTAAACAATTTTGAGCTTCGCCCTACTTCGCACTACCAACGAGAATCAACTATTTTATTTTTTCTTATGTTTTCATTATTTTTTCAATTATTCATCATTATTTGTGTTGATGTTAAATTTAATTTTTCAATTAATATACATTGCATGGATATGAAAAACACACATGTTAATTTGCTTTTTCATATCCATGTTGGTGGATAGGGGAAAAAATGAAATAGTTAGGCTTGAAAATGAAGTAGTTATTTTTTAAATTGTCTTTGGAATGGTCCATGTATGACCATACGAAGGATTCCAAAAAACCCCCCGTTATACCAATTCTCATTACTCATCACTAGAATTATAAACTTGAATTTTTAGCATTTCACAAATTTTTTAAGTAACAACAAATTGCATAGCTTTAATAAATGCATAGTTATTCTATTTTCATGTGTACATTTATAAATATGTTGATTACCATGACCAAAAACAATTATAAAAAAATTGTGATGTAAAAAGCGGTCGTGATCATCTGTAAGTTTAGCCAAATTTTGCCTATTAAAAACATGAAAGATTTTTTAAAATTTTTTTTGAAGCTTCCTTATGTATATTTTGGCTACCTACTTGAACCATGCATAGAAATCTGGAAAAAAAAAAAAAAAAATGTTGAAAATTTGCAAAATAAAAATAAAATCATTGATTTGTGATAGAAAATGTCCATATATTGTGGCCATTTTATTATTTTTAATGGTTTGACAATTATTACCTTACCATGGTGAATATGATAAACAATTGTAGTGGATGTGGGTGGATCTGTTCTTACTTACTATATTTTAACCAAAAAAAAAAAAAAAAGTCGATAGGTAAGTGAGAAGATGGGTACTATAGTTGCCACCCTTTTCACTTGTTTTAAACTCAAAATTGTTTAACAAGGAGGTAATGTAAGAAGATGGGTACTATAGTTGCCACCCTTTTCACTTGTTTTGAAGTCAAAAAAAAATTGTTTAACAAGGAGGTAATGTAGTAACGTTAAGGTGCGTTCACACTTGGTGTTAGGGACTCTAGGGTTGAGTTCCTTACACACCATACTAGTCATTTAAGACTTAAAACTTACTTATGGTGAAGATTTTATGTTAAACTAACATTCACTTAACATGAAGCTATCATCCATTTAACATTGGGTGGTGATGCCACCTAGGATGCCACCTAGTTTTTCAATTAACATCGATTTAACATCAAGTGTGAATGCACCATTAAAAGGATGGAAAGCCAAATTTCATCATTGTGTGCGGATGGCCTTTTCAGATGTAATATATAATATGCTTAGAAAATATGTCCCCGGCCATTTCATTTTTTAATTTTTTTCATGTGTCCTTGGGCATTATGTACCCTACATGTAAAATCACGAGGTATAGGAGGGGGAGAGGGTCTTAGAGCTACTCTCCTTAAAGAATGGGACCGATCTTATGCCTACTACTTTTGGATGTAAGATCGTTCCCACTCTTAAAGAATTTGAGGGTAATAATGTCCCAATTCTTTAATTGGGACAAAGTTCACAAAGGTCATCTAAAGCACTACAACTATTTTAATTTATTTTTAAAATTTTATTTAATTACTACTACTCTAGCCTACTATTTTAAAGAAGAAGTGGAAATGGAAATAATAAACAAATAAATAAATAAATAAATGGAAATGGAGAAACAAAGTTTGTGAATTTTTCAATAGTAATTTTGCTAAGTGCCAAAATTGTAAGTAGAAAAAGAAGAACTGGAGCAAGTGGGTACTTGAATTTGCACTTTCCTAGAACCAACTGGAGTAGGCATACTTGAGAATAAATACGTATATTCTACTTTCATATAATCCATATGACAAGTAGTATGTGAGTACTTGATAATAATAATAAAATAAATAAATAAATAAATAAAAATAATACGTATTTATAATTTCACATCTTCACATGATAATTAGTATGTAAATTTTCAGTATTGGAATTTTTGAGTGCCAAAATACTAAGGAAATACCAAACTGGAGTAGGCGTACTGGAATAATACTACTAATAATACTAATACGTATTTTTAAATTATATACGTATGTATTTTCTTATACAATGGCTTTCTTGTTGGTTCGAAAACTCTGGTCTGTTTCCGCGACGAGACAGAAGACTTCGAAGTCTTCTGACTCCTCTTCTGTCTGCGACGCGCTGACGAAATTTCTCCAAAAAAATTTGCGATTCTTGTATCGCCCCCATCTTGTTGATTAAAATGGGGGAAAAAAGAAACAGAAAACAAATGTGGGGGATACGACAATGGTGCTGAAGATTTTTTATTTTTTTTGGGGTTTTTGAATCCAGTATTCGCGCCGAGCAGAGTAAAAGTCTTTTGTGTGTCTGGAGTCTGGAGCTTCCGCATTGTGGTTGTGGACTCGGTGATTTCAACTCGAGGACTTTGCTTCTTCTTCTTCTTCTTCTTCGTGGTGGTTTAGATCTTCTTTATGGGGTTTTTTTTTTTTTTTTTGGGTTCTTTTTTTTCTCCTATCTTCCTTCGATAGCTCGAGCTGCAGCTTGATCCCATGGTTTTCATGTTGGTGTAACAACAACAACAGTAGAGATCACTAGTCTGGTCGGTGGGTGGTGTCTATGAGCTGCTCACAGAAGTGCAATTTGGAGCTGGATTCAGTAGCTGCTGGAAGCAGCCTGGGTAGTAGAACAAAACACACACACACACGCAAACACCCAAAAGGAATAAAGGACGAAAACAAACAAACAGAAGTAGCTAACTAGCTAGCTTCTTTCATTTTCCTGTAGTGCACAATGGGTTGGTTTTTGCCATCCCACATGGATCAGGGGGTGATCTTTGGGGTTTTGGGGCTATGGCACATGTACAACACGTTGCACAACTTCATAATGACACCCAAAGAGTTTCGAGCAAGGACTTGGTTTCTAGCCAAAGGATTGCCAACCCTTTTGAGGGGCACGGAGCTCTGGGTGCTCATGTTCATTGTGCTGGTGTTTGTTTGCAAGCAATTGTCTCATGCAGGCCCAGACATAGCTTCAGGAATCATCCTGAGTGAGCATCTCCAGAGGTTCCAGCATGTGACATTTGCCACTTTCTTCTTGATCTATGTGGTGGTAGGGCTTTTGACTGAGCATTTTCCAGCTACTCTTCCTCTCCCTGAAGGAGCAGTGCAGGCAACTTTTGCTTTAGGGTTCCTGATGGAGCTTGTGGTTTTCCACTTTGGGCATCACCCTGGAACCGATCTCGAGAGCTTCGTCCATATGCTGATGCAGCTCATCCTTGTCTGTCTAGTGACCTTGCTGTTTCTGCAGATCATGTGGCCTCGCAGCGTGCTGATTGCAGTTGCCAGATGCATGATGCTGCTCATGAAAGGCACTTGGTTCTTCCAGATTGGCTTGCTCATCAATGTGCCTTACCACATTCCACTCGGCTGCAGCATTGCTGACAATGAGGAGTATCCTCTGTGTGCAACTCAGCAAGCTGACATGCGGGCTAAATCTCTCCAGGTTTTGATCTTTGGCTGGCAAGCAGCTGGAATTGTGATTGGAACTTTTGTCTGCTATGTGTTTATGCTGCATCATGTATCCTCTACAACCATTCACAGTGTCTTAACTCCTACTCCAAGGTTCAAAGAGCTGCCACAACTCTATTTTGTGGTCCCAGAGGCCGGTGGTGATAAAGAGAGTCACAGTAGCAGCAGTGATGCAGTGTCTGATGGAGGGGATGTTGACACAGATAGTGTGCCCATCCTTAGTGATGCTCCCTTGACCATGTTGAAACAATTGAGCAGCAGGAATCATGTTGTCTCTGAGGAAGTACTCTACTCTGCATTGCCCTTATGATGTTCATCATAACTTTCTGTCGAAGAAGAAGAAAAACTATGCCAGTGTCTGGTGGTGTGCATGCATGTGGCGACTCAGTGTCTCTTCATATCAGAGGAGCTCAGGGCTACTGCATCATCATCTTTATCATAGGTACAAACACTTGCTATCAGCCCACGAATGGGACATTGCTTGTGGTTGTCCAAATCTTAACCTAATTTTATCCAAAGACTTCTACATCCCCTATCCAGTGACTTGGCTGGCACATGGAGAATCGAGTGACCTGACAAGGACTACGCCATGTGACAGACAGTCACCCCACAATACTCTTACAGCATGTGTCCATGAACCTATTGAGGTTTGAAATCATGACAACTTGCAATGTGGTGGGGTTGAAGGTGTGAAGCTGTCAGGACTTGTTTTGATGATACTAAGTAAGTATACACAATACCGGTCCAAAACATGAGTTGTTTTCAGAAGAGAGTAGTGCAATAGTCCAGTAGATTAGAGAGCTTTAAGAAAGCTCATGTTGAGCAGTATTTGAGCAGAGTTTGCAGTTTATTACTAGCTCTGATTTCCGGCCATTCTTTAGTTGTTCAAACCTTTCCAATCCAATTTGACATCAAGGTTTTTGTACTTCATCAATGAGAAAAATAGTTGGACATCAACAATGATGGAACAAGCTGGAGAAGATACTAAATTTTTTTCAGGCTTGGTTCAGGAGAATCTCCTGCTATATCTAAAATCTGTCACCACAGAATTCATATGAATTGGGTGCTTGTGTGAATGTGAGAAATTTTCATTATTCAACTGATCAGTTGGTGCTCAACCTTTCTTTGCAGTGATGAGCTATGCAAGCCTTGTTTGTAGTGATTGTACCTTAGATCTGAGCTGAAATGTGGGGCCTCCACTATGATCAAGGTGATGGTCTGATGCTTTGTAACCAACGACTCTCACAAGGTGATGATTGCACCCAATGTCATGTTATGTTCAAAGTGTTCTTGTGGAGATAGATTTTACGGTAACAAACAGGGAGAAAACCAACACTCAAGGTTTCAACTGGTCTTTCAAGGCAGATATTTTTTCTGTTGTTGACAATTAGTCTGTTTTAAAGCTTCTGATATTGCAAGATCCTCCAATGGCTCTGTTGATAACATGAACTCTTCTCTGTCATCTCCACAACAGGGGATCTATGGTTTAGGGTTAATGCCATCAATGGGAGGGAGCCTCATAGAGCAATGAGGGAAGTGACAACTTGTGATGATGTGGTTTGCATCATATGCATCATGGGAATATAGTTTGAGGATTTAGTATCCTCCCAGAGCACCACAGAGTATAGAGTAAACAAGAAGCAATGTGAAGCAAAATGTAGAGGTATGAATTGAAGACAGATTCAAGTCCTATGTTGTATGTCAAAACATGGATACTGAGGAAAACATTTTCATTTTCAATGGTGGTAATAACAATCAACAAGCAAATTTTGGGTGGTACAATTGTGGATGAAAATGTGATTTTATTTTCTTGAGCTTTTACCTGGAATCTATTGGAGGGTAGAGATCATGTGTATTTTTCATGATTTGGTTTTCAAAGTGACCATACTTGGGTGATTTTGAGAATTTTGCTGAACCAAAGCAGGGAATTAATTCAGGAATGCATGGTATTGGATCAGCAGATTTTCATTCTGCATTTTACATCAAACAATAATTTGATTAAATGTGTGGTTTTGGGTCATTTGATGATTTTGGTTTAGGATTTATGGTGTGGAAAGATAAGGATCTGAGGGGATGATGCTGTTTAGCAGGCACACAAAATACTGACTTGAGGATACAATACACAATACACACTTGATTGAACAATTTTTTTCTTTCACATGTTAATCAGGATGGTTTCTAGAGCTCCGGAAGCATGAAAGCAGGTGCAAACTTCTCATAGCATATTCTGCACAAATTTCAGAAAGTTGTACTGTACAATACATGGCCAGACCCTCAATAAAGGGGTTTGCTAAATCAATGACTTCAAGAATCTTCAAGAACTTGTAAGAAGGTTGAGGGAGGGTTGAAGGCATGGCAGCTAGTTCTTGCTATGCATGGTGCTTCAGTGATGGTCTCATACTTTGTGATCAAGACTCATAAGGTTATGATAATAACCATGTTCATTCTTGTTGTGTTAGTTTTGGTTTTGTTGCAACATTGGCCATGATGGGTTACCTTCAAAGCGGTAATTTCTTGTGAGGAATTAGTTTTGGTGGTGCTTTGCAGGTTTTGGCAAACACAGATGGTCCCAATTACTTTTGCAAATGATGCTTCTATTATAATTAACATTATGAATGCATGGACATTATCTTGTCAAGGAGTGCTTTTCAAGGATCTTTTCCCCTTAAGTACAAGTAGCCAAATTGTAGAACTCAAAGAGAAGTTATCCAAGAAGTTGGAAGAGGCATTTGGGCACTAGCTTTTGTACAAAGTATATATGATTGCTAAAACTGAGGCAACTAGGACCTTTGACTTTAATATTGTAATTTGGGATGTGGCTTTCTAAATTATTATAGATTTAAAGGTACCTACAATCTTACATCCTTGGTATGGAAATTGAGGAGATGGTGTACATAATTAGTTATCTATAAAATCAGCAAACCCAACACAAGAAACCTATGTTTGCTCAATTTGCAGGACATGATCACAAAGACAACATGAAAAAGTTACAAAGTGTTCCACCCAGGCTCAAAATTACTTTTTGCTCCTCAACTCGTCATGAAACAAGTTTCACATTGAGTTGTTTTGCTCGTTGCAAAATGAACAAGCTTACTTGTTCTTGTGCTCTTGTTTTGCATTTTTGTGTTTTCTCAGTCTTCTTTTCGTGTGCTTTTGCTAGTGGAGGTGAATGTCAAGTGTAGTGTGATTGCACATATAATAATTTGAAGAGGTGTAAATGGTAGTTGCAAAGGAGAGAGGTGTATAAAGTTTTGGGGGCGGAAAGTAAGGTGGGCACTGAAGATTGTTGGGTAAGGTGGACACCATTGGAACACCCATTTGTTTTGAAAGAGGCACAAGTTGCACTAGAAGAGTTTTGTCATCATTTGCACATGAGCCAAATGTTTTGAACATAACAACAATGTTTCACACTTGTGCAATTTTTTTTAAGGTGTAGTTTAACCCCCAACTAGAAAGATGGTCCTAATCGCCCACATAATGCTAAAGGGAGATGAGTTTTATTATTGTCTCACTCAAGACCTTACCCTTGGGCAAGCCTTTCTCATTTCATTGTTGTTGTTTTGCATGTGTTGTTGCGAGGTTGTGAAATGCTTCAAACCCTAACTAGTGCATGACTTGCAAAATCCTTGAAACAATTTGTACTTGAACCTTCAAGAGCACAAGTTATTTTGTCTCCAAAATAGAAGAATTTATATTACCTTGCACCCCAAAATGTCCTTATAGCCATGAACTATTTGTGACAACCTTAACCATTTATTCCCTAGTCAAATGGGTGTGATTGTCATTGAACATATTCTCACTCACATGTCTATGGAACTTTCAATCATGTGATGCTTTTATCAAGTAAATAGAATTTAGCATAAATAAATAAAACTAAAAAAATTTCTTGCTAGACAATCATATTTTTTTATATAAATCAAACCATATACATGACTTTAATTTCATCAATTTCTTTTTGTGCCCATTTGATTTGTAATGGTGATTGTCTTCATAAATTTGTGTTATGCTTAATTAGTTTTACTCTTGTTCATGTGTGATAATCCATAATTTCATGTTAACTTCTATAGGTCTTCATCTTATTTATTTGTGATCATCTCACAATTACTTAGTCTATTTGGGTGTTTTTCTATTCATTTGTGATGATCCAAAATCTATCAACATGAATTAGAATTAGAATTTGCTCAAGGGGCTTCTACAATTCAATTGACAACTCATGCATGAACTAAGTTGATTTTGTAGATATGAGTTTGAACTTGAAAAGCTTTAAGGGATTTATAGTTCAATTAACAAAAAATTTATGACCTATTATGGTTTGGTAAATATGAGTTTCAACTCAAAAAGGGCTTTGGGGGTTTGTAGTTCGATTTCAACTTTGTGACAATTTGTTTAAATTCTATGCTTATGAATTTGAAATTGAAAAGTCAAGGGGGGGCTATAACTCAAGTGACAACTCCTCTATGGCTAATATTACTTATGTACATATATGAATTTGAACTTGAAATAAATTTGAAAAGTTTGCAATTTGGAAACATAATTAGAAAATGTGCAATCTATAGTTAAAATGATGGGCTTTTATGAGGGAGATGTTGACTTCAACAAATGGATTATTGATTTTTAGAAGGATCACAAAGTATTTACAAATTAGATCCTAGAAGAGCTCAAAATTCACCTTGCAAATAAGGGCAAATGACACATTCCTTCATGTCAAATGATGTCTATGCCTATTGTGAAATTCACACTACTTGTAAATGTGAGGGAGATGGAACACAATTTTCAAATGGGCTATGGAGAAAGGGATGGGGTTTCTTATGTGTCTACCACAAGCAAAAAGGGAATAGTGAAATATGTCATCCCAAAGTTAATGAGTTCACGGGACATTCATTGACAAACAAGAAATGCCAAGTTTAAGGAACATTTCCAATCTAATCCAAATTTGAAAAATCTATCCAATGGGGTCCTTTTGTGTGAGATAACAATCATAGGCTTCAAGCATGAATCCCTTACATTGATCGAATCCACAAAAACAAAGAAAATTGACATGTGAATGTGGATTCCATTATCCTTGAAGAGGGTTATTAAATTGCTTAAATAGTAATTAAAAAATTTGAACAACAAAGATTTGAATTTATTCATTCATCTAATCAATTTGGATTATGTTGGTGAAAGTAAGCAATACTTTTAAAATATGACCTTCATTGTCTTATAATTTCACATAGTTTGACCATGTCAAAGGATCATTGGTGCACATTTTTTATTAAATGCAACACCTTTGATTGATTTCAAACATATTGCATCCCCAACTCAACATACCAAAAGTTTCATGCCAAAAGGTTCAATATTTAGTGTATTTTCATTTGTGAAGCTTTCTTAGACGATTTGTATAACATAAGAAATTGTGATATTCATCCCCTTTACTTTTTAATGCAAATCATTATGTTCAGTGCAATTGGTTACTACCTAGCTTTGAGAATCATAAACAAACATAAACATTTATTCATATGTAAAATCATTTTCATGTCAGTTGACAAAAGATTGCAAGAAATGTAAACTTGGCTACTGGTATGTGTTATTTTGAGTTAATACATGATCCAAAGGATTGGCCTCCAAAGGTGATGGCTGAATTCATGCCCAAGGCCATCAATGACATATGAGCAATTTCAATATTTGGTTTGGCAAAGAGTTGCTTGTTATAAATCCAAGTTTGGATTCCCCAGTTACAAAAATAAATATTGGGCTTTTCCCCTACCACCCAATGCAACTACTTGTTCATTTTGACCACTATTTGACTTATTATCATCGTGCACAAATAGCAAGTGAAATTGTTCATTACTTATTTGTGTGTAATTTCCATAATGAAAACAATGACTGCCTTGTTCACTAACACTAGATTTTTTCCTCCATGTTGAATTTTATAATAATGGAAAAAAAATTGACATGGAAAATATCTCAACCCTAGACTCCTTACAAGAGTGGTAATATTGTTTAGTCATTCTTTTAACAATTCTTCAACTATTAACATCTAGCATAAGTTGAATCAAAGTTTAATAACAAGTAGAATGTTATTCATAAGCTACACCTTACACTTACACCAAAATCCACCTTATTTTATTTTTAAAAAAAATTAAATTGTTGATGTGGAAATTAATGTAACGTTTAACTTTGATTACATGTTGCACTATAATGGTTAATGATTTTTTGGCATCACTTCAACTATCAACATGGTACATGAATTGAATTGTACATTTGTATCATGTTGAAACCATTGCTTATTGGTTGCATTTTACACTCATCATAATTTATTACAACATGTGCAATAACTACTAAAAGTTTTGCATCTTTTGAACTATTAACATTTGCACATGAGTTGAATCATTCATTTTGAATGTGTTAAATTTATTACTATCTCATTGCATTTTTCAATCACCATAATTTTTTTAATGATTTTTTTTTTTTTAATGTCTCACATTAATATATGAATTAAAGATTACGTCAAAATGTTCATATATCCAAAGTCTAGGGTCCATGTAGACCTTTATATTTTAAAATTCTAATGTTCAAACTTGTACATTTACATAAAATTTAAATCATGTTTTTCCCCTAGTTTGTTCATCATTGGACAAGTTTTTTACTACAAACTTTTATGATGCCACAATAAAAAAAACCTCAAAAAAAATCCTTAAATTATTTCTCCATTTTATCTCTTAACCAATGAAAAATATAAGTCTTAGTTAGGTTGTTTTTAATAAAAGTTGTTTGGGTATATTATTATTTTTATTGTTACCATGATTTAACATTTGTTTTTAGGTTTGTGTTGTTACAAGTTTATGTCTAAGTATTTAAAGGTGAAAATTTTCAATTATTTAAAAAATTTAAAAACATTCAAAATGGTGCTCTCATAAGAATGACATCAATGAATTATTATTATTATCATCAATTTCGTGGTGTTGTTTAAATGATGATCATTGATAAAACAAATTTAATTATGTTTTGGCTATAAACAATATATGGAGATATTAGGTTGTTAAAGTCCTATATTTTGGCTACAAGTCCTAGAATTTATTATAATATTATATGTTGATGTAAGTTTAAATAAGTTTGATGCTGGAACTATTTGTGGTTTTGACATTAAAATTATTAATCGTTATTCATTATGATTAATCTTTTTGTTTTTCCAAATTTTTGATCTCAAAGGTTTTGGCATAAATAAATTATTTCTTGTTTTGTAGAAATTTTGAAAAAATATTTACTACTTGTGCTACATTATTAATAATTATTATAAAATCAAAATTTGAAGTATTTCAACTGTCGAGTTTGAATTTCATACCTACCACTTTTAGTATTGAAGAATGTGATAGTTTATACACATTTAGACTCTTTCACAAAGACAACAAAATCATGTTTATTATTTTATATAAATATTACATGTTGAAATTTTCATAATTAAAAAACCAACTACTAAAATTAAGATTTAAAATTTGATAATTATTTGGTAGTTTGTCGCCAAATACATTCAAGTACTATGGTAGTAGTTTTTTAATTCATACATTGTTTATTTGTATGATTTGTTTTTCATTCAATTTAATGAACCGTTGATCTGCAAATCTTGATTTCAAGTATTTGAATTCTTTTCTATTACATGCATTAAGTTCATTTAAGAGATGCCCAAAATACATTTTAAAAGGATATATCCAAAGTCCTTAACCATTGTGTACAATTAAAGAAATTATTAGTGATTGGGATTCCAACCGTCTCTCACAATGTGGGTAGTACCTTGATTGCTCAAAATTTAGGATTCCATTATAAGAGATGATTTTTTAAAAAGTTTAACAAATTTATTTTTCATAGGATATTTTTTTGTTGTTCAAGATATATTATTTTCAAAATCATTTATTTACTATCATTATGTGCTCTTTTTTGTAAACAAGTGAAAGCTATGTTTATTACTTGAGGAGTACACATCACATTAAAGGTATTGTTGCCTTGGTGAATGCAAACCTTCCAAAGGGGCTATGTGTTACGAGTATTTTTATTCCATTTGATTCTACCCCCCCTTGGATTAAAACAATTCAAATTTCCTAGATGTTTTATTTTCCTTTTGCAACAAATTTCTAGATGATGATGGAATTATTTTCATCTTTTATTGGATGATCCATGTGTAGTAAAGGACATCATGGGATACCTCTTGGGCAACAACTTCAAAATTCATTAAAAATGGTGGGTGGTCAACACTAGACTGAAGCTTTCAAATCCTCGGGGTCCTACTATGATGGTATTTTTTTTTCATTTATTGTGTTCCATTTTATTCTACTATGAATTTTCGATGCATTTTTCCCCCTTGTCATTAATTTGTTCAATAACCTCATGTTTACTCCTTGTTCATGCCACTTTTTAAAAAATCAACATTTTATTGTCGACATTTAGCAACCTCCTGATTCAATTGTTTTTTACTTTTAGAGTGTGATGAA